>CM063509.1:1522578-1577544 GCA_032207245.1 Pardosa pseudoannulata
GTGATGGTTTCGGTAAAAGAGCACCGCGGACAGAACGTAAATTTTAGTCGGGCTTTTTTTTCATTCTTTTTCGCCTAGGACGTACCGTTCTCGAGATATTTGCATTTTAAATTTTCAAATATATTTTTCTGTTTCAGCGGAAGATCAGAATTATTTCCCGGCAAGTACCGTGATGGTTTCGGTAAAAGAGCACCGCGGACAGAACGTAAATTTTAGTCGGGCTTTTTTTTCATTCTTTTTCGCCTAGGACGTACCGTTCTCGAGATATTTGCATTTTAAATTTTCAAATATATTTTTCTGTTTCAGCGGAAGATCAGAATTATTTCCCGGCAAGTACCGTGATGGTTTCGGTAAAAGAGCACCGCGGACAGAACGTAAATTTTAGTCGGGCTTTTTTTTCATTCTTTTTCGCCTAGGACACCGTTCTCGAGATATTTGCATTTTAAATTTTCAAATATATTTTTCTGTTTCAGCGGAAGATCAGAATTATTTCCCGGCAAGTACCGTGATGGTTTCGGTAAAAGAGCACCGCGGACAGAACGTAAATTTTAGTCGGGCTTTTTTTCATTCTTTTTCGCCTAGGACGTACCGTTCTCGAGATATTTGCATTTTAAATTTTCAAATATATTTTTCTGTTTCAGCGGAAGATCAAAATTATTTCCCGGCAAGTACCGTGATGGTTTCGGTAAAAGAGCACCGCGGACAGAACGTAAATTTTAGTCGGGCTTTTTTTTCATTCTTTTTCGCCTAGGACGTACCGTTCTCGAGATATTTGCATTTTAAATTTTCAAATATATTTTTCTGTTTCAGCGGAAGATCAGAATTATTTCCCGGCAAGTACCGTGATGGTTTCGGTAAAAGAGCACCGCGGACAGAACGTAAATTTTAGTCGGGCTTTTTTTTCATTCTTTTTCGCCTAGGACGTACCGTTCTCGAGATATTTGCATTTTAAATTTTCAAATATATTTTTCTGTTTCAGCGGAAGATCAGAATTATTTCCCGGCAAGTACCGTGATGGTTTCGGTAAAAGAGCACCGCGGACAGAACGTAAATTTTAGTCGGGCTTTTTTTCATTCTTTTTCGCCTAGGACGTACCGTTCTCGAGATATTTGCATTTTAAATTTTCAAATATATTTTTCTGTTTCAGCGGAAGATCAGAATTATTTCCCGGCAAGTACCGTGATGGTTTCGGTAAAAGAGCACCGCGGACAGAACGTAAATTTTAGTCGGGCTTTTTTTCATTCTTTTTCGCCTAGGACGTACCGTTCTCGAGATATTTGCATTTTAAATTTTCAAATATATTTTTCTGTTTCAGCGGAAGATCAGAATTATTTCCCGGCAAGTACCGTGATGGTTTCGGTAAAAGAGCACCGCGGACAGAACGTAAATTTTAGTCGGGCTTTTTTTTCATTCTTTTTCGCCTAGGACGAACCGTTCTCGAGATATTTGCATTTTAAATTTTCAAATATATTTTTCTGTTTCAGCGGAAGATCAGAATTATTTCCCGGCAAGTACCGTGATGGTTTCGGTAAAAGAGCACCGCGGACAGAACGTAAATTTTAGTCGGGCTTTTTTTCATTCTTTTTCGCCTAGGACGTACCGTTCTCGAGATATTTGCATTTTAAATTTTCAAATATATTTTTCTGTTTCAGCGGAAGATCAGAATTATTTCCCGGCAAGTACCGTGATGGTTTTCGGTAAAAGAGCACCGCGGACAGAACGTAAATTTTAGTCGGGCTTTTTTTCATTCTTTTTCGCCTAGGACGTTCTCGAGATATTTGCATTTTAAATTTTCAAATATATTTTTCTGTTTCAGCGGAAGATCAGAATTATTTCCCGGCAAGTACCGTGATGGTTTCGGTAAAAGAGCACCGCGGACAGAACGTAAATTTTAGTCGGGCTTTTTTTCATTCTTTTCGCCTAGGACGAACCGTTCTCGAGATATTTGCATTTTAAATTTTCAAATATATTTTTCTGTTTCAGCGGAAGATCAGAATTATTTCCCGGCAAGTACCGTGATGGTTTCGGTAAAAGAGCACCGCGGACAGAACGTAAATTTTAGTCGGGCTTTTTTTCATTCTTTTTCGCCTAGGACGAACCGTTCTCGAGATATTTGCATTTTAAATTTTCAAATATATTTTTCTGTTTCAGCGGAAGATCAGAATTATTTCCCGGCAAGTACCGTGATGGTTTTCGGTAAAAGAGCACCGCGGACAGAACGTAAATTTTAGTCGGGCTTTTTTTCATTCTTTTTCGCCTAGGACGTACCGTTCTCGAGATATTTGCATTTTAAATTTTCAAATATATTTTTCTGTTTCAGCGGAAGATCAGAATTATTTCCCGGCAAGTACCGTGATGGTTTCGGTAAAAGAGCACCGCGGACAGAACGTAAATTTTAGTCGGGCTTTTTTTCATTCTTTTTCGCCTAGGACGAACCGTTCTCGAGATATTTGCATTTTAAATTTTCAAATATATTTTTCTGTTTCAGCGGAAGATCAGAATTATTTCCCGGCAAGTACCGTGATGGTTTCGGTAAAAGAGCACCGCGGACAGAACGTAAATTTTAGTCGGGCTTTTTTTCATTCTTTTTCGCCTAGGACGTAACCGTTCTCGAGATATTTGCATTTTAAATTTTCAAATATATTTTTCTGTTTCAGCGGAAGATCAGAATTATTTCCCGGCAAGTACCGTGATGGTTTCGGTAAAAGAGCACCGCGGACAGAACGTAAATTTTAGTCGGGCTTTTTTTTCATTCTTTTTCGCCTAGGACGTACCGTTTTCGAGATATTTGCATTTAAAATTTTCAAATATATTTTTCTGTTTCAGCGGAAGATCAGAATTATTTCCCGGCAAGTACCGTGATGGTTTCGGTAAAAGAGCACCGCGGACAGAACGTAAATTTTAGTCGGGCTTTTTTTCATTCTTTTTCGCCTAGGACGTACCGTTCTCGAGATATTTGCATTTTAAATTTTCAAATATATTTTTCTGTTTCAGCGGAAGATCAGAATTATTTCCCGGCAAGTACCGTGATGGTTTCGGTAAAAGAGCACCGCGGACAGAACGTAAATTTTAGTCGGGCTTTTTTTTCATTCTTTTTCGCCTAGGACGAACCGTTCTCGAGATATTTGCATTTTAAATTTTCAAATATATTTTTCTGTTTCAGCGGAAGATCAGAATTATTTCCCGGCAAGTACCGTGATGGTTTCGGTAAAAGAGCACCGCGGACAGAACGTAAATTTTAGTCGGGCTTTTTTTCATTCTTTTTCGCCTAGGACGAACCGTTCTCGAGATATTTGCATTTTAAATTTTCAAATATATTTTTCTGTTTCAGCGGAAGATCAGAATTATTTCCCGGCAAGTACCGTGATGGTTTCGGTAAAAGAGCACCGCGGACAGAACGTAAATTTTAGTCGGGCTTTTTTTTCATTCTTTTTCGCCTAGGACGTACCGTTCTCGAGATATTTGCATTTTAAATTTTCAAATATATTTTTCTGTTTCAGCGGAAGATCAGAATTATTTCCCGGCAAGTACCGTGATGGTTTCGGTAAAAGAGCACCGCGGACAGAACGTAAATTTTAGTCGGGCTTTTTTTCATTCTTTTTCGCCTAGGACGTACCGTTCTCGAGATATTTGCATTTTAAATTTTCAAATATATTTTTCTGTTTCAGCGGAAGATCAGAATTATTTCCCGGCAAGTACCGTGATGGTTTCGGTAAAAGAGCACCGCGGACAGAACGTAAATTTTAGTCGGGCTTTTTTTCATTCTTTTTCGCCTAGGACGTACCGTTCTCGAGATATTTGCATTTTAAATTTTCAAATATATTTTTCTGTTTCAGCGGAAGATCAGAATTATTTCCCGGCAAGTACCGTGATGGTTTCGGTAAAAGAGCACCGCGGACAGAACGTAAATTTTAGTCGGGCTTTTTTTCATTCTTTTTCGCCTAGGACGAACCGTTCTCGAGATATTTGCATTTTAAATTTTCAAATATATTTTTCTGTTTCAGCGGAAGATCAGAATTATTTCCCGGCAAGTACCGTGATGGTTTCGGTAAAAGAGCACCGCGGACAGAACGTAAATTTTAGTCGGGCTTTTTTTCATTCTTTTTCGCCTAGGACGAACCGTTCTCGAGATATTTGCATTTTAAATTTTCAAATATATTTTTCTGTTTCAGCGGAAGATCAGAATTATTTCCCGGCAAGTACCGTGATGGTTTCGGTAAAAGAGCACCGCGGACAGAACGTAAATTTTAGTCGGGCTTTTTTTCATTCTTTTTCGCCTAGGACGAACCGTTCTCGAGATATTTGCATTTTAAATTTTCAAATATATTTTTCTGTTTCAGCGGAAGATCAGAATTATTTCCCGGCAAGTACCGTGATGGTTTCGGTAAAAGAGCACCGCGGACAGAACGTAAATTTTAGTCGGGCTTTTTTTCATTCTTTTTCGCCTAGGACGAACCGTTCTCGAGATATTTGCATTTTAAATTTTCAAATATATTTTTCTGTTTCAGCGGAAGATCAGAATTATTTCCCGGCAAGTACCGTGATGGTTTCGGTAAAAGAGCACCGCGGACAGAACGTAAATTTTAGTCGGGCTTTTTTTCATTCTTTTTCGCCTAGGACGACCCGTTCTCGAGATATTTGCATTTTAAATTTTCAAATATATTTTTCTGTTTCAGCGGAAGATCAGAATTATTTCCCGGCAAGTACCGTGATGGTTTCGGTAAAAGAGCACCGCGGACAGAACGTAAATTTTAGTCGGGCTTTTTTTCATTCTTTTTCGCCTACTACGAACCGTTCTCGAGATATTTGCATTTTAAATTTTCAAATATATTTTTCTGTTTCAGCGGAAGATCAGAATTATTTCCCGGCAAGTACCGTGATGGTTTCGGTAAAAGAGCACCGCGGACAGAACGTAAATTTTAGTCGGGCTTTTTTTCATTCTTTTTTCGCCTAGGACGTAACCGTTCTCGAGATATTTGCATTTTAAATTTTCAAATATATTTTTCTGTTTCAGCGGAAGATCAGAATTATTTCCCGGCAAGTACCGTGATGGTTTCGGTAAAAGAGCACCGCGGACAGAACGTAAATTTTAGTCGGGCTTTTTTTCATTCTTTTTCGCCTAGGACGTACCGTTCTCGAGATATTTGCATTTTAAATTTTCAAATATATTTTTCTGTTTCAGCGGAAGATCAGAATTATTTCCCGGCAAGTACCGTGATGGTTTCGGTAAAAGAGCACCGCGGACAGAACGTAAATTTTAGTCGGGCTTTTTTTCATTCTTTTTCGCCTAGGACGAACCGTTCTCGAGATATTTGCATTTTAAATTTTCAAATATATTTTTCTGTTTCAGCGGAAGATCAGAATTATTTCCCGGCAAGTACCGTGATGGTTTCGGTAAAAGAGCACCGCGGACAGAACGTAAATTTTAGTCGGGCTTTTTTTCATTCTTTTTCGCCTAGGACGTACCGTTTTCGAGATATTTGCATTTTAAATTTTCAAATATATTTTTCTGTTTCAGCGGAAGATCAGAATTATTTCCCGGCAAGTACCGTGATGGTTTCGGTAAAAGAGCACCGCGGACAGAACGTAAATTTTAGTCGGGCTTTTTTTCATTCTTTTTCGCCTAGGACGAACCGTTCTCGAGATATTTGCATTTTAAATTTTCAAATATATTTTTCTGTTTCAGCGGAAGATCAGAATTATTTCCCGGCAAGTACCGTGATGGTTTCGGTAAAAGAGCACCGCGGACAGAACGTAAATTTTAGTCGGGCTTTTTTTCATTCTTTTTCGCCTAGGACGTACCGTTCTCGAGATATTTGCATTTTAAATTTTCAAATATATTTTTCTGTTTCAGCGGAAGATCAGAATTATTTCCCGGCAAGTACCGTGATGGTTTCGGTAAAAGAGCACCGCGGACAGAACGTAAATTTTAGTCGGGCTTTTTTTTCATTCTTTTTCGCCTAGGACGAACCGTTCTCGAGATATTTGCATTTTAAATTTTCAAATATATTTTTCTGTTTCAGCGGAAGATCAGAATTATTTCCCGGCAAGTACCGTCATGGTTTCGGTAAAAGAGCACCGCGGACAGAACGTAAATTTTAGTCGGGCTTTTTTTCATTCTTTTTCGCCTAGGACGTACCGTTCTCGAGATATTTGCATTTTAAATTTTCAAATATATTTTTCTGTTTCAGCGGAAGATCAGAATTATTTCCCGGCAAGTACCGTGATGGTTTCGGTAAAAGAGCACCGCGGACAGAACGTAAATTTTAGTCGGGCTTTTTTTCATTCTTTTTCGCCTAGGACGAACCGTTCTCGAGATATTTGCATTTTAAATTTTCAAATATATTTTTCTGTTTCAGCGGAAGATCAGAATTATTTCCCGGCAAGTACCGTGATGGTTTCGGTAAAAGAGCACCGCGGACAGAACGTAAATTTTAGTCGGGCTTTTTTTCATTCTTTTTCGCCTAGGACGAACCGTTCTCGAGATATTTGCATTTTAAATTTTCAAATATATTTTTCTGTTTCAGCGGAAGATCAGAATTATTTCCCGGCAAGTACCGTGATGGTTTCGGTAAAAGAGCACCGCGGACAGAACGTAAATTTTAGTCGGGCTTTTTTTCATTCTTTTTCGCCTAGGACGTACCGTTCTCGAGATATTTGCATTTTAAATTTTCAAATATATTTTTCTGTTTCAGCGGAAGATCAGAATTATTTCCCGGCAAGTACCGTGATGGTTTCGGTAAAAGAGCACCGCGGACAGAACGTCGGTTTTAGTCGGGCTTTTTTTCATTCTTTTTCGCCTAGGACGCACCGTTCTCGAGATATTTGCATTTTAAATTTTCAAATATATTTTTCTGTTTCAGCGGAAGATCAGAATTATTTCCCGGCAAGTACCGTGATGGTTTCGGTAAAAGAGCACCGCGGACAGAACGTAAATTTTAGTCGGGCTTTTTTTCATTCTTTTTCGCCTAGGACGAACCGTTCTCGAGATATTTGCATTTTAAATTTTCAAATATATTTTTCTGTTTCAGCGGAAGATCAGAATTATTTCCCGGCAAGTACCGTGATGGTTTCGGTAAAAGAGCACCGCGGACAGAACGTAAATTTTAGTCGGGCTTTTTTTCATTCTTTTTCGCCTAGGACGTACCGTTCTCGAGATATTTGCATTTTAAATTTTCAAATATATTTTTCTGTTTCAGCGGAAGATCAGAATTATTTCCCGGCAAGTACCGTGATGGTTTCGGTAAAAGAGCACCGCGGACAGAACGTAAATTTTAGTCGGGCTTTTTTTTCATTCTTTTTCGCCTAGGACGTACCGTTCTCGAGATATTTGCATTTTAAATTTTCAAATATATTTTTGTTTCAGCGGAAGATCAGAATTATTTCCCGGCAAGTACCGTGATGGTTTCGGTAAAAGAGCACCGCGGACAGAACGTAAATTTTAGTCGGGCTTTTTTTCATTCATTTTTTTTCGCCTAGGACGAACCGTTCTCGAGATATTTGCATTTTAAATTTTCAAATATATTTTTCTGTTTCAGCGGAAGATCAGAATTATTTCCCGGCAAGTACCGTGATGGTTTCGGTAAAAGAGCACCGCGGACAGAACGTAAATTTTAGTCGGGCTTTTTTTCATTCTTTTTCGCCTAGGACGAACCGTTCTCGAGATATTTGCATTTTAAATTTTCAAATATATTTTTCTGTTTCAGCGGAAGATCAGAATTATTTCCCGGCAAGTACCGTGATGGTTTCGGTAAAAGAGCACCGCGGACAGAACGTAAATTTTAGTCGGGCTTTTTTTCATTCTTTTTCGCCTAGGACGAACCGTTCTCGAGATATTTGCATTTTAAATTTTCAAATATATTTTTCTGTTTCAGCGGAAGATCAGAATTATTTCCCGGCAAGTACCGTGATGGTTTCGGTAAAAGAGCACCGCGGACAGAACGTAAATTTTAGTCGGGCTTTTTTTCATTCTTTTTCGCCTAGGACGAACCGTTCTCGAGATATTTGCATTTTAAATTTTCAAATATATTTTTCTGTTTCAGCGGAAGATCAGAATTATTTCCCGGCAAGTACCGTGATGGTTTCGGTAAAAGAGCACCGCGGACAGAACGTAAATTTTAGTCGGGCTTTTTTTTCATTCTTTTTCGCCTAGGACGTACCGTTCTCGAGATATTTGCATTTTAAATTTTCAAATATATTTTTCTGTTTCAGCGGAAGATCAGAATTATTTCCCGGCAAGTACCGTGATGGTTTCGGTAAAAGAGCACCGCGGACAGAACGTAAATTTTAGTCGGGCTTTTTTTCATTCTTTTTCGCCTAGGACGCACCGTTCTCGAGATATTTGCATTTTAAATTTTCAAATATATTTTTCTGTTTCAGCGGAAGATCAGAATTATTTCCCGGCAAGTACCGTGATGGTTTCGGTAAAAGAGCACCGCGGACAGAACGTAAATTTTAGTCGGGCTTTTTTTCATTCTTTTTCGCCTAGGACGAACCGTTCTCGAGATATTTGCATTTTAAATTTTCAAATATATTTTTCTGTTTCAGCGGAAGATCAGAATTATTTCCCGGCAAGTACCGTGATGGTTTCGGTAAAAGAGCACCGCGGACAGAACGTAAATTTTAGTCGGGCTTTTTTTCATTCTTTTTCGCCTAGGACGTACCGTTCTCGAGATATTTGCATTTTAAATTTTCAAATATATTTTTCTGTTTCAGCGGAAGATCAGAATTATTTCCCGGCAAGTACCGTGATGGTTTCGGTAAAAGAGCACCGCGGACAGAACGTAAATTTTAGTCGGGCTTTTTTTTTTCATTCTTTTTCGCCTAGGACGTACCGTTCTCGAGATATTTGCATTTTAAATTTTCAAATATATTTTTCTGTTTCAGCGGAAGATCAGAATTATTTCCCGGCAAGTACCGTGATGGTTTCGGTAAAAGAGCACCGCGGACAGAACGTAAATTTTAGTCGGGCTTTTTTTTCATTCTTTTTCGCCTAGGACGAACCGTTCTCGAGATATTTGCATTTTAAATTTTCAAATATATTTTTCTGTTTCAGCGGAAGATCAGAATTATTTCCCGGCAAGTACCGTGATGGTTTCGGTAAAAGAGCACCGCGGACAGAACGTAAATTTTAGTCGGGCTTTTTTTCATTCTTTTTCGCCTAGGACGAACCGTTCTCGAGATATTTGCATTTTAAATTTTCAAATATATTTTTCTGTTTCAGCGGAAGATCAGAATTATTTCCCGGCAAGTACCGTGATGGTTTCGGTAAAAGAGCACCGCGGACAGAACGTAAATTTTAGTCGGGCTTTTTTTCATTCTTTTTCGCCTAGGACTAACCGTTCTCGAGATATTTGCATTTTAAATTTTCAAATATATTTTTCTGTTTCAGCGGAAGATCAGAATTATTTCCCGGCAAGTACCGTGATGGTTTCGGTAAAAGAGCACCGCGGACAGAACGTAAATTTTAGTCGGGCTTTTTTTCATTCTTTTTCGCCTAGGACGAACCGTTCTCGAGATATTTGCATTTTAAATTTTCAAATATATTTTTCTGTTTCAGCGGAAGATCAGAATTATTTCCCGGCAAGTACCGTGATGGTTTCGGTAAAAGAGCACCGCGGACAGAACGTAAATTTTAGTCGGGCTTTTTTTCATTCTTTTTCGCCTAGGACGTACCGTTCTCGAGATATTTGCATTTTAAATTTTCAAATATATTTTTCTGTTTCAGCGGAAGATCAGAATTATTTCCCGGCAAGTACCGTGATGGTTTCGGTAAAAGAGCACCGCGGACAGAACGTAAATTTTAGTCGGGCTTTTTTTCATTCTTTTTCGCCTAGGACGCACCGTTCTCGAGATATTTGCATTTTAAATTTTCAAATATATTTTTCGGTTTCAGCGGAAGATCAGAATTATTTCCCGGCAAGTACCGTGATGGTTTCGGTAAAAGAGCACCGCGGACAGAACGTAAATTTTAGTCGGGCTTTTTTTCATTCTTTTTCGCCTAGGACGTACCGTTCTCGAGATATTTGCATTTTAAATTTTCAAATATATTTTTCTGTTTCAGCGGAAGATCAGAATTATTTCCCGGCAAGTACCGTGATGGTTTCGGTAAAAGAGCACCGCGGACAGAACGTAAATTTTAGTCGGGCTTTTTTTCATTCTTTTTCGCCTAGGACGAACCGTTCTCGAGATATTTGCATTTTAAATTTTCAAATATATTTTTCTGTTTCAGCGGAAGATCAGAATTATTTCCCGGCAAGTACCGTGATGGTTTCGGTAAAAGAGCACCGCGGACAGAACGTAAATTTTAGTCGGGCTTTTTTTCATTCTTTTTTGCCTAGGACGCACCGTTCTCGAGATATTTGCATTTTAAATTTTCAAATATATTTTTCTGTTTCAGCGGAAGATCAGAATTATTTCCCGGCAAGTACCGTGATGGTTTCGGTAAAAGAGCACCGCGGACAGAACGTAAATTTTAGTCGGGCTTTTTTTCATTCTTTTTTGCCTAGGACGCACCGTTCTCGAGATATTTGCATTTTAAATTTTCAAATATATTTTTCTGTTTCAGCGGAAGATCAGAATTATTTCCCGGCAAGTACCGTGATGGTTTCGGTAAAAGAGCACCGCGGACAGAACGTAAATTTTAGTCGGGCTTTTTTTTCATTCTTTTTCGCCTAGGACGAACCGTTCTCGAGATATTTGCATTTTAAATTTTCAAATATATTTTTCTGTTTCAGCGGAAGATCAGAATTATTTCCCGGCAAGTACCGTGATGGTTTCGGTAAAAGAGCACCGCGGACAGAACGTAAATTTTAGTCGGGCTTTTTTTTCATTCTTTTTCGCCTAGGACGTACCGTTCTCGAGATATTTGCATTTTAAATTTTCAAATATATTTTTCTGTTTCAGCGGAAGATCAGAATTATTTCCCGGCAAGTACCGTGATGGTTTCGGTAAAAGAGCACCGCGGACAGAACGTAAATTTTAGTCGGGCTTTTTTTCATTCTTTTTCGCCTAGGACGAACCGTTCTCGAGATATTTGCATTTTAAATTTTCAAATATATTTTTCTGTTTCAGCGGAAGATCAGAATTATTTCCCGGCAAGTACCGTGATGGTTTCGGTAAAAGAGCACCGCGGACAGAACGTAAATTTTAGTCGGGCTTTTTTTTCATTCTTTTTCGCCTAGGACGCACCGTTCTCGAGATATTTGCATTTTAAATTTTCAAATATATTTTTCTGTTTCAGCGGAAGATCAGAATTATTTCCCGGCAAGTACCGTGATGGTTTCGGTAAAAGAGCACCGCGGACAGAACGTAGTTTTTAGTCGGGCTTTTTTTTCATTCATTTTCGCCTAGGACGCACCGTTCTCGAGATATTTGCATTTTAAATTTTCAAATATATTTTTCTGTTTCAGCGGAAGATCAGAATTATTTCCCGGCAAGTACCGTGATGGTTTCGGTAAAAGAGCACCGCGGACAGAACGTAAATTTTAGTCGGGCTTTTTTTTCATTCTTTTTCGCCTAGGACGAACCGTTCTCGAGATATTTGCATTTTAAATTTTCAAATATATTTTTCTGTTTCAGCGGAAGATCAGAATTATTTCCCGGCAAGTACCGTGATGGTTTCGGTAAAAGAGCACCGCGGACAGAACGTAAATTTTAGTCGGGCTTTTTTTCATTCTTTTTCGCCTAGGACGTACCGTTCTCGAGATATTTGCATTTTAAATTTTCAAATATATTTTTCTGTTTCAGCGGAAGATCAGAATTATTTCCCGGCAAGTACCGTGATGGTTTCGGTAAAAGAGCACCGCGGAACAGAACGTAGTTTTTAGTCGGGCTTTTTTTTCATTCTTTTTCGCCTAGGACGCACCGTTCTCGAGATATTTGCATTTTAAATTTTCAAATATATTTTTCTGTTTCAGCGGAAGATCAGAATTATTTCCCGGCAAGTACCGTGATGGTTTCGGTAAAAGAGCACCGCGGACAGAACGTAAATTTTAGTCGGGCTTTTTTTCATTCTTTTTCGCCTAGGACGCACCGTTCTCGAGATATTTGCATTTTAAATTTTCAAATATATTTTTTCTGTTTCAGCGGAAGATCAGAATTATTTCCCGGCAAGTACCGTGATGGTTTCGGTAAAAGAGCACCGCGGACAGAACGTAAATTTTAGTCGGGCTTTTTTTTCATTCTTTTTCGCCTAGGACGCCGTTCTCGAGATATTTGCATTTTAAATTTTCAAATATATTTTTCTGTTTCAGCGGAAGATCAGAATTATTTCCCGGCAAGTACCGTGATGGTTTCGGTAAAAGAGCACCGCGGACAGAACGTAAATTTTAGTCGGGCTTTTTTTTCATTCTTTTTCGCCTAGGACGCACCGTTCTCGAGATATTTGCATTTTAAATTTTCAAATATATTTTTCTGTTTCAGCGGAAGATCAGAATTATTTCCCGGCAAGTACCGTGATGGTTTCGGTAAAAGAGCACCGCGGACAGAACGTAAATTTTAGTCGGGCTTTTTTTCATTCTTTTTCGCCTAGGACGCACCGTTCTCGAGATATTTGCATTTTAAATTTTCAAATATATTTTTCTGTTTCAGCGGAAGATCAGAATTATTTCCCGGCAAGTACCGTGATGGTTTCGGTAAAAGAGCACCGCGGACAGAACGTAAATTTTAGTCGGGCTTTTTTTCATTCTTTTTCGCCTAGGACGCACCGTTCTCGAGATATTTGCATTTTAAATTTTCAAATATATTTTTCTGGTTTCAGCGGAAGATCAGAATTATTTCCCGGCAAGTACCGTGATGGTTTCGGTAAAAGAGCACCGCGGACAGAACGTAAATTTTAGTCGGGCTTTTTTTCATTCTTTTTCGCCTAGGACGAACCGTTCTCGAGATATTTGCATTTTAAATTTTCAAATATATTTTTCTGTTTCAGCGGAAGATCAGAATTATTTCCCGGCAAGTACCGTGATGGTTTCGGTAAAAGAGCACCGCGGACAGAACGTAAATTTTAGTCGGGCTTTTTTTCATTCTTTTTCGCCTAGGACACCGTTCTCGAGATATTTGCATTTTAAATTTTCAAATATATTTTTCTGTTTCAGCGGAAGATCAGAATTATTTCCCGGCAAGTACCGTGATGGTTTCGGTAAAAGAGCACCGCGGACAGAACGTAAATTTTAGTCGGGCTTTTTTTCATTCTTTTTTCGCCTAGGACGAACCGTTCTCGAGATATTTGCATTTTAAATTTTCAAATATATTTTTCTGTTTCAGCGGAAGATCAGAATTATTTCCCGGCAAGTACCGTGATGGTTTCGGTAAAAGAGCACCGCGGACAGAACGTAAATTTTAGTCGGGCTTTTTTTCATTCTTTTTCGCCTAGGACGAACCGTTCTCGAGATATTTGCATTTTAAATTTTCAAATATATTTTTCTGTTTCAGCGGAAGATCAGAATTATTTCCCGGCAAGTACCGTGATGGTTTCGGTAAAAGAGCACCGCGGACAGAACGTAAATTTTAGTCGGGCTTTTTTTCATTCTTTTTCGCCTAGGACGAACCGTTCTCGAGATATTTGCATTTTAAATTTTCAAATATATTTTTCTGTTTCAGCGGAAGATCAGAATTATTTCCCGGCAAGTACCGTGATGGTTTCGGTAAAAGAGCACCGCGGACAGAACGTAAATTTTAGTCGGGCTTTTTTTTCATTCTTTTTCGCCTAGGACGAACCGTTCTCGAGATATTTGCATTTTAAATTTTCAAATATATTTTTCTGTTTCAGCGGAAGATCAGAATTATTTCCCGGCAAGTACCGTGATGGTTTCGGTAAAAGAGCACCGCGGACAGAACGTAAATTTTAGTCGGGCTTTTTTTCATTCTTTTTCGCCTAGGACGAACCGTTCTCGAGATATTTGCATTTTAAATTTTCAAATATATTTTTCTGTTTCAGCGGAAGATCAGAATTATTTCCCGGCAAGTACCGTGATGGTTTCGGTAAAAGAGCACCGCGGACAGAACGTAAATTTTAGTCGGGCTTTTTTTCATTCTTTTTCGCCTAGGACGAACCGTTCTCGAGATATTTGCATTTTAAATTTTCAAATATATTTTTCTGTTTCAGCGGAAGATCAGAATTATTTCCCGGCAAGTACCGTGATGGTTTCGGTAAAAGAGCACCGCGGACAGAACGTAAATTTTAGTCGGGCTTTTTTTCATTCTTTTTCGCCTAGGACGCACCGTTCTCGAGATATTTGCATTTTAAATTTTCAAATATATTTTTCTGTTTCAGCGGAAGATCAGAATTATTTCCCGGCAAGTACCGGGATGGTTTCGGTAAAAGAGCACCGCGGACAGAACGTAAATTTTAGTCGGGCTTTTTTTCATTCTTTTTCGCCTAGGACGAACCGTTCTCGAGATATTTGCATTTTAAATTTTCAAATATATTTTTCTGTTTCAGCGGAAGATCAGAATTATTTCCCGGCAAGTACCGTGATGGTTTCGGTAAAAGAGCACCGCGGACAGAACGTAAATTTTAGTCGGGCTTTTTTTCATTCTTTTTCGCCTAGGACGCACCGTTCTCGAGATATTTGCATTTTAAATTTTCAAATATATTTTTCTGTTTCAGCGGAAGATCAGAATTATTTCCCGGCAAGTACCGTGATGGTTTCGGTAAAAGAGCACCGCGGACAGAACGTAAATTTTAGTCGGGCTTTTTTTCATTCTTTTTCGCCTAGGACGCACCGTTCTCGAGATATTTGCATTTTAAATTTTCAAATATATTTTTCTGTTTCAGCGGAAGATCAGAATTATTTCCCGGCAAGTACCGTGATGGTTTCGGTAAAAGAGCACCGCGGACAGAACGTAAATTTTAGTCGGGCTTTTTTTCATTCTTTTTCGCCTAGGACGCACCGTTCTCGAGATATTTGCATTTTAAATTTTCAAATATATTTTTCTGTTTCAGCGGAAGATCAGAATTATTTCCCGGCAAGTACCGTGATGGTTTCGGTAAAAGAGCACCGCGGACAGAACGTAAATTTTAGTCGGGCTTTTTTTCATTCTTTTTCGCCTAGGACGCACCGTTCTCGAGATATTTGCATTTTAAATTTTCAAATATATTTTTCTGTTTCAGCGGAAGATCAGAATTATTTCCCGGCAAGTACCGTGATGGTTTCGGTAAAAGAGCACCGCGGACAGAACGTAAATTTTAGTCGGGCTTTTTTTCATTCTTTTTCGCCTAGGACGCACCGTTCTCGAGATATTTGCATTTTAAATTTTCAAATATATTTTTCTGTTTCAGCGGAAGATCAGAATTATTTCCCGGCAAGTACCGTGATGGTTTCGGTAAAAGAGCACCGCGGACAGAACGTAAATTTTAGTCGGGCTTTTTTTCATTCTTTTTCGCCTAGGACGCAACCGTTCTCGAGATATTTGCATTTTAAATTTTCAAATATATTTTTCTGTTTCAGCGGAAGATCAGAATTATTTCCCGGCAAGTACCGTGATGGTTTCGGTAAAAGAGCACCGCGGACAGAACGTAAATTTTAGTCGGGCTTTTTTTCATTCTTTTTCGCCTAGGACGAACCGTTCTCGAGATATTTGCATTTTAAATTTTCAAATATATTTTTCTGTTTCAGCGGAAGATCAGAATTATTTCCCGGCAAGTACCGTGATGGTTTCGGTAAAAGAGCACCGCGGACAGAACGTAAATTTTAGTCGGGCTTTTTTTCATTCTTTTTCGCCTAGGACGTACCGTTCTCGAGATATTTGCATTTTAAATTTTCAAATATATTTTTCTGTTTCAGCGGAAGATCAGAATTATTTCCCGGCAAGTACCGTGATGGTTTCGGTAAAAGAGCACCGCGGACAGAACGTAAATTTTAGTCGGGCTTTTTTTCATTCTTTTTCGCCTAGGACGAACCGTTCTCGAGATATTTGCATTTTAAATTTTCAAATATATTTTTCTGTTTCAGCGGAAGATCAGAATTATTTCCCGGCAAGTACCGTGATGGTTTCGGTAAAAGAGCACCGCGGACAGAACGTAAATTTTAGTCGGGCTTTTTTTCATTCTTTTTCGCCTAGGACGTACCGTTCTCGAGATATTTGCATTTTAAATTTTCAAATATATTTTTCTGTTTCAGCGGAAGATCAGAATTATTTCCCGGCAAGTACCGTGATGGTTTCGGTAAAAGAGCACCGCGGACAGAACGTAAATTTTAGTCGGGCTTTTTTTCATTCTTTTTCGCCTAGGACGAACCGTTCTCGAGATATTTGCATTTTAAATTTTCAAATATATTTTTCTGTTTCAGCGGAAGATCAGAATTATTTCCCGGCAAGTACCGTGATGGTTTCGGTAAAAGAGCACCGCGGACAGAACGTAAATTTTAGTCGGGCTTTTTTTTCATTCTTTTTCGCCTAGGACGCACCGTTCTCGAGATATTTGCATTTTAAATTTTCAAATATATTTTTCTGTTTCAGCGGAAGATCAGAATTATTTCCCGGCAAGTACCGTGATGGTTTCGGTAAAAGAGCACCGCGGACAGAACGTAAATTTTAGTCGGGCTTTTTTTCATTCTTTTTCGCCTAGGACGCACCGTTCTCGAGATATTTGCATTTTAAATTTTCAAATATATTTTTCTGTTTCAGCGGAAGATCAGAATTATTTCCCGGCAAGTACCGTGATGGTTTCGGTAAAAGAGCACCGCGGACAGAACGTAAATTTTAGTCGGGCTTTTTTTCATTCTTTTTCGCCTAGGACGCACCGTTCTCGAGATATTTGCATTTTAAATTTTCAAATATATTTTTCTGTTTCAGCGGAAGATCAGAATTATTTCCCGGCAAGTACCGTGATGGTTTCGGTAAAAGAGCACCGCGGACAGAACGTAAATTTTAGTCGGGCTTTTTTTCATTCTTTTTCGCCTAGGACGCACCGTTCTCGAGATATTTGCATTTTAAATTTTCAAATATATTTTTCTGTTTCAGCGGAAGATCAGAATTATTTCCCGGCAAGTACCGTGATGGTTTCGGTAAAAGAGCACCGCGGACAGAACGTAAATTTTAGTCGGGCTTTTTTTCATTCTTTTTCGCCTAGGACGCACCGTTCTCGAGATATTTGCATTTTAAATTTTCAAATATATTTTTCTGTTTCAGCGGAAGATCAGAATTATTTCCCGGCAAGTACCGTGATGGTTTCGGTAAAAGAGCACCGCGGACAGAACGTAAATTTTAGTCGGGCTTTTTTTCATTCTTTTTCGCCTAGGACGCACCGTTCTCGAGATATTTGCATTTTAAATTTTCAAATATATTTTTCTGTTTCAGCGGAAGATCAGAATTATTTCCCGGCAAGTACCGTGATGGTTTCGGTAAAAGAGCACCGCGGACAGAACGTAAATTTTAGTCGGGCTTTTTTTCATTCTTTTTCGCCTAGGACGCACCGTTCTCGAGATATTTGCATTTTAAATTTTCAAATATATTTTTCGGTTTCAGCGGAAGATCAGAATTATTTCCCGGCAAGTACCGTGATGGTTTCGGTAAAAGAGCACCGCGGACAGAACGTAAATTTTAGTCGGGCTTTTTTTCATTCTTTTTCGCCTAGGACGCAACCGTTCTCGAGATATTTGCATTTTAAATTTTCAAATATATTTTTCTGTTTCAGCGGAAGATCAGAATTATTTCCCGGCAAGTACCGTGATGGTTTCGGTAAAAGAGCACCGCGGACAGAACGTAAATTTTAGTCGGGCTTTTTTTCATTCTTTTTCGCCTAGGACGAACCGTTCTCGAGATATTTGCATTTTAAATTTTCAAATATATTTTTCTGTTTCAGCGGAAGATCAGAATTATTTCCCGGCAAGTACCGTGATGGTTTTCGGTAAAAGAGCACCGCGGACAGAACGTAAATTTTAGTCGGGCTTTTTTTCATTCTTTTTCGCCTAGGACGCAACCGTTCTCGAGATATTTGCATTTTAAATTTTCAAATATATTTTTCTGTTTCAGCGGAAGATCAGAATTATTTCCCGGCAAGTACCGTGATGGTTTCGGTAAAAGAGCACCGCGGACAGAACGTAAATTTTAGTCGGGCTTTTTTTCATTCTTTTTCGCCTAGGACGTACCGTTCTCGAGATATTTGCATTTTAAATTTTCAAATATATTTTTCTGTTTCAGCGGAAGATCAGAATTATTTCCCGGCAAGTACCGTGATGGTTTCGGTAAAAGAGCACCGCGGACAGAACGTAAATTTTAGTCGGGCTTTTTTTCATTCTTTTTCGCCTAGGACGCACCGTTCTCGAGATATTTGCATTTTAAATTTTCAAATATATTTTCTGTTTCAGCGGAAGATCAGAATTATTTCCCGGCAAGTATACCGTGATGGTTTCGGTAAAAGAGCACCGCGGACAGAACGTAAATTTTAGTCGGGCTTTTTTTCATTCTTTTTCGCCTAGGACGCACCGTTCTCGAGATATTTGCATTTTAAATTTTCAAATATATTTTTCGGTTTCAGCGGAAGATCAGAATTATTTCCCGGCAAGTACCGTGATGGTTTCGGTAAAAGAGCACCGCG
This sequence comes from Pardosa pseudoannulata, assembly GCA_032207245.1. NCBI lineage: Eukaryota > Metazoa > Arthropoda > Arachnida > Araneae > Lycosidae > Pardosa > Pardosa pseudoannulata. The sequence goes on from CM063509.1 coordinate 1,541,117, forward strand.
GACAGAACGTAAATTTTAGTCGGGCTTTTTTTCATTCTTTTTCGCCTAGGACGCACCGTTCTCGAGATATTTGCATTTTAAATTTTCAAATATATTTTTCTGTTTCAGCGGAAGATCAGAATTATTTCCCGGCAAGTACCGTGATGGTTTCGGTAAAAGAGCACCGCGGACAGAACGTAAATTTTAGTCGGGCTTTTTTTCATTCTTTTTCGCCTAGGACGCACCGTTCTCGAGATATTTGCATTTTAAATTTTCAAATATATTTTTCTGTTTCAGCGGAAGATCAGAATTATTTCCCGGCAAGTACCGTGATGGTTTCGGTAAAAGAGCACCGCGGACAGAACGTAAATTTTAGTCGGGCTTTTTTTCATTCTTTTTCGCCTAGGACGAACCGTTCTCGAGATATTTGCATTTTAAATTTTCAAATATATTTTTCTGTTTCAGCGGAAGATCAGAATTATTTCCCGGCAAGTACCGTGATGGTTTCGGTAAAAGAGCACCGCGGACAGAACGTAAATTTTAGTCGGGCTTTTTTTCATTCTTTTTCGCCTAGGACGCACCGTTCTCGAGATATTTGCATTTTAAATTTTCAAATATATTTTTCTGTTTCAGCGGAAGATCAGAATTATTTCCCGGCAAGTACCGTGATGGTTTCGGTAAAAGAGCACCGCGGACAGAACGTAAATTTTAGTCGGGCTTTTTTTCATTCTTTTTCGCCTAGGACGCACCGTTCTCGAGATATTTGCATTTTAAATTTTCAAATATATTTTTCTGTTTCAGCGGAAGATCAGAATTATTTCCCGGCAAGTACCGTGATGGTTTCGGTAAAAGAGCACCGCGGACAGAACGTAAATTTTAGTCGGGCTTTTTTTCATTCTTTTTCGCCTAGGACGAACCGTTCTCGAGATATTTGCATTTTAAATTTTCAAATATATTTTTCTTTTCAGCGGAAGATCAGAATTATTTCCCGGCAAGTACCGTGATGGTTTCGGTAAAAGAGCACCGCGGACAGAACGTAAATTTTAGTCGGGCTTTTTTTCATTCTTTTTCGCCTAGGACGCACCGTTCTCGAGATATTTGCATTTTAAATTTTCAAATATATTTTTCTGTTTCAGCGGAAGATCAGAATTATTTCCCGGCAAGTACCGTGATGGTTTCGGTAAAAGAGCACCGCGGACAGAACGTAAATTTTAGTCGGGCTTTTTTTCATTCTTTTTCGCCTAGGACGCACCGTTCTCGAGATATTTGCATTTTAAATTTTCAAATATATTTTTCTGTTTCAGCGGAAGATCAGAATTATTTCCCGGCAAGTACCGTGATGGTTTCGGTAAAAGAGCACCGCGGACAGAACGTAAATTTTAGTCGGGCTTTTTTTCATTCTTTTTCGCCTAGGACGAACCGTTCTCGAGATATTTGCATTTTAAATTTTCAAATATATTTTTCTGTTTCAGCGGAAGATCAGAATTATTTCCCGGCAAGTACCGTGATGGTTTCGGTAAAAGAGCACCGCGGACAGAACGTAAATTTTAGTCGGGCTTTTTTTCATTCTTTTTCGCCTAGGACGCAACCGTTCTCGAGATATTTGCATTTTAAATTTTCAAATATATTTTTCTGTTTCAGCGGAAGATCAGAATTATTTCCCGGCAAGTACCGTGATGGTTTCGGTAAAAGAGCACCGCGGACAGAACGTAAATTTTAGTCGGGCTTTTTTTCATTCTTTTTCGCCTAGGACGCACCGTTCTCGAGATATTTGCATTTTAAATTTTCAAATATATTTTTCTGTTTCAGCGGAAGATCAGAATTATTTTCCCGGCAAGTACCGTGATGGTTTCGGTAAAAGAGCACCGCGGACAGAACGTAAATTTTAGTCGGGCTTTTTTTCATTCTTTTTCGCCTAGGACGCACCGTTCTCGAGATATTTGCATTTTAAATTTTCAAATATATTTTTCTGTTTCAGCGGAAGATCAGAATTATTTCCCGGCAAGTACCGTGATGGTTTCGGTAAAAGAGCACCGCGGACAGAACGTAAATTTTAGTCGGGCTTTTTTTCATTCTTTTTCGCCTAGGACGCACCGTTCTCGAGATATTTGCATTTTAAATTTTCAAATATATTTTTCGGTTTCAGCGGAAGATCAGAATTATTTCCCGGCAAGTACCGTGATGGTTTCGGTAAAAGAGCACCGCGGACAGAACGTAAATTTTAGTCGGGCTTTTTTTCATTCTTTTTCGCCTAGGACGCACCGTTCTCGAGATATTTGCATTTTAAATTTTCAAATATATTTTTCGGTTTCAGCGGAAGATCAGAATTATTTCCCGGCAAGTACCGTGATGGTTTCGGTAAAAGAGCACCGCGGACAGAACGTAAATTTTAGTCGGGCTTTTTTTCATTCTTTTTCGCCTAGGACGCACCGTTCTCGAGATATTTGCATTTTAAATTTTCAAATATATTTTTCGGTTTCAGCGGAAGATCAGAATTATTTCCCGGCAAGTACCGTGATGGTTTCGGTAAAAGAGCACCGCGGACAGAACGTAAATTTTAGTCGGGCTTTTTTTCATTCTTTTTCGCCTAGGACGAACCGTTCTCGAGATATTTGCATTTTAAATTTTCAAATATATTTTTCTGTTTCAGCGGAAGATCAGAATTATTTCCCGGCAAGTACCGTGATGGTTTCGGTAAAAGAGCACCGCGGACAGAACGTAAATTTTAGTCGGGCTTTTTTTCATTCTTTTTCGCCTAGGACGAACCGTTCTCGAGATATTTGCATTTTAAATTTTCAAATATATTTTTCTGTTTCAGCGGAAGATCAGAATTATTTCCCGGCAAGTACCGTGATGGTTTCGGTAAAAGAGCACCGCGGACAGAACGTAAATTTTAGTCGGGCTTTTTTTCATTCTTTTTCGCCTAGGACGCACCGTTCTCGAGATATTTGCATTTTAAATTTTCAAATATATTTTTCTGTTTCAGCGGAAGATCAGAATTATTTCCCGGCAAGTACCGTGATGGTTTCGGTAAAAGAGCACCGCGGACAGAACGTAAATTTTAGTCGGGCTTTTTTTCATTCTTTTTCGCCTAGGACGCAACCGTTCTCGAGATATTTGCATTTTAAATTTTCAAATATATTTTTCTGTTTCAGCGGAAGATCAGAATTATTTCCCGGCAAGTACCGTGATGGTTTCGGTAAAAGAGCACCGCGGACAGAACGTAAATTTTAGTCGGGCTTTTTTTCATTCTTTTTCGCCTAGGACGAACCGTTCTCGAGATATTTGCATTTTAAATTTTCAAATATATTTTTCTGTTTCAGCGGAAGATCAGAATTATTTCCCGGCAAGTACCGTGATGGTTTCGGTAAAAGAGCACCGCGGACAGAACGTAAATTTTAGTCGGGCTTTTTTTCATTCTTTTTCGCCTAGGACGAACCGTTCTCGAGATATTTGCATTTTAAATTTTCAAATATATTTTTCTGTTTCAGCGGAAGATCAGAATTATTTCCCGGCAAGTACCGTGATGGTTTCGGTAAAAGAGCACCGCGGACAGAACGTAAATTTTAGTCGGGCTTTTTTTCATTCTTTTTCGCCTAGGACGCACCGTTCTCGAGATATTTGCATTTTAAATTTTCAAATATATTTTTCTGTTTCAGCGGAAGATCAGAATTATTTCCCGGCAAGTACCGTGATGGTTTCGGTAAAAGAGCACCGCGGACAGAACGTAAATTTTAGTCGGGCTTTTTTTCATTCTTTTTCGCCTAGGACGAACCGTTCTCGAGATATTTGCATTTTAAATTTTCAAATATATTTTTCTGTTTCAGCGGAAGATCAGAATTATTTCCCGGCAAGTACCGTGATGGTTTCGGTAAAAGAGCACCGCGGACAGAACGTAAATTTTAGTCGGGCTTTTTTTCATTCTTTTTCGCCTAGGACGAACCGTTCTCGAGATATTTGCATTTTAAATTTTCAAATATATTTTTCTGTTTCAGCGGAAGATCAGAATTATTTCCCGGCAAGTACCGTGATGGTTTCGGTAAAAGAGCACCGCGGACAGAACGTAAATTTTAGTCGGGCTTTTTTTCATTCTTTTTCGCCTAGGACGCACCGTTCTCGAGATATTTGCATTTTAAATTTTCAAATATATTTTTCTGTTTCAGCGGAAGATCAGAATTATTTCCCGGCAAGTACCGTGATGGTTTCGGTAAAAGAGCACCGCGGACAGAACGTAAATTTTAGTCGGGCTTTTTTTCATTCTTTTTCGCCTAGGACGAACCGTTCTCGAGATATTTGCATTTTAAATTTTCAAATATATTTTTCTGTTTCAGCGGAAGATCAGAATTATTTCCCGGCAAGTACCGTGATGGTTTCGGTAAAAGAGCACCGCGGACAGAACGTAAATTTTAGTCGGGCTTTTTTTCATTCTTTTTCGCCTAGGACGAACCGTTCTCGAGATATTTGCATTTTAAATTTTCAAATATATTTTTCTGTTTCAGCGGAAGATCAGAATTATTTCCCGGCAAGTACCGTGATGGTTTCGGTAAAAGAGCACCGCGGACAGAACGTAAATTTTAGTCGGGCTTTTTTTCATTCTTTTTCGCCTAGGACGCACCGTTCTCGAGATATTTGCATTTTAAATTTTTCAAATATTTTTCTTTTCGGTTTCAGCGGAAGATCAGAATTATTTCCCGGCAAGTACCGTGATGGTTTCGGTAAAAGAGCACCGCGGACAGAACGTAAATTTTAGTCGGGCTTTTTTTCATTCTTTTTCGCCTAGGACGCAACCGTTCTCGAGATATTTGCATTTTAAATTTTCAAATATATTTTTCTGTTTCAGCGGAAGATCAGAATTATTTCCCGGCAAGTACCGTGATGGTTTCGGTAAAAGAGCACCGCGGACAGAACGTAAATTTTAGTCGGGCTTTTTTTCATTCTTTTTTGCCTAGGACGCACCGTTCTCGAGATATTTGCATTTTAAATTTTCAAATATATTTTTCTGTTTCAGCGGAAGATCAGAATTATTTCCCGGCAAGTACCGTGATGGTTTCGGTAAAAGAGCACCGCGGACAGAACGTAAATTTTAGTCGGGCTTTTTTTCATTCTTTTTCGCCTAGGACGAACTGTTCTCGAGATATTTGCATTTTAAATTTTCAAATATATTTTTCTGTTTCAGCGGAAGATCAGAATTATTTCCCGGCAAGTACCGTGATGGTTTCGGTAAAAGAGCACCGCGGACAGAACGTAAATTTTAGTCGGGCTTTTTTTCATTCTTTTTCGCCTAGGACGCACCGTTCTCGAGATATTTGCATTTTAAATTTTCAAATATATTTTTCTGGTTTCAGCGGAAGATCAGAATTATTTCCCGGCAAGTACCGTGATGGTTTCGGTAAAAGAGCACCGCGGACAGAACGTAAATTTTAGTCGGGCTTTTTTTCATTCTTTTTCGCCTAGGACGCACCGTTCTCGAGATATTTGCATTTTAAATTTTCAAATATATTTTTCTGTTTCAGCGGAAGATCAGAATTATTTCCCGGCAAGTACCGTGATGGTTTCGGTAAAAGAGCACCGCGGACAGAACGTAAATTTTAGTCGGGCTTTTTTTTCATTCTTTTTCGCCTAGGACGAACCGTTCTCGAGATATTTGCATTTTAAATTTTCAAATATATTTTTCTGTTTCAGCGGAAGATCAGAATTATTTCCCGGCAAGTACCGTGATGGTTTCGGTAAAAGAGCACCGCGGACAGAACGTAAATTTTAGTCGGGCTTTTTTTCATTCTTTTTCGCCTAGGACGAACCGTTCTCGAGATATTTGCATTTTAAATTTTCAAATATATTTTTCTGTTTCAGCGGAAGATCAGAATTATTTCCCGGCAAGTACCGTGATGGTTTCGGTAAAAGAGCACCGCGGACAGAACGTAAATTTTAGTCGGGCTTTTTTTCATTCTTTTTCGCCTAGGACGCACCGTTCTCGAGATATTTGCATTTTAAATTTTCAAATATATTTTTCTGTTTCAGCGGAAGATCAGAATTATTTCCCGGCAAGTACCGTGATGGTTTCGGTAAAAGAGCACCGCGGACAGAACGTAAATTTTAGTCGGGCTTTTTTTCATTCTTTTTCGCCTAGGACGCAACCGTTCTCGAGATATTTGCATTTTAAATTTTCAAATATATTTTTCTGTTTCAGCGGAAGATCAGAATTATTTCCCGGCAAGTACCGTGATGGTTTCGGTAAAAGAGCACCGCGGACAGAACGTAAATTTTAGTCGGGCTTTTTTTCATTCTTTTTCGCCTAGGACGAACCGTTCTCGAGATATTTGCATTTTAAATTTTTCAAATATATTTTTCGGTTTCAGCGGAAGATCAGAATTATTTCCCGGCACGTACCGTGATGGTTTCGGTAAAAGAGCACCGCGGACAGAACGTAAATTTTAGTCGGGCTTTTTTTCATTCTTTTTCGCCTAGGACGAACCGTTCTCGAGATATTTGCATTTTAAATTTTCAAATATATTTTTCTGTTTCAGCGGAAGATCAGAATTATTTCCCGGCAAGTACCGTGATGGTTTCGGTAAAAGAGCACCGCGGACAGAACGTAAATTTTAGTCGGGCTTTTTTTCATTCTTTTTCGCCTAGGACGCACCGTTCTCGAGATATTTGCATTTTAAATTTTCAAATATATTTTTCTGTTTCAGCGGAAGATCAGAATTATTTCCCGGCAAGTACCGTGATGGTTTCGGTAAAAGAGCACCGCGGACAGAACGTAAATTTTAGTCGGGCTTTTTTTCATTCTTTTTCGCCTAGGACGCACCGTTCTCGAGATATTTGCATTTTAAATTTTCAAATATATTTTTCTGTTTCAGCGGAAGATCAGAATTATTTCCCGGCAAGTACCGTGATGGTTTCGGTAAAAGAGCACCGCGGACAGAACGTAAATTTTAGTCGGGCTTTTTTTTCATTCTTTTTCGCCTAGGACGCACCGTTCTCGAGATATTTGCATTTTAAATTTTCAAATATATTTTTCTGTTTCAGCGGAAGATCAGAATTATTTCCCGGCAAGTACCGTGATGGTTTCGGTAAAAGAGCACCGCGGACAGAACGTAAATTTTAGTCGGGCTTTTTTTTCATTCTTTTTCGCCTAGGACGCACCGTTCTCGAGATATTTGCATTTTAAATTTTCAAATATATTTTTCTGTTTCAGCGGAAGATCAGAATTATTTCCCGGCAAGTACCGTGATGGTTTCGGTAAAAGAGCACCGCGGACAGAACGTAAATTTTAGTCGGGCTTTTTTTCATTCTTTTTCGCCTAGGACGCACCGTTCTCGAGATATTTGCATTTTAAATTTTCAAATATATTTTTCTGTTTCAGCGGAAGATCAGAATTATTTCCCGGCAAGTTTTTTTGTACCGTGATGGTTTCGGTAAAAGAGCACCGCGGACAGAACGTAAATTTTAGTCGGGCTTTTTTTTCATTCTTTTTCGCCTAGGACGAACCGTTCTCGAGATATTTGCATTTTAAATTTTCAAATATATTTTTCTGTTTCAGCGGAAGATCAGAATTATTTCCCGGCAAGTACCGTGATGGTTTCGGTAAAAGAGCACCGCGGACAGAACGTAAATTTTAGTCGGGCTTTTTTTCATTCTTTTTCGCCTAGGACGCACCGTTCTCGAGATATTTGCATTTTAAATTTTCAAATATATTTTCTGTTTCAGCGGAAGATCAGAATTATTTCCCGGCAAGTACCGTGATGGTTTCGGTAAAAGAGCACCGCGGACAGAACGTAAATTTTAGTCGGGCTTTTTTTCATTCTTTTTCGCCTAGGACGAACCGTTCTCGAGATATTTGCATTTTAAATTTTCAAATATATTTTTCTTTTTCAGCGGAAGATCAGAATTATTTCCCGGCAAGTACCGTGATGGTTTCGGTAAAAGAGCACCGCGGACAGAACGTAAATTTTAGTCGGGCTTTTTTTCATTCTTTTTCGCCTAGGACGCACCGTTCTCGAGATATTTGCATTTTAAATTTTCAAATATATTTTTCGGTTTCAGCGGAAGATCAGAATTATTTCCCGGCAAGTACCGTGATGGTTTCGGTAAAAGAGCACCGCGGACAGAACGTAAATTTTAGTCGGGCTTTTTTTCATTCTTTTTCGCCTAGGACGCACCGTTCTCGAGATATTTGCATTTTAAATTTTCAAATATATTTTTCTGTTTCAGCGGAAGATCAGAATTATTTCCCGGCAAGTACCGTGATGGTTTCGGTAAAAGAGCACCGCGGACAGAACGTAAATTTTAGTCGGGCTTTTTTTCATTCTTTTTCGCCTAGGACGAACCGTTCTCGAGATATTTGCATTTTAAATTTTCAAATATATTTTTCTGTTTCAGCGGAAGATCAGAATTATTTCCCGGCAAGTACCGTGATGGTTTCGGTAAAAGAGCACCGCGGACAGAACGTAAATTTTAGTCGGGCTTTTTTTCATTCTTTTTTGCCTAGGACGCACCGTTCTCGAGATATTTGCATTTTAAATTTTCAAATATATTTTTCAGTTTCAGCGGAAGATCAGAATTATTTCCCGGCAAGTACCGTGATGGTTTCGGTAAAAGAGCACCGCGGACAGAACGTAAATTTTAGTCGGGCTTTTTTTCATTCTTTTTCGCCTAGGACGAACCGTTCTCGAGATATTTGCATTTTAAATTTTCAAATATATTTTTCTGTTTCAGCGGAAGATCAGAATTATTTCCCGGCAAGTACCGTGATGGTTTCGGTAAAAGAGCACCGCGGACAGAACGTAAATTTTAGTCGGGCTTTTTTTCATTCTTTTTCGCCTAGGACGCACCGTTCTCGAGATATTTGCATTTTAAATTTTCAAATATATTTTTCTGTTTCAGCGGAAGATCAGAATTATTTCCCGGCAAGTACCGTGATGGTTTCGGTAAAAGAGCACCGCGGACAGAACGTAAATTTTAGTCGGGCTTTTTTTCATTCTTTTTCGCCTAGGACGAACCGTTCTCGAGATATTTGCATTTTAAATTTTCAAATATATTTTTCTGTTTCAGCGGAAGATCAGAATTATTTCCCGGCAAGTACCGTGATGGTTTCGGTAAAAGAGCACCGCGGACAGAACGTAAATTTTAGTCGGGCTTTTTTTCATTCTTTTTCGCCTAGGACGCACCGTTCTCGAGATATTTGCATTTTAAATTTTCAAATATATTTTTCTGTTTCAGCGGAAGATCAGAATTATTTCCCGGCAAGTACCGTGATGGTTTCGGTAAAAGAGCACCGCGGACAGAACGTAAATTTTAGTCGGGCTTTTTTTCATTCTTTTTCGCCTAGGACGCAACCGTTCTCGAGATATTTGCATTTTAAATTTTCAAATATATTTTTCTGTTTCAGCGGAAGATCAGAATTATTTCCCGGCAAGTACCGTGATGGTTTCGGTAAAAGAGCACCGCGGACAGAACGTAAGTTTTAGTCGGGCTTTTTTTTCATTCATTTTCGCCTAGGACGCACCGTTCTCGAGATATTTGCATTTTAAATTTTCAAATATATTTTTCTGTTTCAGCGGAAGATCAGAATTATTTCCCGGCAAGTACCGTGATGGTTTCGGTAAAAGAGCACCGCGGACAGAACGTAAATTTTAGTCGGGCTTTTTTTCATTCTTTTTCGCCTAGGACGAACCGTTCTCGAGATATTTGCATTTTAAATTTTCAAATATATTTTTCTGTTTCAGCGGAAGATCAGAATTATTTCCCGGCAAGTACCGTGATGGTTTCGGTAAAAGAGCACCGCGGACAGAACGTAAATTTTAGTCGGGCTTTTTTTCATTCTTTTTCGCCTAGGACGAACCGTTCTCGAGATATTTGCATTTTAAATTTTCAAATATATTTTTCTGTTTCAGCGGAAGATCAGAATTATTTCCCGGCAAGTACCGTGATGGTTTCGGTAAAAGAGCACCGCGGACAGAACGTAAATTTTAGTCGGGCTTTTTTTCATTCTTTTTCGCCTAGGACGAACCGTTCTCGAGATATTTGCATTTTAAATTTTCAAATATATTTTTCTGTTTCAGCGGAAGATCAGAATTATTTCCCGGCAAGTACCGTGATGGTTTCGGTAAAAGAGCACCGCGGACAGAACGTAAATTTTAGTCGGGCTTTTTTTCATTCTTTTTCGCCTAGGACGCACCGTTCTCGAGATATTTGCATTTTAAATTTTCAAATATATTTTTCGGTTTCAGCGGAAGATCAGAATTATTTCCCGGCAAGTACCGTGATGGTTTCGGTAAAAGAGCACCGCGGACAGAACGTAAATTTTAGTCGGGCTTTTTTTCATTCTTTTTCGCCTAGGACGCACCGTTCTCGAGATATTTGCATTTTAAATTTTCAAATATATTTTTCTGTTTCAGCGGAAGATCAGAATTATTTCCCGGCAAGTACCGTGATGGTTTCGGTAAAAGAGCACCGCGGACAGAACGTAAATTTTAGTCGGGCTTTTTTTCATTCTTTTTCGCCTAGGACGCACCGTTCTCGAGATATTTGCATTTTAAATTTTCAAATATATTTTTCTGTTTCAGCGGAAGATCAGAATTATTTCCCGGCAAGTACCGTGATGGTTTCGGTAAAAGAGCACCGCGGACAGAACGTAAATTTTAGTCGGGCTTTTTTTCATTCTTTTTCGCATAGGACGCACCGTTCTCGAGATATTTGCATTTTAAATTTTCAAATATATTTTTCTGTTTCAGCGGAAGATCAGAATTATTTCCCGGCAAGTACCGTGATGGTTTCGGTAAAAGAGCACCGCGGACAGAACGTAAATTTTAGTCGGGCTTTTTTTCATTCTTTTTCGCCTAGGACGCACCGTTCTCGAGATATTTGCATTTTAAATTTTCAAATATATTTTTCTGTTTCAGCGGAAGATCAGAATTATTTCCCGGCAAGTACCGGGATGGTTTCGGTAAAAGAGCACCGCGGACAGAACGTAAATTTTAGTCGGGCTTTTTTTCATTCTTTTTCGCCTAGGACGCACCGTTCTCGAGATATTTGCATTTTAAATTTTCAAATATATTTTTCGGTTTCAGCGGAAGATCAGAATTATTTCCCGGCAAGTACCGTGATGGTTTCGGTAAAAGAGCACCGCGGACAGAACGTAAATTTTAGTCGGGCTTTTTTTCATTCTTTTTCGCCTAGGACGCACCGTTCTCGAGATATTTGCATTTTAAATTTTCAAATATATTTTTCTGTTTCAGCGGAAGATCAGAATTATTTAACGGCACGTACCGGGATGGTTTCGGTAAAAGAGTACCGCGGACAGAACGTAAATTTTAGTCGGGCTTTTTTTCATTCTTTTTCGCCTAGGACGAACCGTTCTCGAGATATTTGCATTTTAAATTTTCAAATATATTTTTCGGTTTCAGATGAAGATCAGAATTATTTCCCGGCACGTACCGGGATGGTTTCGATAAAAGAGCACCGCGGACAGAACGTAGGTTTTTGTCGGGCTTTTTTTCATTCTTTTTCGCCTAGGACGAACCGTTCTCGAGATATTTGCATTTTAAATTTTCAAATATATTTTTCGGTTTCAGCGGAAGATCAGAATTATTTCCCGGCAAGTACCGTGATGGTTTCGGTAAAAGAGCACCGCGGACAGAACGTAAATTTTAGTCGGGCTTTTTTTCATTCTTTTTCGCCTAGGACGAACCGTTCTCGAGATATTTGCATTTTAAATTTTCAAATATATTTTTCTGTTTCAGCGGAAGATCAGAATTATTTCCCGGCAAGTACCGTGATGGTTTCGGTAAAAGAGCACCGCGGACAGAACGTAAATTTTAGTCGGGCTTTTTTTCATTCTTTTTCGCATAGGACGCACCGTTCTCGAGATATTTGCATTTTAAATTTTCAAATATATTTTTCTGTTTCAGCGGAAGATCAGAATTATTTCCCGGCAAGTACCGTGATGGTTTCGGTAAAAGAGCACCGCGGACAGAACGTAAATTTTAGTCGGTCGGCTTGGGCTTTTTTTCATTCTTTTTCGCCTAGGACGCACCGTTCTCGAGATATTTGCATTTTAAATTTTCAAATATATTTTTCTGTTTCAGCGGAAGATCAGAATTATTTCCCGGCAAGTACCGTGATGGTTTCGGTAAAAGAGCACCGCGGACAGAACGTAAATTTTAGTCGGGCTTTTTTTCATTCTTTTTCGCCTAGGACGCACCGTTCTCGAGATATTTGCATTTTAAATTTTCAAATATATTTTTCTGTTTCAGCGGAAGATCAGAATTATTTCCCGGCAAGTACCGTGATGGTTTCGGTAAAAGAGCACCGCGGACAGAACGTAAATTTTAGTCGGGCTTTTTTTCATTCTTTTTCGCCTAGGACGTTCTCGAGATATTTGCATTTTAAATTTTCAAATATATTTTTCTGTTTCAGCGGAAGATCAGAATTATTTCCCGGCAAGTACCGTGATGGTTTCGGTAAAAGAGCACCGCGGACAGAACGTAAATTTTAGTCGGGCTTTTTTTTTCATTCTTTTTCGCCTAGGACGCACCGTTCTCGAGATATTTGCATTTTAAATTTTCAAATATATTTTTCTGTTTCAGCGGAAGATCAGAATTTTTTTCCGGCACGTACCGGGATGGTTTCGGTAAAAGAGCACCGCGGACAGAACGTAAATTTTAGTCGGGCTTTTTTTCATTCTTTTTCGCCTAGGACGAACCGTTCTCGAGATATTTGCATTTTAAATTTTCAAATATATTTTTCGGTTTCAGCGGAAGATCAGAATTATTTCCCGGCAAGTACCGTGATGGTTTCGGTAAAAGAGCACCGCGGACAGAACGTAAATTTTAGTCGGGCTTTTTTTCATTCTTTTTCGCCTAGGACGCACCGTTTTCGAGATATTTGCATTTTAAATTTTCAAATATATTTTTCTGTTTCAGCGGAAGATCAGAATTATTTCCCGGCAAGTACCGTGATGGTTTCGGTAAAAGAGCACCGCGGACAGAACGTAAATTTTAGTCGGGCTTTTTTTCATTCTTTTTCGCCTAGGACGAACCGTTCTCGAGATATTTGCATTTTAAATTTTCAAATATATTTTTCTGTTTCAGCGGAAGATCAGAATTATTTCCCGGCAAGTACCGTGATGGTTTCGGTAAAAGAGCACCGCGGACAGAACGTAAATTTTAGTCGGGCTTTTTTTCATTCTTTTTCGCCTAGGACGCACCGTTCTCGAGATATTTGCATTTTAAATTTTCAAATATATTTTTCTGTTTCAGCGGAAGATCAGAATTATTTCCCGGCAAGTACCGTGATGGTTTCGGTAAAAGAGCACCGCGGACAGAACGTAAATTTTAGTCGGGCTTTTTTTCATTCTTTTTCGCCTAGGACGAACCGTTCTCGAGATATTTGCATTTTAAATTTTCAAATATATTTTTCTGTTTCAGCGGAAGATCAGAATTATTTCCCGGCAAGTACCGTGATGGTTTCGGTAAAAGAGCACCGCGGACAGAACGTAAATTTTAGTCGGGCTTTTTTTCATTCTTTTTTGCCTAGGACGCACCGTTCTCGAGATATTTGCATTTTAAATTTTCAAATATATTTTTCTGTTTCAGCGGAAGATCAGAATTATTTCCCGGCAAGTACCGGGATGGTTTCGGTAAAAGAGCACCGCGGACAGAACGTAAATTTTAGTCGGGCTTTTTTTCATTCTTTTTCGCCTAGGACGCACCGTTCTCGAGATATTTGCATTTTAAATTTTCAAATATATTTTTCTGTTTCAGCGGAAGATCAGAATTATTTCCCGGCAAGTACCGTGATGGTTTCGGTAAAATAGCACCGCAGACAGTACGTCGGTTTTTTTTAGTATTTTTTTGTCGGGCTTTTTTTTTCATTCTTTTTCGCATAGGACGCACCGTTCTCGAGATATTTGCATTTTAAATTTTCAAATATATTTTTCGGTTTCAGCGGAAGATCAGAATTATTTCCCGGCAAGTACCGTGATGGTTTCGGTAAAAGAGCACCGCGGACAGAACGTAAATTTTAGTCGGGCTTTTTTTCATTCTTTTTCGCCTAGGACGCACCGTTCTCGAGATATTTGCATTTTAAATTTTCAAATATATTTTTCTGTTTCAGCGGAAGATCAGAATTATTTCCCGGCAAGTACCGTGATGGTTTCGGTAAAAGAGCACCGCGGACAGAACGTAAATTTTAGTCGGGCTTTTTTTCATTCTTTTTCGCCTAGGACGAACCGTTCTCGAGATATTTGCATTTTAAATTTTCAAATATATTTTTCGGTTTCAGCGGAAGATCAGAATTATTTCCCGGCAAGTACCGTGATGGTTTCGGTAAAAGAGCACCGCGGACAGAACGTAAATTTTAGTCGGGCTTTTTTTCATTCTTTTTCGCCTAGGACGCACCGTTCTCGAGATATTTGCATTTTAAATTTTCAAATATATTTTTCGGTTTCAGCGGAAGATCAGAATTATTTCCCGGCAAGTACCGTGATGGTTTCGGTAAAAGAGCACCGCGGACAGAACGTAAATTTTAGTCGGGCTTTTTTTCATTCTTTTTCGCATAGGACGCACCGTTCTCGAGATATTTGCATTTTAAATTTTCAAATATATTTTTCGGTTTCAGCGGAAGATCAGAATTATTTCCCGGCAAGTACCGTGATGGTTTCGGTAAAAGAGCACCGCGGACAGAACGTAAATTTTAGTCGGGCTTTTTTTCATTCTTTTTCGCCTAGGACGAACTGTTCTCGAGATATTTGCATTTTAAATTTTCAAATATATTTTTCTGTTTCAGCGGAAGATCAGAATTATTTCCCGGCAAGTACCGTGATGGTTTCGGTAAAAGAGCACCGCGGACAGAACGTAAATTTTAGTCGGGCTTTTTTTCATTCTTTTTCGCCTAGGACGCACCGTTCTCGAGATATTTGCATTTTAAATTTTCAAATATATTTTTCTGTTTCAGCGGAAGATCAGAATTATTTCCCGGCAAGTACCGTGATGGTTTCGGTAAAAGAGCACCGCGGACAGAACGTAAATTTTAGTCGGGCTTTTTTTCATTCTTTTTCGCCTAGGACGCACCGTTCTCGAGATATTTGCATTTTAAATTTTCAAATATATTTTTCTGTTTCAGCGGAAGATCAGAATTATTTCCCGGCAAGTACCGTGATGGTTTCGGTAAAAGAGCACCGCGGACAGAACGTAAATTTTAGTCGGGCTTTTTTTCATTCTTTTTCGCCTAGGACGAACCGTTCTCGAGATATTTGCATTTTAAATTTTCAAATATATTTTTCGGTTTCAGCGGAAGATCAGAATTATTTCCCGGCAAGTACCGTGATGGTTTCGGTAAAAGAGCACCGCGGACAGAACGTAAATTTTAGTCGGGCTTTTTTTCATTCTTTTTCGCATAGGACGCACCGTTCTCGAGATATTTGCATTTTAAATTTTCAAATATATTTTTCTGTTTCAGCGGAAGATCAGAATTATTTCCCGGCAAGTACCGTGATGGTTTCGGTAAAAGAGCACCGCGGACAGAACGTAAATTTTAGTCGGGCTTTTTTTCATTCTTTTTCGCCTAGGACGCACCGTTCTCGAGATATTTCCATTTTAAATTTTCAAATATATTTTTCTGTTTCAGCGGAAGATCAGAATTATTTCCCGGCAAGTACCGTGATGGTTTCGGTAAAAGAGCACCGCGGACAGAACGTAAATTTTAGTCGGGCTTTTTTTTCATTCTTTTTCGCCTAGGACGCACCGTTCTCGAGATATTTGCATTTTAAATTTTCAAATATATTTTTCGGTTTCAGCGGAAGATCAGAATTATTTCCCGGCAAGTACCGTGATGGTTTCGGTAAAAGAGCACCGCGGACAGAACGTAAAGTTTAGTCGGGCTTTTTTTCATTCTTTTTCGCCTAGGACGACCCGTTCTCGAGATATTTGCATTTTAAATTTTCAAATATATTTTTCTGTTTCAGCGGAAGATCAGAATTATTTCCCGGCAAGTACCGTGATGGTTTCGGTAAAAGAGCACCGCGGACAGAACGTAAATTTTAGTCGGGCTTTTTTTCATTCTTTTTCGCCTAGGACGCACCGTTCTCGAGATATTTGCATTTTAAATTTTCAAATATATTTTTCTGTTTCAGCGGAAGATCAGAATTATTTCCCGGCAAGTACCGTGATGGTTTCGGTAAAAGAGCACCGCGGACAGAACGTAAATTTTAGTCGGGCTTTTTTTCATTCTTTTTCGCCTAGGACGCAACCGTTCTCGAGATATTTGCATTTTAAATTTTCAAATATATTTTTCTGTTTCAGCGGAAGATCAGAATTATTTCCCGGCAAGTACCGTGATGGTTTCGGTAAAAGAGCACCGCGGACAGAACGTAAATTTTAGTCGGGCTTTTTTTCATTCTTTTTCGCCTAGGACGCACCGTTCTCGAGATATTTGCATTTTAAATTTTCAAATATATTTTTCTGTTTCAGCGGAAGATCAGAATTATTTCCCGGCAAGTACCGTGATGGTTTCGGTAAAAGAGCACCGCGGACAGAACGTAAATTTTAGTCGGGCTTTTTTCATTCTTTTTCGCCTAGGACGCACCGTTCTCGAGATATTTGCATTTTAAATTTTCAAATATATTTTTCGGTTTCAGATGAAGATCAGAATTATTTCCCGGCACGTACCGGGATGGTTTCGATAAAAGAGCACCGCGGACAGAACGTAGGTTTTTGTCGGGCTTTTTTTTTCATTCTTTTTCGCCTAGGACGCACCGTTCTCGAGATATTTGCATTTTAAATTTTCAAATATATTTTTCGGTTTCAGCGGAAGATCAGAATTATTTCCCGGCACGTACCGGGATGGTTTCGGTAATAGAGCACCGCGGACATTACGTAGTGTTTAGTCGGGCTTTGTTTTCATTCTTTTACGCCTAGGACGCACCGTTTTCGAGATATTTGCATTTTAAATTTTCAAATATATTTTTCGGTTTCAGATGAAGATCAGAATTATTTCCCGGCACGTACCGGGATGGTTTCGGTAAAAGAGCACCGCGGACAGAACGTAAATTTTAGTCGGGCTTTTTTTTTCATTCTTTTTCGCCTAGGACGCACCGTTCTCGAGATATTTGCATTTTAAATTTTCAAATATATTTTTCTGTTTCAGCGGAAGATCAGAATTATTTCCCGGCAAGTACCGTGATGGTTTCGGTAAAAGAGCACCGCGGACAGAATGTAGGTATTAGTCGGGCTTTGTTTTCATTCTTTTTCGCCTAGGACGCACCGTTCTCGAGATATTTGCATTTTAAATTTTCAAATATATTTTTCTGTTTCAGCGAAAGATCAGAATTATTTCCCGGCAAGTACCGTGATGGTTTCGGTAAAAGAGCACCGCGGACAGAATGTAGGTATTAGTCGGGCTTTGTTTTCATTCTTTTTCGCCTAGGACGCACCGTTCTCGAGATATTTGCATTTTAAATTTTCAAATATATTTTTCTGTTTCAGCGGAAGATCAGAATTATTTCCCGGCAAGTACCGTGATGGTTTCGGTAAAAGAGCACCGCGGACAGAACGTAAATTTTAGTCGGGCTTTTTTTCATTCTTTTTCGCCTAGGACGCACCGTTCTCGAGATATTTGCATTTTAAATTTTCAAATATATTTTTCGGTTTCAGCGGAAGATCAGAATTATTTCCCGGCACGTACCGGGATGGTTTCGGTAAAACAGCACCGCGGACAGAACGTAGGTTTTAGTCGGGCTTTTTTTTCAATCCTTTTTGCTAGGACGCACCGTTCTCGAGATATTTGCATTTTAAATTTTCAAATATATTTTTCGGTTTCAGCGGAAGATCAGAATTATTTCCCGGCACGTACCGGGATGGTTTCGGTAAAAGAGCACCGCGGACAGAATGTAGGTATTAGTCGGGCTTTGTTTTCATTCTTTATCGCCTAGGACGCACCGTTCTCGAGATATTTGCATTTTAAATTTTCAAATATATTTTTCGGTTTCAGCGGAAGATCAGAATTATTTCCCGGCAAGTACCGGGATGGTTTCGGTAAAAGAGCACCGCGGACAGAACGTAAATTTTAGTCGGGCTTTTTTTCATTCTTTTTCGCCTAGGACGCACCGTTCTCGAGATATTTGCATTTTAAATTTTCAAATATATTTTTCGGTTTCAGCGGAAGATCAGAATTATTTCCCGGCAAGTACCGGGATGGTTTCGGTAAAAGAGCACCGCGGACAGAACGTAAATTTTAGTCGGGCTTTTTTTCATTCTTTTTCGCCTAGGACGCACCGTTCTCGAGATATTTGCATTTTAAATTTTCAAATATATTTTTCGGTTTCAGCGGAAGATCAGAATTATTTCCCGGCAAGTACCGGGATGGTTTCGGTAAAAGAGCACCGCGGACAGAACGTAAATTTTAGTCGGGCTTTTTTTCATTCTTTTTCGCCTAGGACGCACCGTTCTCGAGATATTTGCATTTTAAATTTTCAAATATATTTTTCGGTTTCAGCGGAAGATCAGAATTATTTCCCGGCAAGTACCGTGATGGTTTCGGTAAAAGAGCACCGCGGACAGAACGTAAATTTTAGTCGGGCTTTTTTTCATTCTTTTTCGCCTAGGACGCACCGTTCTCGAGATATTTGCATTTTAAATTTTCAAATATATTTTTCGGTTTCAGCGGAAGATCAGAATTATTTCCCGGCAAGTACCGTGATGGTTTCGGTAAAAGAGCACCGCGGACAGAACGTAAATTTTAGTCGGGCTTTTTTTCATTCTTTTTCGCCTAGGACGAACTGTTCTCGAGATATTTGCATTTTAAATTTTCAAATATATTTTTCGGTTTCAGCGGAAGATCAGAATTATTTTCCCGGCAAGTACCGTGATGGTTTCGGTAAAAGAGCACCGCGGACAGAACGTAAATTTTAGTCGGGCTTTTTTTCATTCTTTTTCGCCTAGGACGCACCGTTCTCGAGATATTTGCATTTTAAATTTTCAAATATATTTTTCGGTTTCAGCGGAAGATCAGAATTATTTCCCGGCAAGTACCGTGATGGTTTCGGTAAAAGAGCACCGCGGACAGAACGTAAATTTTAGTCGGGCTTTTTTTCATTCTTTTTCGCATAGGACGAACCGTTCTCGAGATATTTGCATTTTAAATTTTCAAATATATTTTTCGGTTTCAGCGGAAGATCAGAATTATTTCCCGGCAAGTACCGTGATGGTTTCGGTAAAAGAGCACCGCGGACAGAACGTAAATTTTAGTCGGGCTTTTTTTCATTCTTTTTCGCCTAGGACGCACCGTTCTCGAGATATTTGCATTTTAAATTTTCAAATATATTTTTCGGTTTCAGCGGAAGATCAGAATTATTTCCCGGCAAGTACCGGGATGGTTTCGGTAAAAGAGCACCGCGGACAGAACGTAAATTTTAGTCGGGCTTTTTTTCATTCTTTTTCGCCTAGGACGCACCGTTCTCGAGATATTTGCATTTTAAATTTTCAAATATATTTTTCGGTTTCAGCGGAAGATCAGAATTATTTCCCGGCAAGTACCGTGATGGTTTCGGTAAAAGAGCACCGCGGACAGAACGTAAATTTTAGTCGGGCTTTTTTTCATTCTTTTTCGCCTAGGACGCACCGTTCTCGAGATATTTGCATTTTAAATTTTCAAATATATTTTTCGGTTTCAGCGGAAGATCAGAATTATTTCCCGGCAAGTACCGTGATGGTTTCGGTAAAAGAGCACCGCGGACAGAACGTAAATTTTAGTCGGGCTTTTTTTCATTCTTTTTCGCCTAGGACGAACCGTTCTCGAGATATTTGCATTTTAAATTTTCAAATATATTTTTCTGTTTCAGCGGAAGATCAGAATTATTTCCCGGCAAGTACCGTGATGGTTTCGGTAAAAGAGCACCGCGGACAGAACGTAAATTTTAGTCGGGCTTTTTTTCATTCTTTTTCGCCTAGGACGCACCGTTCTCGAGATATTTGCATTTTAAATTTTCAAATATATTTTTCGTTTTCAGCGGAAGATCAGAATTATTTCCCGGCAAGTACCGTGATGGTTTCGGTAAAAGAGCACCGCGGACAGAACGTAAATTTTTAGTCGGGCTTTTTTTCATTCTTTTTCGCCTAGGACGCACCGTTCTCGAGATATTTGCATTTTAAATTTTCAAATATATTTTTCTGTTTCAGCGGAAGATCAGAATTATTTCCCGGCAAGTACCGTGATGGTTTCGGTAAAAGAGCACCGCGGACAGAACGTAAATTTTAGTCGGGCTTTTTTTTCATTCTTTATTCGCCTAGGACGCACCGTTCTCGAGATATTTGCATTTTAAATTTTCAAATATATTTTTCGGTTTCAGATGAAGATCAGAATTATTTCCCGGCACGTACCGGGATGGTTTCGATAAAAGAGCACCGCGGACAGAACGTAAATTTTAGTCGGGCTTTTTTTCATTCTTTTTCGCCTAGGACGCACCGTTCTCGAGATATTTGCATTTTAAATTTTCAAATATATTTTTCTGTTTCAGCGGAAGATCAGAATTATTTCCCGGCAAGTACCGGGATGTTTTCGGTAAAAGAGCACCGCGGACAGAACGTAAATTTTAGTCGGGCTTTTTTTCATTCTTTTTCGCCTAGGACGCACCGTTCTCGAGATATTTGCATTTTAAATTTTCAAATATATTTTTCGGTTTCAGCGGAAGATCAGAATTATTTCCCGGCAAGTACCGGGATGGTTTCGGTAAAAGAGCACCGCGGACAGAACGTAAATTTTAGTCGGGCTTTTTTTTCATTCTTTTTCGCCTAGGACGCACCGTTCTCGAGATATTTGCATTTTAAATTTTCAAATATATTTTTCTGTTTCAGCGGAAGATCAGAATTATTTCCCGGCAAGTACCGGGATGGTTTCGGTAAAAGAGCACCGCGGACAGAACGTAAATTTTAGTCGGGCTTTTTTTTCATTCATTTTCGCCTAGGACGCACCGTTCTCGAGATATTTGCATTTTAAATTTTCAAATATATTTTTCTGTTTCAGCTTAAGATCAGAATTATTTCCCGGCAAGTACCGGGATGGTTTCGGTAAAAGAGCCCCGCGGACAGAACGTAAATTTTAGTCGGGCTTTTTTTCATTCTTTTTTCACCTAGGACGCACCGTTCTCGAGATATTTGCATTTTAAATTTTCAAATATAGTTTTCGGTTTCAGCGGAAGATCAGAATTATTTCCCGGCACGTACCGGGATGGTTTCGGTAATAGAGCACCGCGGACAGGACGTAGTTTTTAGTCGGGCTTTTTTTCATTCTTTTTCGCCTAGGACGCACCGTTTTCGAGATATTTGCATTTTAAATTTTCAAATATATTTTTCGGTTTCAGCGGAAGATCAGAATTATTTCCCGGCACGTACCGGGATGGTTTCGGTAAAAGAGCACCGCGGACAGAACGTAGTTTTTAGTCGGGCTTTTTTTTTCATTCTTTTTCGCCTAGGACGCACCGTTCTCGAGATATTTGCATTTTAAATTTTCAAATATATTTTTCGGTTTCAGCGGAAGATCAGAATTATTTCCCGGCACGTACCGGGATGGTTTCGGTAAAAGAGCACCGCGGACAGAATTACGTAAGTTTTAGTCGGGCTTTTTTTCATTCTTTTTGCCTAGGACGCACCGTTCTCGAGATATTTGCATTTTAAATTTTCAAATATATTTTTCGGTTTCAGCGGAAGATCAGAATTATTTCCCGGCACGTACCGGGATGGTTTCGGTAAAAGAGCACCGCGGACAGAATATAGGTATTAGTCGGGCTTTTTTTCATTCTTTTTCGCCTAGGACGCACCGTTCTCGAGATATTTGCATTTTAAATTTTCAAATATATTTTTCGGTTTCAGCGGAAGATCAGAATTATTTCCCGGCACGTACCGGGATGGTTTCGGTAAAAGAGCACCGCGGACAGAACGTAGTTTTTAGTCGGGCTTTTTTTCATTCTTTTTCGCCTAGGACGCACCGTTCTCGAGATATTTGCATTTTAAATTTTCAAATATATTTTTCGGTTTCAGCGGAAGATCAGAATTATTTCCCGGCACGTACCGGGATGGTTTCGGTAAAAGAGCACCGCGGACAGAATGTAGGTATTAGTCGGGCTTTGTTTTCATTCTTTATCGCCTAGGACGCACCGTTCTCGAGATATTTGCATTTTAAATTTTCAAATATATTTTTCGGTTTCAGCGGAAGATCAGAATTATTTCCCGGCACGTACCGGGATGGTTTCGGTAAAAGAGCACCGCGGACAGAATGTAGGTATTAGTCGGGCTTTTTTTCATTCTTTTTCGCCTAGGACGCACCGTTCTCGAGATATTTGCATTTTAAATTTTCAAATATATTTTTCGGTTTCAGCGGAAGATCAGAATTATTTCCCGGCAAGTACCGTGATGGTTTCGGTAAAAGAGCACCGCGGACAGAACGTAAATTTTAGACGGGCTTTTTTTCATCCTTTTTCGCCTAGGACGCACCGTTCTCGAGATATTTGCATTTTAAATTTTCAAATATATTTTTCTGTTTCAGCGGAAGATCAGAATTATTTCCCGGCACGTACCGGGATGGTTTCGGTAAAAGAGCACCGCGTACAGAACGTCGGTTTTTGTCGGCTTTTTTTTTGTTTTCTTTCTTTTTCGCCTAGGACGCACCGTTCTCGA
This sequence comes from Pardosa pseudoannulata, assembly GCA_032207245.1. Classification (NCBI taxonomy): domain Eukaryota; kingdom Metazoa; phylum Arthropoda; class Arachnida; order Araneae; family Lycosidae; genus Pardosa; species Pardosa pseudoannulata. The sequence goes on from CM063509.1 coordinate 1,563,766, forward strand.
GATATCTGCATTTTAAATTTTCAAATATATTTTTCGGTTTCAGCGGAAGATCAGAATTATTTCCCGGCACGTACCGGGATGGTTTCGGTAAAAGAGCACCGCGGACAGAACGTAAATTTTAGACGGGCTTTTTTTCATCCTTTTTCGCCTAGGACGCACCGTTCTCGAGATATTTGCATTTTAAATTTTCAAATATATTTTTCGGTTTCAGCGGAAGATCAGAATTATTTCCCGGCACGTACCGGGATGATGGTTTCGGTAAAAGAGCACAATTTTCAAATATATTTTTCTGTTTCAGCGGAAGATTTTATCGCCTAGGACGCACCGTTCTCGAGATATTTGCATTTTAAATTTTCAAATATATTTTTCGGTTTCAGCGGAAGATCAGAATTATTTCCCGGCACGTACCGGGATGGTTTCGGTAAAAGAGCACCGCGGACAGAACGTAGGTTTTAGTCGGGCTTTTTTTCATTCTTTTTCGCCTAGGACGCACCGTTCTCGAGATATTTGCATTTTAAATTTTCAAATATATTTTTCGGTTTCAGCGGAAGATCAGAATTATTTCCCGGCACGTACCGGGATGGTTTCGGTAAAAGAGCACCGTTCCCGGCAAGTACCGTGATGGTTTCGGTAAAAGAGCACCGCGGACAGAACGTAAATTTTAGTCGGGCTTTTTTTCATTCTTTTCGCCTAGGACGAACCGTTCTCGAGATATTTGCATTTTAAATTTTCAAATATATTTTTCGGTTTCAGCGGAAGATCAGAATTATTTCCCGGCACGTACCGGGATGGTTTCGGTAAAAGAGCCTTTTAAATTTTCAAATATATTTTTCTGTTTCAGCGGAAGATCAGAATTATTTCCCGGCAAGTACCGTGATGGTTTCGGTAAAAGAGCACCGCGGACAGAACGTAAATTTTAGTCGGGCTTTTTTTCATTCTTTTTCGCCTAGGACGCACCGTTCTCGAGATATTTGCATTTTAAATTTTCAAATATATTTTTCTGTTTCAGCGGAAGATCAGAATTATTTCCCGGCAAGTACCGGGATGGTTTCGGTAAAAGAGCACCGCGGACAGAACGTCGGTTTTTGTCGGGCTTTTTTTCATTCTTTTTCGCCTAGGACGTACCTTTTCGCCTAGGACGCACCGTTCTCGAGATATTTGCATTTTAAATTTTCAAATATATTTTTCGGTTTCAGCGGAAGATCAGAATTATTTCCCGGCACGTACCGGGATGGTTTCGGTAAAAGAGCACCGAATTATTTCCCGGCAAGTACCGTGATGGTTTCGGTAAAAGAGCACCGCGGACAGAACGTCGGTTTTTATCGGGCTTTTTTTCATTCTTTTTCGCCTAGGACGTACCGTTCTCGAGATATTTTCGCCTAGGACGCACCGTTCTCGAGATATTTGCATTTTAAATTTTCAAATATATTTTTCGGTTTCAGCGGAAGATCAGAATTATTTCCCGGCACGTACCGGGATGGTTTCGGTAAAAGAGCACCGCGGATTTAAATTTTCAAATATATTTTTCTGTTTCAGCGGAAGATCAGAATTATTTCCCGGCAAGTACCGTGATGGTTTCGGTAAAAGAGCACCGCGGACAGAACGTAAATTTTAGTCGGGCTTTTTTTCATTCTTTTCGCCTAGGACGTACCGTTCTCGAGATATTTGCATTTGTTTTCATTCTTTTTCGCCTAGGACGCACCGTTCTCGAGATATTTGCATTTTAAATTTTCAAATATTTTTTTCGGTTTCAGCGGAAGATCAGAATTATTTCCCGGCACGTACCGGGATGGTTTCGATAAAAGAGCACCGCGGACAGAACGTATTTTTAGTCGGGCTTTTTTTCATTCTTTTTCGCCTAGGACGCACCGTTCTCGAGATATTTGCATTTTAAATTTTCAAATATATTTTTCGGTTTCAGATGAAGATCAGAATTATTTCCCGGCACGTACCGGGATGGTTTCGGTAAAAGAGCACCGCGGAAGAATTATTTCCCGGCAAGTACCGTGATGGTTTCGGTAAAAGAGCACCGCGGACAGAACGTAAAATTTTAGTCGGGCTTTTTTTCATTCTTTTTCGCCTAGGACGTAACCGTTCTCGATTTTTTCATTCTTTTTCGCCTAGGACGCACCGTTCTCGAGATATTTGCATTTTAAATTTTCAAATATATTTTTCGGTTTCAGATGAAGATCAGAATTATTTCCCGGCACGTACCGGGATGGTTTCGGTAAAAGAGCACCGCGGACAGAACGTACTTTTTAGTCGGGCTTTTTTTTCATTCTTTTTCGCCTAGGACGCACCGTTCTCGAGATATTTGCATTTTAAATTTTCAAATATATTTTTCGGTTTCAGCGGAAGATCAGAATTATTTCCCGGCACGTACCGGGATGTTTTCGGTAAAAGAGCACCATACTGTTTCAGCGGAAGATCAGAATTATTTCCCGGCAAGTACCGTGATGGTTTCGGTAAAAGAGCACCGCGGACAGAACGTAAATTTTAGTCGGGCTTTTTTTCATTCTTTTTCGCCTAGGACGTACCGTTCTCGAGATATTTGCATTTTAAATTTTCAAATATATTTTTCTGTTTACCGTTCTCGAGATATTTGCATTTTAAATTTTCAAATATATTTTTCTGTTTCAGCGGAAGATCAGAATTTTTTTCCGGCACGTACCGGGATGGTTTCAGTAAAAGAGTACCGCGGACAGAACGTAAATTTTAGTCATGCTTTTTTTCATTCTTTTTCGCCTAGGACGCACCGTTCTCGAGATATTTGCATTTTAAATTTTCAAATATATTTTTCGGTTTCAGCGGAAGATCAGAATTATTTCCCGGCACGTACCGGGATGGTTTCGGTAAAAGAGCACCGCGGACAGAACGTAGTTTTTAGTCGGGCTTTTTTTTCATTCTTTTTCGCCTAGGACGCACCGTTCTCGAGATATTTGCATTTTAAATTTTCAAATATATTTTTCGGTTTCAGCGGAAGATCAGAATTATTTCCCGGCACGTACCGGGATGGTTTCGGTAAAAGAGCACCGCGGACAGAACGTAGTTTTTAGTCGGGCTTTTTTTCATTCTTTTTCGCCTAGGACGCACCGTTCTCGAGATATTTGCATTTTAAATTTTCAAATATATTTTTCGGTTTCAGCGGAAGATCAGAATTATTTCCCGGCACGTACCGGGATGGTTCTGTTTCAGCGGAAGATCAGAATTATTTCCCGGCAAGTACCGTGATGGTTTCGGTAAAAGAGCACCGCGGACAGAACGTAAATTTTAGTCGGGCTTTTTTTCATTCTTTTTCGCCTAGGACGTACCGTTCTCGAGATATTTTTCTTTTTCGCCTAGGACGCACCGTTCTCGAGATATTTGCATTTTAAATTTTCAAATATATTTTTCGGTTTCAGCGGAAGATCAGAATTATTTCCCGGCACGTACCGGGATGGTTTCGGTAAAAGAGCACCGCGGACAGAACGTAGTTTTTAGTCGGGCTTTTTTTCATTCTTTTTCGCCTAGGACGCACCGTTCTCGAGATATTTGCATTTTAAATTTTCAAATATATTTTTCTCTTTCAGCGGAAGATCAGAATTATTTCCCGGCACGTACCGGGATGGTTTCGGTAGAAGAGCACCGCTAACTGAACGTAGTTTTTAGTCGGGCTTTTTTTTCATTCATTTTCGCCTAGGACGCACCGTTCTCGAGATATTTGCATTTTAAATTTTCAAATATATTTTTCTGTTTCAGCGGAAGATCAGAATTATTTCCCGGCACGTACCGGGATGGTTTCGGTAAAAGAGCACCGCGGACAGAACGTAGTTTTTAGTCGGGCTTTTTTTCATTCTTTTTCGCCTAGGACGCACCGTTCTCGAGATATTTGCATTTTAAATTTTCAAATATATTTTTCGGTTTCAGCGGAAGATCAGAATTATTTCCCGGCACGTACCGGGATGGTTTCGGTAAAAGAGCACATATATTTTTCTGTTTCAGCGGAAGATCAGAATTATTTCCCGGCAAGTACCGTGATGGTTTCGGTAAAAGAGCACCGCGGACAGAACGTAAATTTTAGTCGGGCTTTTTTTCATTCTTTTTCGCCTAGGACGTACCGTTCTCGAGATATTTGCATTTTAAATTTTCAAATATATTTTTCTGTTTCAGCGGAAGATCAGAATTATTTCCCGGCAAGTACCGTGATGGTTTCGGTAAAAGAGCACCGCGGACAGAACGTAAATTTTAGTCGGGCTTTTTTTCATTCTTTTTCGCCTAGGTCGCACCGTTCTCGAGATATTTGCATTTTAAATTTTCAAATATATTTTTCGGTTTCAGATGAAGATCAGAATTATTTCCCGGCACGTACCGGGATGGTTTCGATAAAAGAGCACCGCGGACAGAACGTAAATTTTAGTCGGGCTTTTTTTCATTCTTTTTCGCCTAGGACGCACCGTTCTCGAGATATTTGCATTTTAAATTTTCAAATATATTTTTCGGTTTCAGCGGAAGATCAGAATTATTTCCCGGCACGTACCGGGATGGTTTCGGTAAAAGAGCACCGCGGACGCATTTTAAATTTTCAAATATATTTTTCTGTTTCAGCGGAAGATCAGAATTATTTCCCGGCAAGTACCGTGATGGTTTCGGTAAAAGAGCACCGCGGACAGAACGTAAATTTTAGTCGGGCTTTTTTTCATTCTTTTTCGCCTAGGACCTTCTTTTTCGCCTAGGACGCACCGTTCTCGAGATATTTGCATTTTAAATTTTCAAATATATTTTTCGGTTTCAGCGGAAGATCAGAATTATTTCCCGGCACGTACCGGGATGGTTTCGGTAAAAGAGCACCGCGGACAGAACGTAGTTTTTAGTCGGGCTTTTTTTCATTCTTTTTCGCCTAGGACGCACCGTTCTCGAGATATTTGCATTTTAAATTTTCAAATATATTTTTCGGTTTCAGCGGAAGATCAGAATTATTTCCCGGCACGTACCGGGATGGTTTCGGTAAAAGAGCACCGCGGACAGAACGTAGTTTTTAGTCGGGCTTTTTTTCATTCTTTTTCGCCTAGGACGCACCGTTCTCGAGATATTTGCATTTTAAATTTTCAAATATATTTTTCGGTTTCAGCGGAAGATCAGAATTATTTCCCGGCACGTACCGGGATGGTTTCGGTAAAAGAGCACCGAATTATTTCCCGGCACGTACCGTGATGGTTTCGGTAAAAGAGCACCGCGGACAGAACGTAAATTTTAGTCGGGCTTTTTTTCATTCTTTACCGTTCTCGAGATATTTGCATTTTAAATTTTCAAATATATTTTTCTGTTTCAGCGGAAGATCAGAATTATTTCCCGGCACGTACCGGGATGGTTTCGGTAAAAGAGCACCGCGGACAGAACGTAAATTTTAGTCGGGCTTTTTTTCATTCTTTTTCGCCTAGGACGCACCGTTCTCGAGATATTTGCATTTTAAATTTTCAAATATATTTTTCTGTTTCAGCGGAAGATCAGAATTATTTCCCGGCACGTACCGGGATGGTTTCGGTAAAAGAGCATCGCGGACAGAACGTAGTTTTTAGTCGGGCTTTTTTTTAATTCTTTTCCGCCTAGGACGCACCGTTCTCGAGATATTTGCATTTTAAATTTTCAAATATATTTTTCGGTTTCAGCGGAAGATCAGAATTATTTCCCGGCACGTACCGTGATGGTTTCGGTAAAAGAGCACCGCGGACAGAACGTAGGTTTTAGTCGGGCTTTTTTTCATTCTTTTTCGCCTAGGACGCACCGTTCTCGAGATATTTGCATTTTAAATTCGCCTAGGACGTACCGTTCTCGAGATATTTGCATTTTAAATTTTCAAATATATTTTTCTGTTTCAGCGGAAGATCAGAATTATTTACCGGCACGTACCGTGATGGTTACATATTTTTCTGTTTCAGCGGAAGATCAGAATTATTTCCCGGCAAGTACCGTGATGGTTTCGGTAAAAGAGCACCGCGGACAGAACGTCGGTTTTTGTCGGGCTTTTTTTCATTCTTTTTCGCCTAGGACGTACCGTTCTCGAGATATTTGCATTTTAAATTTTCAAATATATTTTTCTGTTTCAGCGGAAGATCAGAATTATTTCCCGGCAAGTACCGTGATGGTTTCGGTAAAAGAGCACCGCGGACAGAACGTAAATTTTAGTCGGGCTTTTTTTCATTCTTTTTCGCCTAGGACGTACCGTTCTCGAGATATTACCGTTCTCGAGATATTTGCATTTTAAATTTTCAAATATATTTTTCGGTTTCAGCGGAAGATCAGAATTATTTACCGGCACGTACCGGGATGGTTTCGGTAAAAGAGCATCCCGGCAAGTACCGTGATGGTTTCGGTAAAAGAGCACCTAGGACGCACCGTTCTCGAGATATTTGCATTTTAAATTTTCAAATATATTTTTCGGTTTCAGCGGAAGATCAGAATTATTTCCCGGCACGTACCGGGATGGTTTCGGTAAAAGAGCACCGCGGACAGAACGTAGGTTTTAGTCGGGCTTTGTTTTCATTCTTTTTCGCCTAGGACGCACCGTTCTCGAGATATTTGCATTTTAAATTTTCAAATATATTTTAAGGTTTCAGCCGAAGATCAGAATTATTTACCGGCACGTACCGGTATGGTTTCGGTAAAAGTGCACCTCGGACAGAACGTAGGTTTTAGTCGGGCTTTTTTTTCAATCCTTTTTGCTAGGACGCACCGTTCTCGAGATATTTGCATTTTAAATTTTCAAATATATTTTTCGGTTTCAGCGGAAGATCACAGAACGTAAATTTTTGTCGGGCTTTTTTTTCATTCTTTTACGTAGGTTTTAGTCGGGCTTTTTTTTCAATCCTTTTTGCTAGGACGCACCGTTCTCGAGATATTTGCATTTTAAATTTTCAAATATATTTTTCGGTTTCAGCGGAAGATCAGAATTATTTCCCGGCACGTACCGGGATGGTTTCGGTAAAAGAGCACCGCGGACAGAACGTAGTTTTTAGTCGGGCTTTTTTTCATTCTTTTTCGCCTAGGACGCACCGTTCTCGAGATATTTGCATATTAAATTTTCAAATATATTTTTCGGTTTCAGCGGAAGATCAGAATTATTTTCCGGCACGTACCGGGATGGTTTCGGTAAAAGAGCACCGCGGACAGAATGTAGGTATTAGTCGGGCTTTGTTTTCATTCTTTATCGCCTAGGACGCACCCTTCTCGAGATATTTGCATTTTAAATTTTCAAATATATTTTTCGGTTTCAGCGGAAGATCAGAATTATTTCCCGGCACGTACCGGGATGGTTTCGGTAAAAGAGCACCGCGGACAGAATGTAGGTATTAGTCGGGCTTTGTTTTCATTCTTTATCGCCTAGGACGCACCCTTCTCGAGATATTTGCATTTTAAATTTTCAAATATATTTTTCGGTTTCAGCGGAAGATCAGAATTATTTCCCGGCACGTACCGGGATGGTTTCGGTAAAAGAGCACCGCGGACAGAATGTAGGTATTAGTCGGGCTTTTTGCATTTTAAATTTTCAAATATATTTTTCTGTTTCAGCGGAGACGCACCCTTCTCGAGATATTTGCATTTTAAATTTTCAAATATATTTTTCGGTTTCAGCGGAAGATCAGAATTATTTCCCGGCACGTACCGGGATGGTTTCGGTAAAAGAGCACCGCGGACAGAATGTAGGTATTAGTCGGGCTTTGTTTTCATTCTTTATCGCCTAGGACGCACCCTTCTCGAGATATTTGCATTTTAAATTTTCAAATATATTTTTCGGTTTCAGCGGAAGATCAGAATTATTTCCCGGCACGTACCGGGATGGTTTCGGTAAAAGAGCACCGCGGACAGAATGTAGGTATTAGTCGGGCTTTGTTTTCATTCTTTTTCGCCTAGGACGCACCGTTCTCGAGGATCAGAATTATTTCCCGGCAAGTACCGGGATGGTTTCGGTAAAAGAGCACCGCGGACAGAACGTAAATTTTAGTCGGGCTTTTTTTCATTCTTTATATTTTTTGGTTTCAGCGGAAGATCAGAATTATTTCCCGGCTCGTACCGGGATGGTTTCGGTAAAAGAGCACCGCGGACAGAATGTAGGTATTAGTCGGTCTTTGTTTTCATTCTTTTTCGCCTAGGACGCACCGTTCTCGAGATATTTGCATTTTAAATTTTCAAATATATTTTTCGGTTTCAGCGGAAGATCAGAATTATTTAACGGCACGTACCGGGATGGTTTCGGTAAAAGAGCACCGCGGACAGAACGTAGTTTTTAGTCGGGCTTTTTTTCATTCTTTTTCGCCTAGGACGCACCGTTCTCGAGATATTTGCATTTTAAATTTTCAAATATATTTTTCGGTTTCAGCGGAAGATCAGAATTATTTCCCGGCAAGTACCGGGATAGTTTCGGTAAAAGAGCACCGCGTACAGAACGTAGGTTTTTGTCGGGCTTTTCGTTTTCATTCTTTTTCGCCTAGGACGCAAGTAGTATAAAAACGCCGGTTCTGGAGCACCATTCTTGGGCCATACCGTTGGGCCATTAGTTGGACCATCCCCCGTCGGGCCCCCGCTCCGCCGTTTTTTAGCACACCATTTTTAGGCCATACAGTCGAACCATTAATGGGGATCATCCCCCGGAACCGGTACTAGCGCACCGTTCCGCGGTACAAGCTCAACACCGGAGTGTGCCATGGTTAAAGGGACTTAAAACTATAATTTCTGTTATAATCTAGATGGGGGGCAAAAACCATAGTTTCCACGTGAAAAAAATACATCCGTGAAATTTAAAAATAACTTTAAAATATTTAAAAAAAAAGAAAAAAATTAAGAAATGTACATACCCTTCTTCTCAGCCCGTCCCCTCCCCGTTTTAAGAGGCTTGGGACTCTCTTACCACTAGGTAAGGCCGGGTTTGACGGGCCCTATTGGGGATACCCATAAAATGTTTTCAGAGTCTTGGAAATTCCATATTCATTCATCCATATCGGCGTTCTGTAACAAAGTTACATACGTTATGATATTGACATCATACTCGTCAACTTCTAACTCTTTTACTCGTAATTGTTCTACTATTTTATTCATTCGCTCTTTAAGCTTTCTAATTTGTTCTTTAGCCAAACGTCTTTTATGCCGTTCACTTGCTAATTTTCTTTCCATCAATGACTTAGATACTGAAGGTTTTAACAACTTTTCTTCGAAAAAAATCTTCATTCTCTCATCAGCATTAGCGTGTGCTTTTACGTTATGTCCAGCCATCTTTCTGCTTTCCTCACCCTTTCACACTTCACTTATATGTTAAAAAAACATCGAGATCGTTCTAGAACTTCTGATGCAATATCCTATTAGCATTTCCTTACCCCACTGACGCAACACAACCTCCTCATTGCATCGCACAACGTCACTTCCCTTGCGCGACGTCACTCAAGCGTTCTTCCGTCACGCCATCTTGCAGGCCCGCGAAGTCGCCTATTCCACTTGAAAAAGGTTCCAGCGGTAGCCTCCGCAACTTGGAAAATGATTCGCACAATGAAAAATCTTTTTGAGCGCGCCTACACGCGACTCCTTTTCGCGTCTGCTGTAACAGCTTTTTCCGCTCCTCGCGAGTACAATGTCATTTCCGCGTGAGAGGAGAATTTTTCTCCTTTGCGCCGCTAAGCTTAGCGTAAGCCCACCATTTTGTTTCTGCGCGCACGTCACCGATTCAAGGTCGCGAAACTGTGAAGAGAGAGAGCCTTTTCTCCTCTCATAAAACCAAGGTATGAGTGGGTCTTCCATTTTGTTTCTTGGACGCGGGAGTGTGCTAATTGAATTTCTGTTGGGGGTAAGTATGATAAATGTCGGTATACTACCATGTCTGAAAATAAGTTTTTGCGACATACGCAAAGCGTCAACGCTCAGAGTCAGGTGTTAAAGTTAAGAGATATGGATGTTGGAACACCGTACAAGGTTTTGGAGATGCGACACGTTACTACTAAGTACGGGAAGAGTGTTCTGGCGAGGCAGGCGCAGTGTTCCTACCCCCAACGGTATGTATATACCCCTGACGAGCTGAAAGTCACGAACGCGACGAGAGGTTTATGTTTAGTCTACAAGGGCGAGAAGGACATAGGAAAGGGTCACGCAATGCAGATGGTTGATTTCGAGCAGAGGACTGACTTGTAAAGCTAAAGTTTTTTTTTATTACCTCTGGTAATAAAATGCGCTGTGAACATTGCGAACGGGACAAAGAGAACGGAACCCCGTGCCTACACTGTCATGAAACGCAGGTGTAAAGTATGCAAAGAAGAGAAACCGTTAACCGACTTTTGTCTCAAAAGGGCTCCACACAGGTATTTCACTACATGCAAGATGTGTTTGAATGAGTCAAAGCCTTGCGGGTGTGGAAGAACTGTGTCTCTTATGAATAAAACTAGGCACTTAAACACCAAGCTGCACATGAAGAGGGTGGCGGAAAATATTTAATGGGATTTATTTCCATTAAATATAATGAATGTGGCGCCTCAACGGTGCGCATGCGCGACGTCGAACACCTCCTCCTGGACGTCGTAGGGGCACTTGATGCCTGGACGGATATTACTCATGACGACGACGTTCTGTATAGAGGTACATATTCAACTTGAAATTTAGTTTGGTTGTTTTATGCAAGCGATTGTACAATGGATGTACACGAACGCCGAATCCTCACGCAAGAACTGTCGGCATTCTACACGGAAGACCGATGCAACGCCATGAAATGCTTTATCTGCCTCGCCTTTAACTACAGCCCCGTTAAGTTGGACTGTACCTGCAAGCAGTCGCTCTGCCTCGGGTGTGTCAGGAAGATGCGCCGAACGTGTCCGCAGTGTCGGCAGAGATCGAAGGGCTACTCCCGAGTCCCGGTCGTCGATGCTCTGTTCGACGACTGGATATACCCGCTCAAACGATGCCCCGGCTGTCAGTTCATTCGATGCGGATGCCAACTTGTCGCATCCGCGAGACGGCGACGGTTCCCATCCCCGCCGCCACCCCCCGAGACCGGTGGCCAAGGAACGAGATCCACGGCCGAGAGCGTTCGTGCCCGGTAAGAACAAAAAGGTAACCAATGCTGCCAAGAGAAGATGGGTGAAGTGAATCTTCGTAAGAACTACCAGACATTAGTATGAAAAAACTCCACGACGCGATCGTCGAGGCGCCGATGCCGAACGGAAGCTTTCTCACCATGAAAAACCCCCGAGTGCACAAGCCCCGTGGGGACCCGAGCAGAAATACGCGCCAGCTCGCACCGGCTGTATGCAGAGCGATGATAAAAAAACTGAATTCCTCCCCAAGCGAAATCGGGGTAGTTTGCTACTTATACAAATAGGAAAACAGAGGTTATGTCAAGCATATATCAGATATGTTGTAGATGGGGTGGTGATAATTCCACAGGTGATAAACGATGTTTCCGGTGTATACGATGGTTTAAACCGCAGCTACATACATGTGCTGATTGCGGTTGTACTATGTCCTTTACCTCAAAGAGGTGTTTTAAATGTACAGCGAACTATCGAAGTGGAAACCGGTCGGAACCGGTTCCGCACGTTTTTGTTGAAAATCCGGCTGTGAATAAACACATGTCAAACAAACAAGTACGGGCAACCGACGGTTCCCGAAAACATATAGAGGATCTGACACTACCCGAACTCCGACGGCTTTGTCGGAACGAGGGCATCGGGGGGTACTCCAAACTGCAGAGACGAGATCTCCTGCAGCACATCGAGCGGTCCAAGGAAAAAGTGGAGTGTCCCAAATGTAGCAAGAGGGGGCGTCGATATCGCCTCCGCGAGCACCGACACCCCTTCCGATTCCAGAGAGAACTGTTCGCGACCTCCAAACCTCCCCGTGAGCAGAAGACGAAGTGTGAAGAATGCGGGGGTTATTTCTGCCCGGGTCATTTCCACCCTGAAAACGAGCGGCTTCCGACCCGAATGAGGGATCTCAAGTCCCTAGCGAAACGGATGGGGATTGCGAGGTATTCGCGGTTGAGGAAAGCCGAGCTCCTCGGCAGGATCCGGGAGCAAATCTTCGAGAGAAGTCTTCTCTCTCTCCCCCGGATAGACGAGCTCCCGGCTCCGAGACCAGAAAGGGTATTGAGAAAAGCCATGCCCCCGTTCGACGACTCGCTCTTCACCCCACCCGACATACCCCAGAGACGATACCGCCCCGAAATCAAGAACACGGCGTTCCAGTCGAGGCTGAGGACTTATCTCTTCCCCAACACGCACGGTCTCGTACACCCCCGAGACTTTCTGGAAGACGCCTCGCGTCTCGTCCGGAGTCTCGTCTCCAAACATCTGGGGACAGGTCTGAAGGTGAACTTCATGCTTCTCTGCGACTTCCGCAAGGGAGAAGAGGTGCAGGAGTTTAACTTTAAAACTACCAACGTGGTAGTGACCCAGACCGCCGATCTGGGGGAGATGTTCAGAGGGGCGACGGCCAAGCTGTTGACGGAGATGGAAGAGTTTCAAGCCAGGGGGTCTGGGTGGATGCTCGAAAGGGTGAAAAGCCTCGAGCTACGTCTCAACAAGTACAACCCGCTCCGAGGCGCCTCGTATGTCGATCTGCCCCAATGGATCAAAACCAAACATGCTGTGATCAACGTGAAGAACGACGACGACGAGTGCTTCCGCTGGGCGGTACTGTCGGCGCTCCATCCGGTAGAGAAAGACCCCCAGCGAATCAGCAAGTACACGGAGTTCAAGGACGAGCTGGCCTTCACGAGCATCTCGTTTCCCGTCTCTCACCGGGACATCCCGAAGTTCGAGAAGCGGAACGACGTATCCGTGAACGTGTACGGGTACGAGGGCACCACCATCTACCCCCTCGTGATCACAGGGTTGAAACGATCCAGACGCGTGAACCTCCTTCACGTTAAAGATGAGAGGACCGATCACTACTGCTGGATCAAAGACTTCTCCCGTCTCACGGCCTCGCAGTACCGCAAACAAGAACGCAAGACGTTCGTCTGCGAGCTGTGTTTGAGTAGGTACTATTCAGTACAAAAACTCCAGGAACACCAGGAGTACTGTGGGGAGGGTGTGAGAGTGGAGATGCCCAAATTTCAGAAGGTGTGGCATTGTAAAACATGTTACCCCCCTCAAGAGCGAGAAGCAGTGCGAGGAGCACGGGTGCACCGCCGGATTCCAGGAAGCGTGGGTGAGGCCGGCGGTGCAGTTCAAGAATCTCGGACACTCGATGAGAGTCCCGTTCGTTATCTAAGCGGACTTCGAGTGCCTCACCCGCAAGTTACAGACCTGCCAACCCGATCCCGCCGAGTCCTACACCAAGCCCTACCAGCGGCACGAGCCGATGAGTTTCGCGTATCACGTTGTGTATGCTCACGGTTCGTATAAGGACCCGGTGGTGTATCGAGGTCCCGACGCCCCCACCAAATTCGTGGAGATGTTGTGGTCCGAAGTCCGACAGATCGAGGAGACGTACAAGACCGTAGTCCCCCTGGAGATGACGGAGGAAGACGAGCAGCACTTTCAAGCCAATGACGACTGCCACATCTGCGACAGTCCGATATTGGAGGGGCTGAAACAGACTAAAGTCAGGGATCACGACCATCTGACCGGAAAGTATCGCGGTCCAGCCCATCAGGACTGCAACCTGAGCTACCAACTCCCCGAGTTCGTTCCGGTCTTCATCCACAATCTGACCGGCTACGACGCTCACCTCTTCGTGCGCGAGTTGGGGCGCTACGAGGAGGACATCGACGTCCTTCCCAACACGGAGGAGAAATACATCTCCTTCGGACAGAAGGTGGGGGGA
>CM063509.1:1577644-1610054 GCA_032207245.1 Pardosa pseudoannulata
AAACATTTTATGGGTATCCCCAATAGGGCCCGTAAACCCGCCTTACCTAGTGGTAAGAGAGTCCCAAGCCTCTTAAACGGGGAGGGACGGGCTGAGAAAGGTATGTAATTTCTTAACAAATAAGTTATTTTTAAATTTCACGGATGTATTCACGTGGACTATTTTTTGCCCCCATCTAGAATAACGAAATTATGGTTTTAAGTCTTTCCATGGCACACTCCGGTGTTGAGCTTGTCGCGGAACGGTGCGCTAGTCCGGTAAAGGGGATGATCATTAATGGTTCGACGGTATGGCCTATTTTGTGCTAAAAAACGGCGGAGCGGGGCCCGACGGGGGATGGTATAATGGCCCAACTATGAAGAATGGTGCGCCAGAACGGCGTATACTACTTGCGTCCGCGTAATGCGGCCCGCAAAAACTGTTCTGTACGCGGTGCATTTTCGACATCGGTACGTGCCGGGAAATAATTCTGATCTTCCGCTGAAAGAATATATTTGAAAATTTAAAATGCAAATATCTCGAGAACGGGGCGTCCTAGGCGAAAAAGAATGAAAAAAAGCCCGACTAAAATTTACGTTCTGTCCGCGGTGCTCTTTTACCGAAACCATCTCGGTACTTGCCGGGAAATAATTCTGATCTTCCGCTGAAACAGAAAAATATATTTGAAAATTTAAAATGCAAATATCTCGAGAACGGTGCGTCCTAGGCGAAAAAGAATGAAAAAAAGGCCGACTAAAAGCTACGTTCTGTCCGCGGTGCTCTTTTACCGAAACCATCCCGGTATGTGCGGTTAAATAATTCTGATCTTCCGCTGAAACCGAAAAATATATTTGAAAACTTAAAATGCAAATATCTCGAGAACGGTGCATCCTAGGCGAAAAAGATGAAACAAAGCCGACTAACCTACATTCTGTCCGCGGTGCTCTTTTACCGAAACCATCCCGGTATGTGCCGGGAAATAATTCTGATCTTCCGCTGAAACCAAAAAATATATTTGAAAATATAAAATGCAAATATCTCGAGAACGGTGCGTCCTAGGCGAAAAAGAATGAAAACAAAGCCCGACTAATACCTACATTCTGTCCGCGGTGCTCTTTTACCGAAACCATCCCGGTACGTGCCGGTAAATAATTCTGATCTTCCGCTGAAACCGAAAAATATATTTGAAAATTTAAAATGCAAATATCTCGAGAAGGGTGCGTCCTAGGCGATAAAGAATGAAAACAAAGCCCGACTAATACCTACATTCTGTCCGCGGTGCTCTTTTACCGAAACCATCCCGGTACGTGCCGGAAATAATTCTGATCTTCCGCTGAAACAGAAAAATATATTTGAAAATTTAAAATGCAAATATCTCGAGAACGGTTCGTCCTAGGCGAAAAAGAATGAAAAAAAGCCCGACTAAAATTTACGTTCTGTCCGCGGTGCTCTTTTACCGAAACCATCCCGGTACGTGCCGGGAAATAATTCTGATCTTCCGCTGAAACCGAAAAATATATTTGAAAATTTAAAATGCAAATATCTCGAGAACGGTGCGTCCTAGCAAAAAGGATTGAAAAAAAAGCCCGACTAAAACCTACGTTCTGTCCGAGGTGCACTTTTACCGAAACCATACCGGTACGTGCCGGTAAATAATTCTGATCTTCGGCTGAAACCTTAAAATATATTTGAAAATTTAAAATGCAAATATCTCGAGAACGGTGCGTCCTAGGCGAAAAAGAATATAAACAAAGCCCGACTCATACCTACATTCTGTCCGCGGTGCTCTTTTACCGAAACCATCCCGGTACGTGCCGGGAAATAAATCTGATCTTCCGCTGAAACCGAAAAATATATTTGAAAATTTAAAATGCAAATATCTCGAGAACGGTGCGTCCTAGGCGAAAAAGAATGAAAACAAAGCCCGACTAATACCTACATTCTGTCCGCGGTGCTCTTTTACCGAAACCATCCCGGTACGTGCCGGGAAATAATTCTGATCTTCCGCTGAAACCGAAAAATATATTTGAAAATTTAAAATGCAAATATCTCGAGAACGGTGCGTCCTAGGCGAAAAAGAATGAAAACAAAGCCCGACTAATACCTACATTCTGTCCGCGGTGCTCTTTTACCGAAACCATCCCGGTACGTGCCGGAAAATAATTCTGATCTTCCGCTGAAACCGAAAAATATATTTGAAAATTTAAAATGCAAATATCTCGAGAACGGTGCGTAATAGGCGAAAAAGAATGAAAAAAAGCCCGACTAAAATTTACATTCTGTCCGCGGTGCTCTTTTACCGAAACCATCCCGGTACGTGCCGGGAAATAATTCTGATCTTCCGCTGAAACCGAAAAATATATTTGAAAATTTAAAATGCAAATATCTCGAGAACGGTGCGTCCTAGGCGAAAAAGAATGAAAAAAAGCCCGACTAAAATTTACGTTCTGTCCGCGGTGCTCTTTTACCGAAACCATCCCGGTACGTGCCGGAAAATAATTCTGATCTTCCGCTGAAACCGAAAAATATATTTGAAAATTTAAAATGCAAATATCTCGAGAACGGTGCGTCCTAGGCGATAAAGAATGAAAACAAAGCCCGACTAATACCTACATTCTGTCCGCGGTGCTCTTTTACCGAAACCATCCCGGTACGTGCCGGGAAATAATTCTGATCTTCCGCTGAAACCGAAAAATATATTTGAAAATTTAAAATGCAAATATCTCGAGAACGGTGCGTCCTAGGCGAAAAAGAATGAAAAAAAAGCCCGACAAAAACCGACGTTCTGTCCGCGGTGCTCTTTTACCGAAACCATCCCGGTACGTGCCGGGAAATAATTCTGATCTTCCGCTGAAACCGAAAAATATATTTGAAAATTTAAAATGCAAATATCTCGAGAACGGTGCGTCCTAGGCGAAAAAGAATGAAAAAAAGCCCGACTAAAAACTACGTTCTGTCCGCGGTGCTCTTTTACCGAAACCATCCCGGTACGTGCCGGGAAATAATTCTGATCTTCCGCTGAAACCGAAAAATATATTTGAAAATTTAAAATGCAAATATCTCGAGAACGGTGCGTCCTAGGCGAAAAAGAATGAAAAAAAGCCCGACTAAAAACTACGTTCTGTCCGCGGTGCTCTTTTACCGAAACCATCCCGGTACGTGCCGGGAAATAATTCTGATCTTCCGCTGAAACCGAAAAATATATTTGAAAATTTAAAATGCAAATATCTCGAGAACGGTGCGTCCTAGGCAAAAAGAATGAAAAAAAAACCCGACTAGAACCTACGTTCTGTCCGCGGTGCTTTTTACCGAAACCATCCGGTACGTGCCGGGAAATAATTCTGATCTTCCGCTGAAACCGAAAAATATATTTGAAAATTTAAAATGCAAATATCTCGAGAACGGTGCGTCCTAGGCGAAAAAGAATGAAAAAAAGCCCGACTAAAAACTACGTTCTGTCCGCGGTGCTCTTTTACCGAAACCATCCCGGTACGTGCCGGGAAATAATTCTGATCTTCCGCTGAAACCGAAAAATATATTTGAAAATTTAAAATGCAAATATCTCGAGAACGGTGCGTCCTAGGCTAAAAAGAATGAAAAAAAGCCCGACTAAAAACTACGTTCTGTCCGCGGTGCTCTTTTACCGAAACCATCCCGGTACGTGCCGGGAAATAATTCTGATCTTCCGCTGAAACCGAAAAATATATTTGAAAATTTAAAATGCAAATATCTCGAGAACGGTGCGTCCTAGGCGAAAAAGAATGAAAAAAAGCCCGACTAAAACCTACGTTCTGTCCGCGGTGCTCTTTTACCGAAACCATCCCGGTACGTGCCGGGAAATAATTCTGATCTTCCGCTGAAACCGAAAAATATATTTGAAAATTTAAAATGCAAATATCTCGAGAACGGTGCGTCCTAGGCGAAAAAGAATGAAAAAAAGCCCGACAAAAACCTACGTTCTGTCCGCGGTGCTCTTTTACCGAAACCATCCCGGTACGTGCCGGGAAATAATTCTGATCTTCCGCTGAAACCGAAAAATATATTTGAAAATTTAAAATGCAAATATCTCGAGAACGGTGCGTCCTAGGCGAAAAAGAATGAAAAAAAGCCCGACAAAAACCGACGTTCTGTCCGCGGTGCTCTTTTACCGAAACCATCCCGGTACGTGCCGGGAAATAATTCTGATCTTCCGCTGAAACCGAAAAATATATTTGAAAATTTAAAATGCAAATATCTCGAGAACGGTGCGTCCTAGGCGAAAAAGAATGAAAAAAAGCCCGACTAAAAACTACGTTCTGTCCGCGGTGCTCTTTTACCGAAACCATCCCGGTACGTGCCGGGAAATAATTCTGATCTTCCGCTGAAACCGAAAAATATATTTGAAAATTTAAAATGCAAATATCTCGAGAACGGTGCGTCCTAGGCGAAAAAGAATGAAAAAAAGCCCGACTAATACCTACGTTCTGTCCGCGGTGCTCTTTTACCGAAACCATCCCGGTACGTGCCGGGAAATAATTCTGATCTTCCGCTGAAAGAGAAAAATATATTTGAAAATTTAAAATGCAAATATCTCGAGAACGGTGCGTCCTAGGCAAAAAGAATGAAAAAAAAACCCGACTAGAACCTACGTTCTGTCCGCGGTGCTCTTTTACCGAAACCATCCCGGTACGTGCCGGGAAATAATTCTGATCTTCCGCTGAAACCGAAAAATATATTTGAAAATTTAAAATGCAAATATCTCGAGAACGGTGCGTCCTAGGCGAAAAAGAATGAAAAAAAGCCCGACTAAAAACTACGTTCTGTCCGCGGTGCTCTTTTACCGAAACCATCCCGGTACGTGCCGGGAAATAATTCTGATCTTCCGCTGAAACCGAAAAATATATTTGAAAATTTAAAATGCAAATATCTCGAGAACGGTGCGTCCTAGGCGAAAAAGAATGAAAAAAAGCCCGACTAAAAACTACGTTCTGTCCGCGGTGCTCTTTTACCGAAACCATCCCGGTACGTGCCGGGAAATAATTCTGATCTTCCGCTGAAACCGAAAAATATATTTGAAAATTTAAAATGCAAATATCTCGAGAACGGTGCGTCCTAGGCGAAAAAGAATGAAAAAAAGCCCGACTAAAAACTACGTTCTGTCCGCGGTGCTCTATTACCGAAACCATCCCGGTACGTGCCGGGAAATAATTCTGATCTTCCGCTGAAACCGAAAAATATATTTGAAAATTTAAAATGCAAATATCTCGAGAACGGTGCGTCCTAGGCGAAAAAGAATGAAAAAAAAGCCCGACTAGAACCTACGTTCTGTCCGCGGTGCTCTTTTACCGAAACCATCCCGGTACGTGCCGGGAAATAATTCTGATCTTCCGCTGAAACAGAAAAATATATTTGAAAATTTAAAATGCAAATATCTCGAGAACGGTGCGTCCTAGGCGAAAATGAATGAAAAAAAAGCCCGACTAAAAACTACGTTCTGTCCGCGGTGCTCTTTTACCGAAACCATCCCGGTACGTGCCGGGAAATAATTCTGATCTTCCGCTGAAACCGAAAAATATATTTGAAAATTTAAAATGCAAATATCTCGAGAACGGTGCGTCCTAGGCGAAAAAGAATGAAAAAAAGCCCGACTAATACCTACGTTCTGTCCGCGGTGCTCTTTTACCGAAACCATCCCGGTACGTGCCGGGAAATAATTCTGATCTTCCGCTGAAACCGAAAAATATATTTGAAAATTTAAAATGCAAATATCTCGAGAACGGTGCGTCCTAGGCGAAAAAGAATGAAAAAAAGCCCGACAAAAACCTACGTTCTGTCCGCGGTGCTCTTTTACCGAAACCATCCCGGTACGTGCCGGGAAATAATTCTGATCTTCCGCTGAAACCGAAAAATATATTTGAAAATTTAAAATGCAAATATCTCGAGAACGGTGCGTCCTAGGCGATAAAGAATGAAAAGAAAGCCCGACTAATACCTATATTCTGTCCGCGGTGCTTTTTACCGAAACCATCCCGGTACGTGCCGGGAAATAATTCTGATCTTCCGCTGAAACCGAAAAATATATTTGAAAATTTAAAATGCAAATATCTCGAGAACGGTGCGTCCTAGGCGAAAAAGAATGAAAACAAAGCCCGACTAATACCTACATTCTGTCCGCGGTGCTCTTTTACCGAAACCATCCCGGTACGTGCCGGGAAATAATTCTGATCTTCCGCTGAAACCGAAAAATATATTTGAAAATTTAAAATGCAAATATCTCGAGAACGGTGCGTCCTAGGCGAAAAAGAATGAAAAAAAGCCCGACTAAAAACTACGTTCTGTCCGCGGTGCTCTTTTACCGAAACCATCCCGGTACGTGCCGGGAAATAATTCTGATCTTCCGCTGAAACCGAAAAATATATTTGAAAATTTAAAATGCAAATATCTCGAGAACGGTGCGTCCTAGGCGAAAAAGAATGAAAAAAAGCCCGACTAAAACCTACGTTCTGTCCGCGGTGCTCTTTTACCGAAACCATCCCGGTACGTGCCGGGAAATAATTCTGATCTTCCGCTGAAACCGAAAAATATATTTGAAAATTTAAAATGCAAATATCTCGAGAACGGTGCGTCCTAGGCGAAAAAGAATGAAAAAAAGCCCGACTAAAAACTACGTTCTGTCCGCGGTGCTCTTTTACCGAAACCATCCCGGTACGTGCCGGGAAATAATTCTGATCTTCCGCTGAAACCGAAAAATATATTTGAAAATTTAAAATGCAAATATCTCGAGAACGGTGCGTCCTAGGCGAAAAAGAATGAAAAAAAGTCCGACTAATACCTACATTCTGTCCGCGGTGCTCTTTTACCGAAACCATCCCGGTACGTGCCGGGAAATAATTCTGATCTTCCGCTGAAACCGAAAAATATATTTGAAAATTTAAAATGCAAATATCTCGAGAACGGTGCGTCCTAGGCGAAAAAGAATGAAAAAAAGCCCGACTAAAACCTACGTTCTGTCCGCGGTGCTCTTTTACCGAAACCATCCCGGTACGTGCCGGGAAATAATTCTGATCTTCCGCTGAAACCGAAAAATATATTTGAAAATTTAAAATGCAAATATCTCGAGAACGGTGCGTCCTAGGCGAAAAAGAATGAAAAAAAGCCCGACAAAAACCTACGTTCTGTCCGCGGTGCTCTTTTACCGAAACCATCCCGGTACGTGCCGGGAAATAATTCTGATCTTCCGCTGAAACCGAAAAATATATTTGAAAATTTAAAATGCAAATATCTCGAGAACGGTGCGTCCTAGGCGAAAATGAATGAAAAAAAAGCCCGACTAAAAACTACGTTCTGTCCGCGGTGCTCTTTTACCGAAACCATCCCGGTACGTGCCGGGAAATAATTCTGATCTTCCGCTGAAACCGAAAAATATATTTGAAAATTTAAAATGCAAATATCTCGAGAACGGTGCGTCCTAGGCGAAAAAGAATGAAAAAAAGCCCGACAAAAACCTACGTTCTGTCCGCGGTGCTCTTTTACCGAAACCATCCCGGTACGTGCCGGGAAATAATTCTGATCTTCCGCTGAAACCGAAAAATATATTTGAAAATTTAAAATGCAAATATCTCGAGAACGGTGCGTCCTAGGCGAAAAAGAATGAAAAAAAGCCCGACTAAAAACTACGTTCTGTCCGCGGTGCTCTTTTACCGAAACCATCCCGGTACGTGCCGGGAAATAATTCTGATCTTCCGCTGAAACCGAAAAATATATTTGAAAATTTAAAATGCAAATATCTCGAGAACGGTGCGTCCTAGGCGAAAAAGAATGAAAAAAAGCCCGACTAAAAACTACGTTCTGTCCGCGGTGCTCTTTTACCGAAACCATCCCGGTACGTGCCGGGAAATAATTCTGATCTTCCGCTGAAACCGAAAAATATATTTGAAAATTTAAAATGCAAATATCTCGAGAACGGTGCGTCCTAGGCGAAAAAGAATGAAAAAAAGCCCGACTAATACCTACGTTCTGTCCGCGGTGCTCTTTTACCGAAACCATCCCGGTACGTGCCGGGAAATAATTCTGATCTTCCGCTGAAACCGAAAAATATATTTGAAAATTTAAAATGCAAATATCTCGAGAACGGTGCGTCCTAGGCGAAAAAGAATGAAAAAAAAAGCCCGACTAAAAACTACGTTCTGTCCGCGGTGCTCTTTTACCGAAACCATCCCGGTACGTGCCGGGAAATAATTCTGATCTTCCGCTGAAACCGAAAAATATATTTGAAAATTTAAAATGCAAATATCTCGAGAACGGTGCGTCCTAGGCGAAAAAGAATGAAAAAAAGCCCGACAAAAACCTACGTTCTGTCCGCGGTGCTCTTTTACCGAAACCATCCCGGTACGTGCCGGGAAATAATTCTGATCTTCCGCTGAAACCGAAAAATATATTTGAAAATTTAAAATGCAAATATCTCGAGAACGGTGCGTCCTAGGCGAAAAAGAATGAAAAAAAGCCCGACTAAAAACTACGTTCTGTCCGCGGTGCTCTTTTACCGAAACCATCCCGGTACGTGCCGGGAAATAATTCTGATCTTCCGCTGAAACCGAAAAATATATTTGAAAATTTAAAATGCAAATATCTCGAGAACGGTGCGTCCTAGGCGAAAAAGAATGAAAACAAAGCCCGACTAATACCTACATTCTGTCCGCGGTGCTCTTTTACCGAAACCATCCCGGTACGTGCCGGGAAATAATTCTGATCTTCCGCTGAAACCGAAAAATATATTTGAAAATTTAAAATGCAAATATCTCGAGAACGGTGCGTCCTAGGCGAAAAAGAATGAAAAAAAGCCCGACTAATACCTACGTTCTGTCCGCGGTGCTCTTTTACCGAAACCATCCCGGTACGTGCCGGGAAATAATTCTGATCTTCCGCTGAAACCGAAAAATATATTTGAAAATTTAAAATGCAAATATCTCGAGAACGGTGCGTCCTAGGCGAAAAAGAATGAAAACAAAGCCCGACTAAAATTTACGTTCTGTCCGCGGTGCTCTTTTACCGAAACCATCCCGGTACGTGCCGGGAAATAATTCTGATCTTCCGCTGAAACCGAAAAATATATTTGAAAATTTAAAATGCAAATATCTCGAGAACGGTGCGTCCTAGGCGAAAAAGAATGAAACAAAGCCCGACTAATACCTACATTCTGTCCGCGGTGCTCTTTTACCGAAACCATCCCGGTACGTGCCGGGAAATAATTCTGATCTTCCGCTGAAACCGAAAAATATATTTGAAAATTTAAAATGCAAATATCTCGAGAACGGTGCGTCCTAGGCGAAAAAGAATGAAAAAAGAGCCCGACTAATACCTACATTCTGTCCGCGGTGCTCTTTTACCGAAACCATCCCGGTACGTGCCGGGAAATAATTCTGATCTTCCGCTGAAACCGAAAAATATATTTGAAAATTTAAAATGCAAATATCTCGAGAACGGTGCGTCCTAGGCGAAAAAGAATGAAAAAAAGCCCGACTAATACCTACATTCTGTCCGCGGTGCTCTTTTACCGAAACCATCCCGGTACGTGCCGGGAAATAATTCTGATCTTCCGCTGAAACCGAAAAATATATTTGAAAATTTAAAATGCAAATATCTCGAGAACGGTGCGTCCTAGGCGAAAAAGAATGAAAAAAAGCCCGACAAAAACCTACGTTCTGTCCGCGGTGCTCTTTTACCGAAACCATCCCGGTACGTGCCGGGAAATAATTCTGATCTTCCGCTGAAACCGAAAAATATATTTGAAAATTTAAAATGCAAATATCTCGAGAACGGTGCGTCCTAGGCGAAAAAGAATGAAAAAAAGCCCGACAAAAACCTACGTTCTGTCCGCGGTGCTCTTTTACCGAAACCATCCCGGTACGTGCCGGGAAATAATTCTGATCTTCCGCTGAAACCGAAAAATATATTTGAAAATTTAAAATGCAAATATCTCGAGAACGGTGCGTCCTAGGCGAAAAAGAATGAAAACAAAGCCCGATTAAAACCTACGTTCTGTCCGCGGTGCTCTTTTACCGAAACCATCCCGGTACGTGCCGGGAAATAATTCTGATCTTCCGCTGAAACCGAAAAATATATTTGAAAATTTAAAATGCAAATATCTCGAGAACGGTGCGTCCTAGGCGAAAAAGAATGAAAAAAAGCCCGACTAAAAACTACGTAATGTCCGCGGTGCTCTTTTACCGAAACCATCCCGGTACGTGCCGGGAAATAATTCTGATCTTCCGCTGAAACCGAAAAATATATTTGAAAATTTAAAATGCAAATATCTCGAGAACGGTGCGTCCTAGGCGAAAAAGAATGAAAAAAAGCCCGACTAAAAACTACGTTCTGTCCGCGGTGCTCTTTTACCGAAACCATCCCGGTACGTGCCGGGAAATAATTCTGATCTTCCGCTGAAACCGAAAAATATATTTGAAAATTTAAAATGCAAATATCTCGAGAACGGTGCGTCCTAGGCGAAAAAGAATGAAAAAAAGTCCGACTAAAAACTACGTAATGTCCGCGGTGCTCTATTACCGAAACCATCCCGGTACGTGCCGGGAAATAATTCTGATCTTCCGCTGAAACCGAAAAATATATTTGAAAATTTAAAATGCAAATATCTCGAGAACGGTGCGTCCTAGGCGAAAAAGAATGAAAAAAAGCCCGACTAAAATCTACGTCCTGTCCGCGGTGCTCTTTTACCGAAACCATCCCGGTACGTGCCGGGAAATAATTCTGATCTTCCGCTGAAACCGAAAAATATATTTGAAAATTTAAAATGCAAATATCTCGAGAACGGTGCGTCCTAGGCGAAAAAGAATGAAAACAAAGCCCGACTAATACCTACATTCTGTCCGCGGTGCTCTTTTACCGAAACCATCCCGGTACGTGCCGGGAAATAATTCTGATCTTCCGCTGAAACCGAAAAATATATTTGAAAATTTAAAATGCAAATATCTCGAGAACGGTGCGTCCTAGGCGAAAAAGAATGAAAAAAAGCCCGACTAAAAACTACGTTCTGTCCGCGGTGCTCTTTTACCGAAACCATCCCGGTACGTGCCGGGAAATAATTCTGATCTTCCGCTGAAACCGAAAAATATATTTGAAAATTTAAAATGCAAATATCTCGAGAACGGTGCGTCCTAGGCGAAAAAGAATGAAAAAAAGCCCGACTAAAAGCTACGTTCTGTCCGCGGTGCTCTTTTACCGAAACCATCCCGGTACGTGCCGGGAAATAATTCTGATCTTCCGCTGAAACCGAAAAATATATTTGAAAATTTAAAATGCAAATATCTCGAGAACGGTGCGTCCTAGGCGAAAAAGAATGAAAACAAAGCCCGATTAAAAACTACGTTCTGTCCGCGGTGCTCTTTTACCGAAACCATCCCGGTACGTGCCGGGAAATAATTCTGATCTTCCGCTGAAACCGAAAAATATATTTGAAAATTTAAAATGCAAATATCTCGAGAACGGTGCGTCCTAGGCGAAAAAGAATTAAAAAAAAGCCCGACTAATACCTACATTCTGTCCGCGGTGCTCTTTTACCGAAACCATCCCGGTACGTGCCGGGAAATAATTCTGATCTTCCGCTGAAACCGAAAAATATATTTGAAAATTTAAAATGCAAATATCTCGAGAACGGTGCGTCCTAGGCGAAAAAGAATGAAAAAAAGCCCGACTAAAAACTACGTTCTGTCCGCGGTGCTCTTTTACCGAAACCATCCCGGTACGTGCCGGGAAATAATTCTGATCTTCCGCTGAAACCGAAAAATATATTTGAAAATTTAAAATGCAAATATCTCGAGAACGGTGCGTCCTAGGCGAAAAAGAATGAAAACAAAGCCCGACTAATACCTACATTCTGTCCGCGGTGCTCTTTTACCGAAACCATCCCGGTACGTGCCGGGAAATAATTCTGATCTTCCGCTGAAACCGAAAAATATATTTGAAAATTTAAAATGCAAATATCTCGAGAACGGTGCGTCCTAGGCGGAAAAGAATGAAAAAAAGCCCGACTAAAAACTACGTTCTGTCCGCGGTGCTCTTTTACCGAAACCATCCCGGTACGTGCCGGGAAATAATTCTGATCTTCCGCTGAAACCGAAAAATATATTTGAAAATTTAAAATGCAAATATCTCGAGAACGGTGCGTCCTAGGCGAAAAAGAATGAAAAAAAGCCCGACTAAACACTACGTTCTGTCCGCGGTGCTCTTTTACCGAAACCATCCCGGTACGTGCCGGGAAATAATTCTGATCTTCCGCTGAAACCGAAAAATATATTTGAAAATTTAAAATGCAAATATCTCGAGAACGGTGCGTCCTAGGCGAAAAAAGAATGAAAAAAAGCCCGACTAACTACGTTCTGTCCGCGGTGCTCTTTTACCGAAACCATCCCGGTACGTGCCGGGAAATAATTCTGATCTTCCGCTGAAACCGAAAAATATATTTGAAAATTTAAAATGCAAATATCTCGAGAACGGTGCGTCCTAGGCGAAAAAGAATGAAAAAAAGCCCGACTAAAACCTACGTTCTGTCCGCGGTGCTCTTTTACCGAAACCATCCCGGTACGTGCCGGGAAATAATTCTGATCTTCCGCTGAAACCGAAAAATATATTTGAAAATTTAAAATGCAAATATCTCGAGAACGGTGCGTCCTAGGCAAAAAGAATGAAAAAAAAACCCGACTAGAACCTACGTTCTGTCCGCGGTGCTCTTTTACCGAAACCATCCCGGTACGTGCCGGGAAATAATTCTGATCTTCCGCTGAAACCGAAAAATATATTTGAAAATTTAAAATGCAAATATCTCGAGAACGGTGCGTCCTAGGCGAAAAAGAATGAAAAAAAGCCCGACTAAAATCTACGTTCTGTCCGCGGTGCTCTTTTACCGAAACCATCCCGGTACGTGCCGGGAAATAATTCTGATCTTCCGCTGAAACCGAAAAATATATTTGAAAATTTAAAATGCAAATATCTCGAGAACGGTGCGTCCTAGGCGAAAAAGAATGAAAACAAAGCCCGACTAATACCTACGTTCTGTCCGCGGTGCTCTTTTACCGAAACCATCCCGGTACGTGCCGGGAAATAATTCTGATCTTCCGCTGAAACCGAAAAATATATTTGAAAATTTAAAATGCAAATATCTCGAGAACGGTGCGTCCTAGGCGAAAAAGAATGAAAACAAAGCCCGACTAAAACCTACGTTCTGTCCGCGGTGCTCTTTTACCGAAACCATCCCGGTACGTGCCGGGAAATAATTCTGATCTTCCGCTGAAACCGAAAAATATATTTGAAAATTTAAAATGCAAATATCTCGAGAACGGTGCGTCCTAGGCGAAAAAGAATGAAAAAAAAGCCCGACTAAAAACTACGTTCTGTCCGCGGTGCTCTTTTACCGAAACCATCCCGGTACGTGCCGGGAAATAATTCTGATCTTCCGCTGAAACCGAAAAATATATTTGAAAATTTAAAATGCAAATATCTCGAGAACGGTGCGTCCTAGGCGAAAAAGAATGAAAAAAAGCCCGACTAATACCTACGTTCTGTCCGCGGTGCTCTTTTACCGAAACCATCCCGGTACGTGCCGGGAAATAATTCTGATCTTCCGCTGAAACCGAAAAATATATTTGAAAATTTAAAATGCAAATATCTCGAGAACGGTGCGTCCTAGGCGAAAAAGAATGAAAAAAAAGCCCGACTATAAAGTACGTTCTGTCCGCGGTGCTCTTTTACCGAAACCATCCCGGTACGTGCCGGGAAATAATTCTGATCTTCCGCTGAAACCGAAAAATATATTTGAAAATTTAAAATGCAAATATCTCGAGAACGGTGCGTCCTAGGCGAAAAAGAATGAAAAAAAAGCCCGACTAAAAAGTACGTTCTGTCCGCGGTGCTCTTTTACCGAAACCATCCCGGTACGTGCCGGGAAATAATTCTGATCTTCCGCTGAAACCGAAAAATATATTTGAAAATTTAAAATGCAAATATCTCGAGAACGGTGCGTCCTAGGCGAAAAAGAATGAAAAAAAGCCCGACTAAAACCTACGTTCTGTCCGCGGTGCTCTTTTACCGAAACCATCCCGGTACGTGCCGGGAAATAATTCTGATCTTCCGCTGAAACCGAAAAATATATTTGAAAATTTAAAATGCAAATATCTCGAGAACGGTGCGTCCTAGGCGAAAAAGAATGAAAAAAGCCCGACTAAAACTACGTTCTGTCCGCGGTGCTCTTTTACCGAAACCATCCCGGTACGTGCCGGGAAATAATTCTGATCTTCCGCTGAAACCGAAAAATATATTTGAAAATTTAAAATGCAAATATCTCGAGAACGGTGCGTCCTAGGCGAAAAAGAATGAAAAAAAGCCCGACAAAAACCTACGTTCTGTCCGCGGTGCTCTTTTACCGAAACCATCCCGGTACGTGCCGGGAAATAATTCTGATCTTCCGCTGAAACCGAAAAATATATTTGAAAATTTAAAATGCAAATATCTCGAGAACGGTGCGTCCTAGGCGAAAAAGAATGAAAAAAAGCCCGACTAAAATTTACGTTCTGTCCGCGGTGCTCTTTTACCGAAACCATCCCGGTACGTGCCGGGAAATAATTCTGATCTTCCGCTGAAACCGAAAAATATATTTGAAAATTTAAAATGCAAATATCTCGAGAACGGTGCGTCCTAGGCGAAAAAGAATGAAAAAAAGCCCGACTAATACCTACGTTCTGTCCGCGGTGCTCTTTTACCGAAACCATCCCGGTACGTGCCGGGAAATAATTCTGATCTTCCGCTGAAACCGAAAAATATATTTGAAAATTTAAAATGCAAATATCTCGAGAACGGTGCGTCCTAGGCGAAAAAGAATGAAAAAAAGCCCGACTAAAACCTACGTTCTGTCCGCGGTGCTCTTTTACCGAAACCATCCCGGTACGTGCCGGGAAATAATTCTGATCTTCCGCTGAAACCGAAAAATATATTTGAAAATTTAAAATGCAAATATCTCGAGAACGGTGCGTCCTAGGCGAAAAAGAATGAAAACAAAGCCCGACTAATACCTACATTCTGTCCGCGGTGCTCTTTTACCGAAACCATCCCGGTACGTGCCGGGAAATAATTCTGATCTTCCGCTGAAACCGAAAAATATATTTGAAAATTTAAAATGCAAATATCTCGAAAACGGTGCGTCCTAGGCGAAAAAGAATGAAAACAAAGCCCGACTAAACACTACGTAATGTCCGCGGTGCTCTTTTACCGAAACCATCCCGGTACGTGCCGGGAAATAATTCTGATCTTCCGCTGAAACCGAAAAATATATTTGAAAATCTAAAATGCAAATATCTCGAGAACGGTACGTCCTAGGCGAAAAAGAATGAAAAAAAAGCCCGACAAAACCCTCCGTTCTGTCCGCGGTGCTCTTTTATCGAAACCATCCCGGTACGTGCCGGGAAATAATTCTGATCTTCATCTGAAACCGAAAAATATATTTGAAAATTTAAAATGCAAATATCTCGAGAACGGTTCGTCCTAGGCGAAAAAGAATGAAAAAAAGCCCGACTAAAATTTACGTTCTGTCCGCGGTGCTCTTTTACCGAAACCATCCCGGTACGTGCCGGGAAATAATTCTGATCTTCCGCTGAAACCGAAAAATATATTTGAAAATTTAAAATGCAAATATCTCGAGAACGGTGCGTCCTAGGCGAAAAAGAATGAAAAAAAAGCCCGACTAGAACCTACGTTCTGTCCGCGGTGCTCTTTTACCGAAACCATCCCGGTACGTGCCGGGAAATAATTCTGATCTTCCGCTGAAACCGAAAAATATATTTGAAAATTTAAAATGCAAATATCTCGAGAACGGTGCGTCCTAGGCGAAAAAGAATGAAAAAAAAGCCCGACTAAAATTTCCGTTCTGTCCGCGGTGCTCTTTTACCGAAACCATCCCGGTACGTGCCGGGAAATAATTCTGATCTTCCGCTGAAACCGAAAAATATATTTGAAAATTTAAAATGCAAATATCTCGAGAACGGTTCGTCCTAGGCGAAAAAGAATGAAAAAAAGCCCGACTAAAATTTACGTTCTGTCCGCGGTGCTCTTTTACCGAAACCATCCCGGTACGTGCCGGGAAATAATTCTGATCTTCCGCTGAAACCGAAAAATATATTTGAAAATTTAAAATGCAAATATCTCGAGAACGGTGCGTCCTAGGCGAAAAAGAATGAAAAAAAGCCCGACTAAAAACTACGTTCTGTCCGCGGTGCTCTTTTACCGAAACCATCCCGGTACGTGCCGGGAAATAATTCTGATCTTCCGCTGAAACCGAAAAATATATTTGAAAATTTAAAATGCAAATATCTCGAGAACGGTGCGTCCTAGGCGAAAAAGAATGAAAAAAAGCCCGACTAAAAACTACGTTCTGTCCGCGGTGCTCTTTTACCGAAACCATCCCGGTACGTGCCGGGAAATAATTCTGATCTTCCGCTGAAACCGAAAAATATATTTGAAAATTTAAAATGCAAATATCTCGAGAACGGTGCGTCCTAGGCGAAAAAGAATGAAAAAAAAGCCCGACTAAAATCTACGTTCTGTCCGCGGTGCTCTTTTACCGAAACCATCCCGGTACTTGCCGGGAAATAATTCTGATCTTCCGCTGAAACCGAAAAATATATTTGAAAATTTAAAATGCAAATATCTCGAGAACGGTGCGTCCTAGGCGAAAAAGAATGAAAAAAAGCCCGACTAAAATTTACGTTCTGTCCGCGGTGCTCTTTTACCGAAACCATCCCGGTACGTGCCGGGAAATAATTCTGATCTTCCGCTGAAACCGAAAAATATATTTGAAAATTTAAAATGCAAATATCTCGAGAACGGTGCGTCCTAGGCGAAAAAGAATGAAAAAAGAGCCCGACTAAAATTTACGTTCTGTCCGCGGTGCTCTTTTACCGAAACCATCCCGGTACTTGCCGGGAAATAATTCTGATCTTCCGCTGAAACCGAAAAATATATTTGAAAATTTAAAATGCAAATATCTCGAGAACGGTGCGTCCTAGGCGAAAAAGAATGAAAAAAAGCCCGACTAAAATTTACGTTCTGTCCGCGGTGCTCTTTTACCGAAACCATCACGGTACTTGCCGGGAAATAATTCTGATCTTCCGCTGAAACCGAAAAATATATTTGAAAATTTAAAATGCAAATATCTCGAGAACGGTGCGTCCTAGGCGAAAAAGAATGAAAAAAAGCCCGACTAAAATTTACGTTCTGTCCGCGGTGCTCTTTTACCGAAACCATCACGGTACTTGCCGGGAAATAATTCTGATCTTCCGCTGAAACCGAAAAATATATTTGAAAATTTAAAATGCAAATATCTCGAGAACGGTGCGTCCTAGGCGAAAAAGAATGAAAAAAAGCCCGACTAAAATTTACGTTCTGTCCGCGGTGCTCTTTTACCGAAACCATCCCGGTATTTGCCGGGAAATAATTCTGATCTTCCGCTGAAACCGAAAAATATATTTGAAAATTTAAAATGCAAATATCTCGAGAACGGTGCGTCCTAGGCGAAAAAGAATGAAAAAAAGCCCGACTAAAATTTACGTTCTGTCCGCGGTGCTCTTTTACCGAAACCATCACGGTACTTGCCGGGAAATAATTCTGATCTTCCGCTGAAACCGAAAAATATATTTGAAAATTTAAAATGCAAATATCTCGAGAACGGTGCGTCCTAGGCGAAAAAGAATGAAAAAAAGCCCGACAAAAACCTACGTTCTGTCCGCGGTGCTCTTTTACCGAAACCATCCCGGTACGTGCCGGGAAATAATTCTGATCTTCCGCTGAAACCGAAAAATATATTTGAAAATTTAAAATGCAAATATCTCGAGAACGGTGCGTCCTAGGCGAAAAAGAATGAAAAAAAGCCCGACTAAAATTTACGTTCTGTCCGCGGTGCTCTTTTACCGAAACCATCCCGGTACGTGCCGGGAAATAATTCTGATCTTCCGCTGAAACCGAAAAATATATTTGAAAATTTAAAATGCAAATATCTCGAGAACGGTGCGTCCTAGGCGAAAAAGAATGAAAAAAAGCCCGACTAAAATTTACGTTCTGTCCGCGGTGCTCTTTTACCGAAACCATCACGGTAGTTGCCGGGAAATAATTCTGATCTTCCGCTGAAACAGAAAAATATATTTGAAAATTTAAAATGCAAATATCTCGAGAACGGTGCGTCCTAGGCGAAAAAGAATGAAAAAAAGCCCGACTAAAATTTACGTTCTGTCCGCGGTGCTCTTTTACCGAAACCATCACGGTACTTGCCGGGAAATAATTCTGATCTTCCGCTGAAACCGAAAAATATATTTGAAAATTTAAAATGCAAATATCTCGAGAACGGTGCGTCCTAGGCGAAAAAGAATGAAAAAAAGCCCGACTAAAAACTACGTTCTGTCCGCGGTGCTCTTTTACCGAAACCATCCCGGTACTTGCCGGGAAATAATTCTGATCTTCCGCTGAAACCGAAAAATATATTTGAAAATTTAAAATGCAAATATCTCGAGAACGGTGCGTCCTAGGCGAAAAAGAATGAAAAAAAAGCCCGACTAAAATTTACGTTCTGTCCGCGGTGCTCTTTTACCGAAACCATCCCGGTACGTGCCGGGAAATAATTCTGATCTTCCGCTGAAACCGAAAAATATATTTGAAAATTTAAAATGCAAATATCTCGAGAACGGTGCGTCCTAGGCGAAAAAGAATGAAAAAAAGCCCGACTAAAATTTACGTTCTGTCCGCGGTGCTCTTTTACCGAAACCATCACGGTACTTGCCGGGAAATAATTCTGATCTTCCGCTGAAACCGAAAAATATATTTGAAAATTTAAAATGCAAATATCTCGAGAACGGTGCGTCCTAGGCGAAAAAGAATGAAAAAAAGCCCGACTAAAATTTACGTTCTGTCCGCGGTGCTCTTTTACCGAAACCATCCCGGTACTTGCCGGGAAATAATTCTGATCTTCCGCTGAAACCGAAAAATATATTTGAAAATTTAAAATGCAAATATCTCGAGAACGGTGCGTCCTAGGCGAAAAAGAATGAAAAAAAGCCCGACTAAAACTTACGTTCTGTCCGCGGTGCTCTTTTACCGAAACCATCACGGTACTTGCCGGGAAATAATTCTGATCTTCCGCTGAAACCGAAAAATATATTTGAAAATTTAAAATGCAAATATCTCGAGAACGGTTCGTCCTAGGCGAAAAAGAATGAAAAAAAGCCCGACTAAAATTTACGTTCTGTCCGCGGTGCTCTTTTACCGAAACCATCCCGGTACTTGCCGGGAAATAATTCTGATCTTCCGCTGAAACCGAAAAATATATTTGAAAATTTAAAATGCAAATATCTCGAGAACGGTGCGTCCTAGGCGAAAAAGAATGAAAAAAAGCCCGACAAAACCCTCCGTTCTGTCCGCGGTGCTCTTTTACCGAAACCATCCCGGTACGTGCCGGGAAATAATTCTGATCTTCCGCTGAAACCGAAAAATATATTTGAAAATTTAAAATGCAAATATCTCGAGAACGGTGCGTCCTAGGCGAAAAAGAATGAAAAAAAGCCCGACAAAAACCTACGTTCTGTCCGCGGTGCTCTTTTACCGAAACCATCCCGGTACGTGCCGGGAAATAATTCTGATCTTCCGCTGAAACCGAAAAATATATTTGAAAATTTAAAATGCAAATATCTCGAGAACGGTGCGTCCTAGGCGAAAAAGAATGAAAAAAAGCCCGACTAAAATTTACGTTCTGTCCGCGGTGCTCTTTTACCGAAACCATCCCGGTACGTGCCGGGAAATAATTCTGATCTTCCGCTGAAACCGAAAAATATATTTGAAAATTTAAAATGCAAATATCTCGAGAACGGTGCGTCCTAGGCGAAAAAGAATGAAAAAAAGCCCGACTAAAATTTACGTTCTGTCCGCGGTGCTCTTTTACCGAAACCATCCCGGTACGTGCCGGGAAATAATTCTGATCTTCCGCTGAAACCGAAAAATATATTTGAAAATTTAAAATGCAAATATCTCGAGAACGGTGCGTCCTAGGCGAAAAAGAATGAAAAAAAGCCCGACTAAAAACTACGTTCTGTCCGCGGTGCTCTTTTACCGAAACCATCCCGGTACGTGCCGGGAAATAATTCTGATCTTCCGCTGAAACCGAAAAATATATTTGAAAATTTAAAATGCAAATATCTCGAGAACGGGGCGTCCTAGGCGAAAAAGAATGAAAAAAAGCCCGACTAAAAACTACGTTCTGTCCGCGGTGCTCTTTTACCGAAACCATCCCGGTACGTGCCGGGAAATAATTCTGATCTTCCGCTGAAACCGAAAAAAATATTTGAAAATTTAAAATGCAAATATCTCGAGAACGGTGCGTCCTAGGCGAAAAAGAATGAAAAAAAGCCCGACTAAAATTTACGTTCTGTCCGCGGTGCTCTTTTACCGAAACCATCCCGGTACGTGCCGGGAAATAATTCTGATCTTCCGCTGAAACCGAAAAATATATTTGAAAATTTAAAATGCAAATATCTCGAGAACGGTGCGTCCTAGGCGAAAAAGAATGAAAAAAAGCCCGACTAAAATTTACGTTCTGTCCGCGGTGCTCTTTTACCGAAACCATCCCGGTACTTGCCGGGAAATAATTCTGATCTTCCGCTGAAACCGAAAAATATATTTGAAAATTTAAAATGCAAATATCTCGAGAACGGTGCGTCCTAGGCGAAAAAGAATGAAAAAAAGCCCGACTAAATTTACGTTCTGTCCGCGGTGCTCTTTTTACCGAAACCATCCGGTACGTGCCGGGAAATAATTCTGATCTTCCGCTGAAACCGAAAAATATATTTGAAAATTTAAAATGCAAATATCTCGAGAACGGTGCGTCCTAGGCGAAAAAGAATGAAAAAAAGCCCGACTAAAATTTACGTTCTGTCCGCGGTGCTCTTTTACCGAAACCATCCCGGTACTTGCCGGGAAATAATTCTGATCTTCCGCTGAAACCGAAAAATATATTTGAAAATTTAAAATGCAAATATCTCGAGAACGGTGCGTCCTAGGCGAAAAAGAATGAAAAAAAGCCCGACTAAAATTTACGTTCTGTCCGCGGTGCTCTTTTACCGAAACCATCCCGGTACTTGCCGGGAAATAATTCTGATCTTCCGCTGAAACCGAAAAATATATTTGAAAATTTAAAATGCAAATATCTCGAGAACGGTGCGTCCTAGGCGAAAAAGAATGAAAAAAAGCCCGACTAAAATTTACGTTCTGTCCGCGGTGCTCTTTTACCGAAACCATCACGGTACTTGCCGGGAAATAATTCTGATCTTCCGCTGAAACCGAAAAATATATTTGAAAATTTAAAATGCAAATATCTCGAGAACGGTGCGTCCTAGGCGAAAAAGAATGAAAAAAAGCCCGACTAAAAACTACGTTCTGTCCGCGGTGCTCTTTTACCGAAACCATCACGGTACTTGCCGGGAAATAATTCTGATCTTCCGCTGAAACCGAAAAATATATTTGAAAATTTAAAATGCAAATATCTCGAGAACGGTGCGTCCTAGGCGAAAAAGAATGAAAAAAAGCCCGACTAAAATTTACGTTCTGTCCGCGGTGCTCTTTTACCGAAACCATCCCGGTACTTGCCGGGAAATAATTCTGATCTTCCGCTGAAACCGAAAAAAATATTTGAAAATTTAAAATGCAAATATCTCGAGAACGGTGCGTCCTAGGCGAAAAAGAATGAAAAAAAGCCCGACTAAAAACTACGTTCTGTCCGCGGTGCTCTTTTACCGAAACCATCCCGGTACGTGCCGGGAAATAATTCTGATCTTCCGCTGAAACCGAAAAATATATTTGAAAATTTAAAATGCAAATATCTCGAGAACGGTGCGTCCTAGGCGAAAAAGAATGAAAAAAAGCCCGACTAAAATTTACGTTCTGTCCGCGGTGCTCTTTTACCGAAACCATCCCGGTACTTGCCGGGAAATAATTCTGATCTTCCGCTGAAACCGAAAAATATATTTGAAAATTTAAAATGCAAATATCTCGAGAACGGTGCGTCCTAGGCAAAAAAGAATGAAAAAAAGCCCGACTAAAATTTACGTTCTGTCCGCGGTGCTCTTTTACCGAAACCATCACGGTACTTGCCGGGAAATAATTCTGATCTTCCGCTGAAACCGAAAAATATATTTGAAAATTTAAAATGCAAATATCTCGAGAACGGTGCGTCCTATGCGAAAAAGAATGAAAAAAAGCCCGACTAAAATTTACGTTCTGTCCGCGGTGCTCTTTTACCGAAACCATCCCGGTACTTGCCGGGAAATAATTCTGATCTTCCGCTGAAACCGAAAAATATATTTGAAAATTTAAAATGCAAATATCTCGAGAACGGTGCGTCCTATGCGAAAAAGAATGAAAAAAAGCCCGACTAAAATTTACGTTCTGTCCGCGGTGCTCTTTTACCGAAACCATCCCGGTACTTGCCGGGAAATAATTCTGATCTTCCGCTGAAACCGAAAAATATATTTGAAAATTTAAAATGCAAATATCTCGAGAACGGTGCGTCCTATGCGAAAAAGAATGAAAAAAAGCCCGACTAAAATTTACGTTCTGTCCGCGGTGCTCTTTTACCGAAACCATCCCGGTACTTGCCGGGAAATAATTCTGATCTTCCGCTGAAACCGAAAAATATATTTGAAAATTTAAAATGCAAATATCTCGAGAACGGTACGTCCTAGGCGAAAAAGAATGAAAAAAAAGCCCGACTAAAATTTACGTTCTGTCCGCGGTGCTCTTTTACCGAAACCATCACGGTACTTGCCGGGAAATAATTCTGATCTTCCGCTGAAACCGAAAAATATATTTGAAAATTTAAAATGCAAATATCTCGAGAACGGTGCGTCCTAGGCGAAAAAGAATGAAAAAAAGCCCGACTAAAATTTACGTTCTGTCCGCGGTGCTCTTTTACCGAAACCATCCCGGTACTTGCCGGGAAATAATTCTGATCTTCCGCTGAAACCGAAAAATATATTTGAAAATTTAAAATGCAAATATCTCGAGAACGGTGCGTCCTAGGCGAAAAAGAATGAAAAAAAGCCCGACTAAAATTTACGTTCTGTCCGCGGTGCTCTTTTACCGAAACCATCCCGGTACTTGCCGGGAAATAATTCTGATCTTCCGCTGAAACCGAAAAATATATTTGAAAATTTAAAATGCAAATATCTCGAGAACGGTGCGTCCTAGGCGAAAAAGAATGAAAAAAAGCCCGACTAAAATTTACGTTCTGTCCGCGGTGCTCTTTTACCGAAACCATCCCGGTATTTGCCGGGAAATAATTCTGATCTTCCGCTGAAACCGAAAAATATATTTGAAAATTTAAAATGCAAATATCTCGAGAACGGTGCGTCCTAGGCGAAAAAGAATGAAAAAAAGCCCGACTAAAATTTACGTTCTGTCCGCGGTGCTCTTTTACCGAAACCATCACGGTACTTGCCGGGAAATAATTCTGATCTTCCGCTGAAACCGAAAAATATATTTGAAAATTTAAAATGCAAATATCTCGAGAACGGTGCGTCCTAGGCGAAAAAGAATGAAAAAAAGCCCGACTAAAATTTACGTTCTGTCCGCGGTGCTCTTTTACCGAAACCATCCCGGTATTTGCCGGGAAATAATTCTGATCTTCCGCTGAAACCGAAAAATATATTTGAAAATTTAAAATGCAAATATCTCGAGAACGGTGCGTCCTAGGCGAAAAAGAATGAAAAAAAGCCCGACTAAAATTTACGTTCTGTCCGCGGTGCTCTTTTACCGAAACCATCACGGTACTTGCCGGGAAATAATTCTGATCTTCCGCTGAAACCGAAAAATATATTTGAAAATTTAAAATGCAAATATCTCGAGAACGGTGCGTCCTAGGCGAAAAAGAATGAAAAAAAGCCCGACTAAAATTTACGTTCTGTCCGCGGTGCTCTTTTACCGAAACCATCACGGTACTTGCCGGGAAATAATTCTGATCTTCCGCTGAAACCGAAAAATATATTTGAAAATTTAAAATGCAAATATCTCGAGAACGGTGCGTCCTAGGCGAAAAAGAATGAAAAAAAGCCCGACTAAAATTTACGTTCTGTCCGCGGTGCTCTTTTACCGAAACCATCCCGGTACTTGCCGGGAAATAATTCTGATCTTCCGCTGAAACCGAAAAATATATTTGAAAATTTAAAATGCAAATATCTCGAGAACGGTGCGTCCTAGGCGAAAAAGAATGAAAAAAAGCCCGACTAAAATTTACGTTCTGTCCGCGGTGCTCTTTTACCGAAACCATCACGGTACTTGCCGGGAAATAATTCTGATCTTCCGCTGAAACAGAAAAATATATTTGAAAATTTAAAATGCAAATATCTCGAGAACGGTGCGTCCTAGGCGAAAAAGAATGAAAAAAAGCCCGACTAAAATTTACGTTCTGTCCGCGGTGCTCTTTTACCGAAACCATCCCGGTACTTGCCGGGAAATAATTCTGATCTTCCGCTGAAACCGAAAAATATATTTGAAAATTTAAAATGCAAATATCTCGAGAACGGTGCGTCCTAGGCGAAAAAGAATGAAAAAAAGCCCGACTAAAATTTACGTTCTGTCCGCGGTGCTCTTTTACCGAAACCATCCCGGTACTTGCCGGGAAATAATTCTGATCTTCCGCTGAAACCGAAAAATATATTTGAAAATTTAAAATGCAAATATCTCGAGAACGGTGCGTCCTAGGCGAAAAAGAATGAAAAAAAGCCCGACTAAAAATTTACGTTCTGTCCGCGGTGCTCTTTTACCGAAACCATCACGGTACGTGCCGGGAAATAATTCTGATCTTCCGCTGAAACAGAAAAATATATTTGAAAATTTAAAATGCAAATATCTCGAGAACGGTGCGTCCTATGCGAAAAAGAATGAAAAAAAAGCCCGACTAAAATTTACGTTCTGTCCGCGGTGCTCTTTTACCGAAACCATCCCGGTACTTGCCGGGAAATAATTCTGATCTTCCGCTGAAACCGAAAAATATATTTGAAAATTTAAAATGCAAATATCTCGAGAACGGTGCGTCCTAGGCGAAAAAGAATGAAAAAAAAGCCCGACTAAAATTTACGTTCTGTCCGCAGTGCTCTTTTACCGAAACCATCCCGGTACTTGCCGGGAAATAATTCTGATCTTCCGCTGAAACCGAAAAATATATTTGAAAATTTAAAATGCAAATATCTCGAGAACGGTGCGTCCTAGGCGAAAAAAGAATGAAAAAAAAGCCCGACTAAAATTTACGTTCTGTCCGCGGTGCTCTTTTACCGAAACCATCCCGGTACTTGCCGGGAAATAATTCTGATCTTCCGCTGAAACCGAAAAATATATTTGAAAATTTAAAATGCAAATATCTCGAGAACGGTGCGTCCTAGGCGAAAAAGAATGAAAAAAAGCCCGACTAAAATTTACGTTCTGTCCGCGGTGCTCTTTTACCGAAACCATCACGGTACTTGCCGGGAAATAATTCTGATCTTCCGCTGAAACCGAAAAATATATTTGAAAATTTAAAATGCAAATATCTCGAGAACGGTGCGTCCTAGGCGAAAAAGAATGAAAAAAAGCCCGACTAAAATTTACGTTCTGTCCGCGGTGCTCTTTTACCGAAACCATACCGGTACGTGCCGGGAAATAATTCTGATCTTCCGCTGAAACCGAAAAATATATTTGAAAATTTAAAATGCAAATATCTCGAGAACGGTGCGTCCTAGGCGAAAAAGAATGAAAAAAAGCCCGACTAAAATACGTTCTGTCCGCGGTGCTCTTTTACCGAAACCATCCCGGTACGTTGCCGGGAAATAATTCTGATCTTCCGCTGAAACCGAAAAATATATTTGAAAATTTAAAATGCAAATATCTCGAGAACGGTGCGTCCTAGGCGAAAAAGAATGAAAAAAAGCCCGACTAAAATTTACGTTCTGTCCGCGGTGCTCTTTTACCGAAACCATCCCGGTACTTGCCGGGAAATAATTCTGATCTTCCGCTGAAACCGAAAAATATATTTGAAAATTTAAAATGCAAATATCTCGAGAACGGTGCGTCCTAGGCGAAAAAGAATGAAAAAAAGCCCGACTAAAATTTACGTTCTGTCCGCGGTGCTCTTTTACCGAAACCATCCCGGTACTTGCCGGGAAATAATTCTGATCTTCCGCTGAAACCGAAAAATATATTTGAAAATTTAAAATGCAAATATCTCGAGAACGGTGCGTCCTAGGCGAAAAAGAATGAAAAAAAGCCCGACTAAAATTTACGTTCTGTCCGCGGTGCTCTTTTACCGAAACCATCCCGGTACTTGCCGGGAAATAATTCTGATCTTCCGCTGAAACCGAAAAATATATTTGAAAATTTAAAATGCAAATATCTCGAGAACGGTGCGTCCTAGGCGAAAAAGAATGAAAAAAAGCCCGACTAAAATTTACGTTCTGTCCGCGGTGCTCTTTTACCGAAACCATCACGGTACTTGCCGGGAAATAATTCTGATCTTCCGCTGAAACCGAAAAATATATTTGAAAATTTAAAATGCAAATATCTCGAGAACGGTGCGTCCTAGGCGAAAAAGAATGAAAAAAAGCCCGACTAAAATTTACGTTCTGTCCGCGGTGCTCTTTTACCGAAACCATCCCGGTACTTGCCGGGAAATAATTCTGATCTTCCGCTGAAACCGAAAAAATATATTTGAAAATTTAAAATGCAAATATCTCGAGAACGGTGCGTCCTAGGCGAAAAAGAATGAAAAAAAGCCCGACTAAAATTTACGTTCTGTCCGCGGTGCTCTTTTACCGAAACCATCCCGGTACTTGCCGGGAAATAATTCTGATCTTCCGCTGAAACCGAAAAATATATTTGAAAATTTAAAATGCAAATATCTCGAGAACGGTGCGTCCTATGCGAAAAAGAATGAAAAAAAGCCCGACTAAAATTTACGTTCTGTCCGCGGTGCTCTTTTACCGAAACCATAACGGTACTTGCCGGGAAATAATTCTGATCTTCCGCTGAAACCGAAAAATATATTTGAAAATTTAAAATGCAAATATCTCGAGAACGGTGCGTCCTAGGCGAAAAAGAATGAAAAAAAGCCCGACTAAAATTTACGTTCTGTCCGCGGTGCTCTTTTACCGAAACCATCCCGGTACTTGCCGGGAAATAATTCTGATCTTCCGCTGAAACCGAAAAATATATTTGAAAATTTAAAATGCAAATATCTCGAGAACGGTGCGTCCTAGGCGAAAAAGAATGAAAAAAAGCCCGACTAAAATTTACGTTCTGTCCGCGGTGCTCTTTTACCGAAACCATCACGGTACTTGCCGGGAAATAATTCTGATCTTC
The DNA here is from genome assembly GCA_032207245.1 of Pardosa pseudoannulata. Lineage (NCBI taxonomy): Eukaryota > Metazoa > Arthropoda > Arachnida > Araneae > Lycosidae > Pardosa > Pardosa pseudoannulata. The sequence continues at coordinate 1,605,026 of CM063509.1, forward strand.
CGCTGAAACCGAAAAATATATTTGAAAATTTAAAATGCAAATATCTCGAGAACGGTGCGTCCTAGGCGAAAAAGAATGAAAAAAAGCCCGACTAAAATTTACGTTCTGTCCGCGGTGCTCTTTTACCGAAACCATCCCGGTACTTGCCGGGAAATAATTCTGATCTTCCGCTGAAACCGAAAAATATATTTGAAAATTTAAAATGCAAATATCTCGAGAACGGTGCGTCCTAGGCGAAAAAGAATGAAAAAAAGCCCGACTAAAATTTACGTTCTGTCCGCGGTGCTCTTTTACCGAAACCATCCCGGTACTTGCCGGGAAATAATTCTGATCTTCCGCTGAAACCGAAAAATATATTTGAAAATTTAAAATGCAAATATCTCGAGAACGGTGCGTCCTATGCGAAAAAGAATGAAAAAAAGCCCGACTAAAATTTACGTTCTGTCCGCGGTGCTCTTTTACCGAAACCATCCCGGTACTTGCCGGGAAATAATTCTGATCTTCCGCTGAAACCGAAAAATATATTTGAAAATTTAAAATGCAAATATCTCGAGAACGGTGCGTCCTAGGCGAAAAAGAATGAAAAAAAGCCCGACTAAAATTTACGTTCTGTCCGCGGTGCTCTTTTACCGAAACCATCCCGGTACTTGCCGGGAAATAATTCTGATCTTCCGCTGAAACCGAAAAATATATTTGAAAATTTAAAATGCAAATATCTCGAGAACGGTGCGTCCTATGCGAAAAAGAATGAAAAAAAGCCCGACTAAAATTTACGTTCTGTCCGCGGTGCTCTTTTACCGAAACCATCCCGGTACTTGCCGGGAAATAATTCTGATCTTCCGCTGAAACCGAAAAATATATTTGAAAATTTAAAATGCAAATATCTCGAGAACGGTGCGTCCTAGGCGAAAAAGAATGAAAAAAAGCCCGACTAAAATTTACGTTCTGTCCGCGGTGCTCTTTTACCGAAACCATCACGGTACTTGCCGGGAAATAATTCTGATCTTTCGCTGAAACAGAAAAATATATTTGAAAATTTAAAATGCAAATATCTCGAGAACGGTGCGTCCTAGGCGAAAAAGAATGAAAAAAAGCCCGACTAAAATTTACGTTCTGTCCGCGGTGCTCTTTTACCGAAACCATCCCGGTACTTGCCGGGAAATAATTCTGATCTTCCGCTGAAACCGAAAAATATATTTGAAAATTTAAAATGCAAATATCTCGAGAAACGGTGCGTCCTAGGCGAAAAAGAATGAAAAAAAGCCCGACTAAAATTTACGTTCTGTCCGCGGTGCTCTTTTACCGAAACCATCCCGGTACTTGCCGGGAAATAATTCTGATCTTCCGCTGAAACCGAAAAATATATTTGAAAATTTAAAATGCAAATATCTCGAGAACGGTGCGTCCTAGGCGAAAAAGAATGAAAAAAAGCCCGACTAAAATTTACGTTCTGTCCGCGGTGCTCTTTTACCGAAACCATCACGGTACTTGCCGGGAAATAATTCTGATCTTCCGCTGAAACCGAAAAATATATTTGAAAATTTAAAATGCAAATATCTCGAGAACGGTGCGTCCTAGGCGAAAAAGAATGAAAAAAAGCCCGACTAAAATTTACGTTCTGTCCGCGGTGCTCTTTTACCGAAACCATCCCGGTACTTGCCGGGAAATAATTCTGATCTTCCGCTGAAACCGAAAAATATATTTGAAAATTTAAAATGCAAATATCTCGAGAACGGTGCGTCCTATGCGAAAAAGAATGAAAAAAAGCCCGACTAAAATTTACGTTCTGTCCGCGGTGCTCTTTTACCGAAACCATCACGGTACTTGCCGGGAAATAATTCTGATCTTCCGCTGAAACAGAAAAATATATTTGAAAATTTAAAATGCAAATATCTCGAGAACGGTGCGTCCTAGGCGAAAAAGAATGAAAAAAAGCCCGACTAAAATTTACGTTCTGTCCGCGGTGCTCTTTTACCGAAACCATCACGGTACTTGCCGGGAAATAATTCTGATCTTCCGCTGAAACCGAAAAATATATTTGAAAATTTAAAATGCAAATATCTCGAGAACGGTGCGTCCTAGGCGAAAAAGAATGAAAAAAAGCCCGACAAAACCCTCCGTTCTGTCCGCGGTGCTCTTTTATCGAAACCATCCCGGTACGTGCCGGGAAATAATTCTGATCTTCATCTGAAACCGAAAAATATATTTGAAAATTTAAAATGCAAATATCTCGAGAACGGTGCGTCCTAGGCGAAAAAGAATGAAAAAAAGCCCGACTAAAATTTACGTTCTGTCCGCGGTGCTCTTTTACCGAAACCATCCCGGTACTTGCCGGGAAATAATTCTGATCTTCCGCTGAAACCGAAAAATATATTTGAAAATTTAAAATGCAAATATCTCGAGAACGGTGCGTCCTAGGCGAAAAAGAATGAAAAAAAGCCCGACTAAAATTTACGTTCTGTCCGCGGTGCTCTTTTACCGAAACCATCCCGGTACTTGCCGGGAAATAATTCTGATCTTCCGCTGAAACCGAAAAATATATTTGAAAATTTAAAATGCAAATATCTCGAGAACGGTGCGTCCTATGCGAAAAAGAATGAAAAAAAGCCCGACTAAAATTTACGTTCTGTCCGCGGTGCTCTTTTACCGAAACCATCACGGTACTTGCCGGGAAATAATTCTGATCTTCCGCTGAAACCGAAAAATATATTTGAAAATTTAAAATGCAAATATCTCGAGAACGGTGCGTCCTAGGCGAAAAAGAATGAAAAAAAGCCCGACTAAAATTTACGTTCTGTCCGCGGTGCTCTTTTACCGAAACCATCACGGTACTTGCCGGGAAATAATTCTGATCTTCCGCTGAAACCGAAAAATATATTTGAAAATTTAAAATGCAAATATCTCGAGAACGGTGCGTCCTATGCGAAAAAGAATGAAAAAAAGCCCGACTAAAATTTACGTTCTGTCCGCGGTGCTCTTTTACCGAAACCATCACGGTACTTGCCGGGAAATAATTCTGATCTTCCGCTGAAACCGAAAAATATATTTGAAAATTTAAAATGCAAATATCTCGAGAACGGTGCGTCCTAGGCGAAAAAGAATGAAAAAAAGCCCGACTAAAATTTACGTTCTGTCCGCGGTGCTCTTTTACCGAAACCATCCCGGTACTTGCCGGGAAATAATTCTGATCTTCCGCTGAAACCGAAAAATATATTTGAAAATTTAAAATGCAAATATCTCGAGAACGGTGCGTCCTAGGCGAAAAAGAATGAAAAAAAGCCCGACTAAAATTTACGTTCTGTCCGCGGTGCTCTTTTACCGAAACCATCACGGTACTTGCCGGGAAATAATTCTGATCTTCCGCTGAAACCGAAAAATATATTTGAAAATTTAAAATGCAAATATCTCGAGAACGGTGCGTCCTATGCGAAAAAGAATGAAAAAAAGCCCGACTAAAATTTACGTTCTGTCCGCGGTGCTCTTTTACCGAAACCATCACGGTACTTGCCGGGAAATAATTCTGATCTTCCGCTGAAACCGAAAAATATATTTGAAAATTTAAAATGCAAATATCTCGAGAACGGTGCGTCCTATGCGAAAAAGAATGAAAAAAAGCCCGACTAAAATTTACGTTCTGTCCGCGGTGCTCTTTTACCGAAACCATCACGGTACTTGCCGGGAAATAATTCTGATCTTCCGCTGAAACCGAAAAATATATTTGAAAATTTAAAATGCAAATATCTCGAGAACGGTGCGTCCTATGCGAAAAAGAATGAAAAAAAGCCCGACTAAAATTTACGTTCTGTCCGCGGTGCTCTTTTACCGAAACCATCACGGTACTTGCCGGGAAATAATTCTGATCTTCCGCTGAAACCGAAAAATATATTTGAAAATTTAAAATGCAAATATCTCGAGAACGGTGCGTCCTAGGCGAAAAAGAATGAAAAAAAGCCCGACTAAAATTTACGTTCTGTCCGCGGTGCTCTTTTACCGAAACCATCACGGTACTTGCCGGGAAATAATTCTGATCTTCCGCTGAAACCGAAAAATATATTTGAAAATTTAAAATGCAAATATCTCGAGAACGGTGCGTCCTAGGCGAAAAAGAATGAAAAAAAGCCCGACTAAAATTTACGTTCTGTCCGCGGTGCTCTTTTACCGAAACCATCCCGGTACTTGCCGGGAAATAATTCTGATCTTCCGCTGAAACCGAAAAATATATTTGAAAATTTAAAATGCAAATATCTCGAGAACGGTGCGTCCTAGGCGAAAAAGAATGAAAAAAAGCCCGACTAAAATTTACGTTCTGTCCGCGGTGCTCTTTTACCGAAACCATCACGGTACTTGCCGGGAAATAATTCTGATCTTCCGCTGAAACCGAAAAATATATTTGAAAATTTAAAATGCAAATATCTCGAGAACGGTGCGTCCTAGGCGAAAAAGAATGAAAAAAAGCCCGACTAAAATTTACGTTCTGTCCGCGGTGCTCTTTTACCGAAACCATCCCGGTACTTGCCGGGAAATAATTCTGATCTTCCGCTGAAACCGAAAAATATATTTGAAAATTTAAAATGCAAATATCTCGAGAACGGTGCGTCCTAGGCGAAAAAGAATGAAAAAAAGCCCGACTAAAATTTACGTTCTGTCCGCGGTGCTCTTTTACCGAAACCATCACGGTACTTGCCGGGAAATAATTCTGATCTTCCGCTGAAACCGAAAAATATATTTGAAAATTTAAAATGCAAATATCTCGAGAACGGTGCGTCCTATGCGAAAAAGAATGAAAAAAAGCCCGACTAAAATTTACGTTCTGTCCGCGGTGCTCTTTTACCGAAACCATCCCGGTACTTGCCGGGAAATAATTCTGATCTTCCGCTGAAACCGAAAAATATATTTGAAAATTTAAAATGCAAATATCTCGAGAACGGTGCGTCCTAGGCGAAAAAGAATGAAAAAAAGCCCGACTAAAATTTACGTTCTGTCCGCGGTGCTCTTTTACCGAAACCATCACGGTACTTGCCGGGAAATA
>CM063509.1:1610154-1644154 GCA_032207245.1 Pardosa pseudoannulata
AATTATTTCCCGGCAAGTACCGTGATGGTTTCGGTAAAAGAGCACCGCGGACAGAACGTAAATTTTAGTCGGGCTTTTTTTCATTCTTTTTCGCCTAGGACGAACCGTTCTCGAGATATTTGCATTTTAAATTTTCAAATATATTTTTCGGTTTCAGCGGAAGATCAGAATTATTTCCCGGCAAGTACCGTGATGGTTTCGGTAAAAGAGCACCGCGGACAGAACGTAAATTTTAGTCGGGCTTTTTTTCATTCTTTTTCGCCTAGGACGCACCGTTCTCGAGATATTTGCATTTTAAATTTTCAAATATATTTTTCTGTTTCAGCGGAAGATCAGAATTATTTCCCGGCAAGTACCGTGATGGTTTCGGTAAAAGAGCACCGCGGACAGAACGTAAATTTTAGTCGGGCTTTTTTTCATTCTTTTTCGCCTAGGACGCACCGTTCTCGAGATATTTGCATTTTAAATTTTCAAATATATTTTTCTGTTTCAGCGGAAGATCAGAATTATTTCCCGGCAAGTACCGTGATGGTTTCGGTAAAAGAGCACCGCGGACAGAACGTAAATTTTAGTCGGGCTTTTTTTCATTCTTTTTCGCCTAGGACGCACCGTTCTCGAGATATTTGCATTTTAAATTTTCAAATATATTTTTCTGTTTCAGCGGAAGATCAGAATTATTTCCCGGCAAGTACCGTGATGGTTTCGGTAAAAGAGCACCGCGGACAGAACGTAAATTTTAGTCGGGCTTTTTTTCATTCTTTTTTGCCTAGGACGCACCGTTCTCGAGATATTTGCATTTTAAATTTTCAAATATATTTTTCTGTTTCAGCGGAAGATCAGAATTATTTCCCGGCAAGTACCGTGATGGTTTCGGTAAAAGAGCACCGCGGACAGAACGTAGTTTTTAGTCGGGCTTTTTTTCATTCTTTTTCGCCTAGGACGCACCGTTCTCGAGATATTTGCATTTTAAATTTTCAAATATAATTTTCGGTTTCAGCGGAAGATCAGAATTATTTCCCGGCAAGTACCGTGATGGTTTCGGTAAAAGAGCACCGCGGACAGAACGTAAATTTTAGTCGGGCTTTTTTTCATTCTTTTTCGCATAGGACGCACCGTTCTCGAGATATTTGCATTTTAAATTTTCAAATATATTTTTCGGTTTCAGCGGAAGATCAGAATTATTTCCCGGCAAGTACCGTGATGGTTTCGGTAAAAGAGCACCGCGGACAGAACGTAAATTTTAGTCGGGCTTTTTTTCATTCTTTTTCGCCTAGGACGAACCGTTCTCGAGATATTTGCATTTTAAATTTTCAAATATATTTTTCTGTTTCAGCGGAAGATCAGAATTATTTCCCGGCAAGTACCGTGATGGTTTCGGTAAAAGAGCACCGCGGACAGAACGTAAATTTTAGTCGGGCTTTTTTTCATTCTTTTTCGCCTAGGACGCACCGTTCTCGAGATATTTGCATTTTAAATTTTCAAATATATTTTTCTGTTTCAGCGGAAGATCAGAATTATTTCCCGGCAAGTACCGTGATGGTTTCGGTAAAAGAGCACCGCGGACAGAACGTAAATTTTAGTCGGGCTTTTTTTTCATTCTTTTTCGCCTAGGACGCACCGTTCTCGAGATATTTGCATTTTAAATTTTCAAATATATTTTTCTGTTTCAGCGGAAGATCAGAATTATTTCCCGGCAAGTACCGTGATGGTTTCGGTAAAAGAGCACCGCGGACAGAACGTAAATTTTAGTCGGGCTTTTTTTCATTCTTTTTCGCCTAGGACGCACCGTTCTCGAGATATTTGCATTTTAAATTTTCAAATATATTTTTTCGGTTTCAGCGGAAGATCAGAATTATTTCCCGGCAAGTACCGTGATGGTTTCGGTAAAAGAGCACCGCGGACAGAACGTAAATTTTAGTCGGGCTTTTTTTCATTCTTTTTCGCATAGGACGCACCGTTCTCGAGATATTTGCATTTTAAATTTTCAAATATATTTTTCTGTTTCAGCGGAAGATCAGAATTATTTCCCGGCAAGTACCGTGATGGTTTCGGTAAAAGAGCACCGCGGACAGAACGTAAATTTTAGTCGGGCTTTTTTTCATTCTTTTTCGCCTAGGACGAACTGTTCTCGAGATATTTGCATTTTAAATTTTCAAATATATTTTTCGGTTTCAGCGGAAGATCAGAATTATTTCCCGGCAAGTACCGTGATGGTTTCGGTAAAAGAGCACCGCGGACAGAACGTAAATTTTAGTCGGGCTTTTTTTCATTCTTTTTCGCCTAGGACGAACCGTTCTCGAGATATTTGCATTTTAAATTTTCAAATATATTTTTCTGTTTCAGCGGAAGATCAGAATTATTTCCCGGCAAGTACCGTGATGGTTTCGGTAAAAGAGCACCGCGGACAGAACGTAAATTTTAGTCGGGCTTTTTTTCATTCTTTTTCGCCTAGGACGCACCGTTCTCGAGATATTTGCATTTTAAATTTTCAAATATATTTTTTCGGTTTCAGCGGAAGATCAGAATTATTTCCCGGCAAGTACCGTGATGGTTTCGGTAAAAGAGCACCGCGGACAGAACGTAAATTTTAGTCGGGCTTTTTTTCATTCTTTTTCGCCTAGGACGAACCGTTCTCGAGATATTTGCATTTTAAATTTTCAAATATATTTTTCGGTTTCAGATGAAGATCAGAATTATTTCCCGGCAAGTACCGTGATGGTTTCGGTAAAAGAGCACCGCGGACAGAACGTAAATTTTAGTCGGGCTTTTTTTCATTCTTTTTCGCCTAGGACGCACCGTTCTCGAGATATTTGCATTTTAAATTTTCAAATATATTTTTCTGTTTCAGCGGAAGATCAGAATTATTTCCCGGCAAGTACCGTGATGGTTTCGGTAAAAGAGCACCGCGGACAGAACGTAAATTTTAGTCGGGCTTTTTTTCATTCTTTTTCGCCTAGGACGCACCGTTCTCGAGATATTTGCATTTTAAATTTTCAAATATATTTTTCTGTTTCAGCGGAAGATCAGAATTATTTCCCGGCAAGTACCGTGATGGTTTCGGTAAAAGAGCACCGCGGACAGAACGTAAATTTTAGTCGGGCTTTTTTTCATTCTTTTTCGCCTAGGACGCACCGTTCTCGAGATATTTGCATTTTAAATTTTCAAATATATTTTTCTGTTTCAGCGGAAGATCAGAATTATTTTCCCGGCAAGTACCGTGATGGTTTCGGTAAAAGAGCACCGCGGACAGAACGTAAATTTTAGTCGGGCTTTTTTTCATTCTTTTTCGCCTAGGACGCACCGTTCTCGAGATATTTGCATTTTAAATTTTCAAATATATTTTTTCTGTTTCAGCGGAAGATCAGAATTATTTCCCGGCAAGTACCGTGATGGTTTCGGTAAAAGAGCACCGCGGACAGAACGTAAATTTTAGTCGGGCTTTTTTTCATTCTTTTTCGCCTAGGACGCACCGTTCTCGAGATATTTGCATTTTAAATTTTCAAATATATTTTTCTGTTTCAGCGGAAGATCAGAATTATTTCCCGGCAAGTACCGTGATGGTTTCGGTAAAAGAGCACCGCGGACAGAACGTAAATTTTAGTCGGGCTTTTTTTCATTCTTTTTCGCCTAGGACGCACCGTTCTCGAGATATTTGCATTTTAAATTTTCAAATATATTTTTCTGTTTCAGCGGAAGATCAGAATTATTTCCCGGCAAGTACCGTGATGGTTTCGGTAAAAGAGCACCGCGGACAGAACGTAAATTTTTAGTCGGGCTTTTTTTCATTCTTTTTCGCCTAGGACGCACCGTTCTCGAGATATTTGCATTTTAAATTTTCAAATATATTTTTCTGTTTCAGCGGAAGATCAGAATTATTTCCCGGCAAGTACCGTGATGGTTTCGGTAAAAGAGCACCGCGGACAGAACGTAAATTTTAGTCGGGCTTTTTTTCATTCTTTTTCGCCTAGGACGCACCGTTCTCGAGATATTTGCATTTTAAATTTTCAAATATATTTTTCGGCTTCAGCGGAAGATCAGAATTATTTCCCGGCAAGTACCGTGATGGTTTCGGTAAAAGAGCACCGCGGACAGAACGTAAATTTTAGTCGGGCTTTTTTTCATTCTTTTTCGCCTAGGACGCACCGTTCTCGAGATATTTGCATTTTAAATTTTCAAATATTTTTTCGGTTTCAGCGGAAGATCAGAATTATTTCCCGGCAAGTACCGTGATGGTTTCGGTAAAAGAGCACCGCGGACAGAACGTAAATTTTAGTCGGGCTTTTTTTCATTCTTTTTCGCCTAGGACGCACCGTTCTCGAGATATTTGCATTTTAAAATTTTCAAATATATTTTTCTGTTTCAGCGGAAGATCAGAATTATTTCCCGGCAAGTACCGTGATGGTTTCGGTAAAAGAGCACCGCGGACAGAACGTAAATTTTAGTCGGGCTTTTTTTCATTCTTTTTCGCCTAGGACGAACCGTTCTCGAGATATTTGCATTTTAAATTTTCAAATATATTTTTCTGTTTCAGCGGAAGATCAGAATTATTTCCCGGCAAGTACCGTGATGGTTTCGGTAAAAGAGCACCGCGGACAGAACGTAAATTTTAGTCGGGCTTTTTTTCATTCTTTTTCGCCTAGGACGAACCGTTCTCGAGATATTTGCATTTTAAATTTTCAAATATATTTTTCTGTTTCAGCGGAAGATCAGAATTATTTCCCGGCAAGTACCGTGATGGTTTCGGTAAAAGAGCACCGCGGACAGAACGTAAATTTTAGTCGGGCTTTTTTTCATTCTTTTTCGCCTAGGACGAACCGTTCTCGAGATATTTGCATTTTAAATTTTCAAATATATTTTTCGGTTTCAGATGAAGATCAGAATTATTTCCCGGCAAGTACCGTGATGGTTTCGGTAAAAGAGCACCGCGGACAGAACGTAAATTTTAGTCGGGCTTTTTTTTCATTCTTTTTCGCCTAGGACGAACCGTTCTCGAGATATTTGCATTTTAAATTTTCAAATATATTTTTCTGTTTCAGCGGAAGATCAGAATTATTTCCCGGCAAGTACCGTGATGGTTTTCGGTAAAAGAGCACCGCGGACAGAACGTAAATTTTAGTCGGGCTTTTTTTCATTCTTTTTCGCCTAGGACGCACCGTTCTCGAGATATTTGCATTTTAAATTTTCAAATATATTTTTCTGTTTCAGCGGAAGATCAGAATTATTTCCCGGCAAGTACCGTGATGGTTTCGGTAAAAGAGCACCGCGGACAGAACGTAAATTTTAGTCGGGCTTTTTTTCATTCTTTTTCGCCTAGGACGCACCGTTCTCGAGATATTTGCATTTTAAATTTTCAAATATATTTTTCTGTTTCAGCGGAAGATCAGAATTATTTCCCGGCAAGTACCGTGATGGTTTCGGTAAAAGAGCACCGCGGACAGAACGTAAATTTTAGTCGGGCTTTTTTTTTCATTCTTTTTCGCCTAGGACGCACCGTTCTCGAGATATTTGCATTTTAAATTTTCAAATATATTTTTCTGTTTCAGCGGAAGATCAGAATTATTTCCCGGCAAGTACCGTGATGTTTTCGGTAAAAGAGCACCGCGGACAGAACGTAAATTTTAGTCGGGCTTTTTTTCATTCTTTTTCGCCTAGGACGAACCGTTCTCGAGATATTTGCATTTTAAATTTTCAAATATATTTTTTCTGTTTCAGCGGAAGATCAGAATTATTTCCCGGCAAGTACCGTGATGGTTTCGGTAAAAGAGCACCGCGGACAGAACGTAAATTTTAGTCGGGCTTTTTTTCATTCTTTTTCGCCTAGGACGCACCGTTCTCGAGATATTTGCATTTTAAATTTTCAAATATATTTTTCTGTTTCAGCGGAAGATCAGAATTATTTCCCGGCAAGTACCGTGATGGTTTCGGTAAAAGAGCACCGCGGACAGAACGTAAATTTTAGTCGGGCTTTTTTTCATTCTTTTTCGCCTAGGACGAACCGTTCTCGAGATATTTGCATTTTAAATTTTCAAATATATTTTTTCGGTTTCAGCGGAAGATCAGAATTATTTCCCGGCAAGTACCGTGATGGTTTCGGTAAAAGAGCACCGCGGACAGAACGTAAATTTTAGTCGGGCTTTTTTTCATTCTTTTTCGCCTAGGACGCACCGTTCTCGAGATATTTGCATTTTAAATTTTCAAATATATTTTTTCGGTTTCAGCGGAAGATCAGAATTATTTCCCGGCAAGTACCGTGATGGTTTCGGTAAAAGAGCACCGCGGACAGAACGTAAATTTTAGTCGGGCTTTTTTTCATTCTTTTTCGCCTAGGACGCACCGTTCTCGAGATATTTGCATTTTAAATTTTCAAATATATTTTTCTGTTTCAGCGGAAGATCAGAATTATTTCCCGGCAAGTACCGTGATGGTTTCGGTAAAAGAGCACCGCGGACAGAACGTAAATTTTAGTCGGGCTTTTTTTCATTCTTTTTCGCCTAGGACGCACCGTTCTCGAGATATTTGCATTTTAAATTTTCAAATATATTTTTCTGTTTCAGCGGAAGATCAGAATTATTTCCCGGCAAGTACCGTGATGGTTTCGGTAAAAGAGCACCGCGGACAGAACGTAAATTTTAGTCGGGCTTTTTTTCATTCTTTTTCGCCTAGGACGCACCGTTCTCGAGATATTTGCATTTTAAATTTTCAAATATATTTTTCTGTTTCAGCGGAAGATCAGAATTATTTCCCGGCAAGTACCGTGATGGTTTCGGTAAAAGAGCACCGCGGACAGAACGTAAATTTTAGTCGGGCTTTTTTTCATTCTTTTTCGCCTAGGACGCACCGTTCTCGAGATATTTGCATTTTAAATTTTCAAATATATTTTTCTGTTTCAGCGGAAGATCAGAATTATTTCCCGGCAAGTACCGTGATGGTTTCGGTAAAAGAGCACCGCGGACAGAACGTAAATTTTAGTCGGGCTTTTTTTCATTCTTTTTCGCCTAGGACGAACCGTTCTCGAGATATTTGCATTTTAAATTTTCAAATATATTTTTCGGTTTCAGCGGAAGATCAGAATTATTTCCCGGCAAGTACCGTGATGGTTTCGGTAAAAGAGCACCGCGGACAGAACGTAAATTTTAGTCGGGCTTTTTTTCATTCTTTTTCGCCTAGGACGAACCGTTCTCGAGATATTTGCATTTTAAATTTTCAAATATATTTTTCTGTTTCAGCGGAAGATCAGAATTATTTCCCGGCAAGTACCGTGATGGTTTCGGTAAAAGAGCACCGCGGACAGAACGTAAATTTTAGTCGGGCTTTTTTTCATTCTTTTTCGCCTAGGACGCACCGTTCTCGAGATATTTGCATTTTAAATTTTCAAATATATTTTTCGGTTTCAGCGGAAGATCAGAATTATTTCCCGGCAAGTACCGTGATGGTTTCGGTAAAAGAGCACCGCGGACAGAACGTAAATTTTAGTCGGGCTTTTTTTCATTCTTTTTCGCCTAGGACGCACCGTTCTCGAGATATTTGCATTTTAAATTTTCAAATATATTTTTCGGTTTCAGCGGAAGATCAGAATTATTTCCCGGCAAGTACCGTGATGGTTTCGGTAAAAGAGCACCGCGGACAGAACGTAAATTTTAGTCGGGCTTTTTTTCATTCTTTTTCGCATAGGACGCACCGTTCTCGAGATATTTGCATTTTAAATTTTCAAATATATTTTTCGGTTTCAGCGGAAGATCAGAATTATTTCCCGGCAAGTACCGTGATGGTTTCGGTAAAAGAGCACCGCGGACAGAACGTAAATTTTAGTCGGGCTTTTTTTCATTCTTTTTCGCATAGGACGCACCGTTCTCGAGATATTTGCATTTTAAATTTTCAAATATATTTTTCGGTTTCAGCGGAAGATCAGAATTATTTCCCGGCAAGTACCGTGATGGTTTCGGTAAAAGAGCACCGCGGACAGAACGTAAATTTTAGTCGGGCTTTTTTTCATTCTTTTTCGCCTAGGACGAACCGTTCTCGAGATATTTGCATTTTAAATTTTCAAATATATTTTTCTGTTTCAGCGGAAGATCAGAATTATTTCCCGGCAAGTACCGTGATGGTTTCGGTAAAAGAGCACCGCGGACAGAACGTAAATTTTAGTCGGGCTTTTTTTCATTCTTTTTCGCCTAGGACGCACCGTTCTCGAGATATTTGCATTTTAAATTTTCAAATATATTTTTTCGGTTTCAGCGGAAGATCAGAATTATTTCCCGGCAAGTACCGTGATGGTTTCGGTAAAAGAGCACCGCGGACAGAACGTAAATTTTAGTCGGGCTTTTTTTCATTCTTTTTCGCCTAGGACGCACCGTTCTCGAGATATTTGCATTTTAAATTTTCAAATATATTTTTCTGTTTCAGCGGAAGATCAGAATTATTTCCCGGCAAGTACCGTGATGGTTTCGGTAAAAGAGCACCGCGGACAGAACGTAAATTTTAGTCGGGCTTTTTTCATTCTTTTTCGCCTAGGACGCACCGTTCTCGAGATATTTGCATTTTAAATTTTCAAATATATTTTTCTGTTTCAGCGGAAGATCAGAATTATTTCCCGGCAAGTACCGTGATGGTTTCGGTAAAAGAGCACCGCGGACAGAACGTAAATTTTAGTCGGGCTTTTTTCATTCTTTTTCGCCTAGGACGCACCGTTCTCGAGATATTTGCATTTTAAATTTTCAAATATATTTTTCGGTTTCAGCGGAAGATCAGAATTATTTCCCGGCAAGTACCGTGATGGTTTCGGTAAAAGAGCACCGCGGACAGAACGTAAATTTTAGTCGGGCTTTTTTTCATTCTTTTTCGCCTAGGACGAACCGTTCTCGAGATATTTGCATTTTAAATTTTCAAATATATTTTTCGGTTTCAGCGGAAGATCAGAATTATTTCCCGGCAAGTACCGTGATGGTTTCGGTAAAAGAGCACCGCGGACAGAACGTAAATTTTAGTCGGGCTTTTTTTCATTCTTTTTCGCCTAGGACGAACCGTTCTCGAGATATTTGCATTTTAAATTTTCAAATATATTTTTCTGTTTCAGCGGAAGATCAGAATTATTTCCCGGCAAGTACCGTGATGGTTTCGGTAAAAGAGCACCGCGGACAGAACGTAAATTTTAGTCGGGCTTTTTTTCATTCTTTTTCGCCTAGGACGCACCGTTCTCGAGATATTTGCATTTTAAATTTTCAAATATATTTTTTCGGTTTCAGCGGAAGATCAGAATTATTTCCCGGCAAGTACCGTGATGGTTTCGGTAAAAGAGCACCGCGGACAGAACGTAAATTTTAGTCGGGCTTTTTTTCATTCTTTTTCGCCTAGGACGAACCGTTCTCGAGATATTTGCATTTTAAATTTTCAAATATATTTTTTCGGTTTCAGCGGAAGATCAGAATTATTTCCCGGCAAGTACCGTGATGGTTTCGGTAAAAGAGCACCGCGGACAGAACGTAAATTTTAGTCGGGCTTTTTTTCATTCTTTTTCGCCTAGGACGCACCGTTCTCGAGATATTTGCATTTTAAATTTTCAAATATATTTTTCGGTTTCAGCGGAAGATCAGAATTATTTCCCGGCAAGTACCGTGATGGTTTCGGTAAAAGAGCACCGCGGACAGAACGTAAATTTTAGTCGGGCTTTTTTTCATTCTTTTTCGCCTAGGACGCACCGTTCTCGAGATATTTGCATTTTAAATTTTCAAATATAATTTTCGGTTTCAGCGGAAGATCAGAATTATTTCCCGGCAAGTACCGTGATGGTTTCGGTAAAAGAGCACCGCGGACAGAACGTAAATTTTAGTCGGGCTTTTTTTCATTCTTTTTCGCCTAGGACGCACCGTTCTCGAGATATTTGCATTTTAAATTTTCAAATATATTTTTCGGTTTCAGCGGAAGATCAGAATTATTTCCCGGCAAGTACCGTGATGGTTTCGGTAAAAGAGCACCGCGGACAGAACGTAAATTTTAGTCGGGCTTTTTTTCATTCTTTTTCGCCTAGGACGCACCGTTCTCGAGATATTTGCATTTTAAATTTTCAAATATATTTTTCTGTTTCAGCGGAAGATCAGAATTATTTCCCGGCAAGTACCGTGATGGTTTCGGTAAAAGAGCACCGCGGACAGAACGTAAATTTTAGTCGGGCTTTTTTTCATTCTTTTTCGCATAGGACGCACCGTTTCTCGAGATATTTGCATTTTAAATTTTCAAATATGTTTTTCGGTTTCAGCGGAAGATCAGAATTATTTCCCGGCAAGTACCGTGATGGTTTCGGTAAAAGAGCACCGCGGACAGAACGTAAATTTTAGTCGGGCTTTTTTTCATTCTTTTTCGCCTAGGACGCACCGTTCTCGAGATATTTGCATTTTAAATTTTCAAATATATTTTTCGGTTTCAGCGGAAGATCAGAATTATTTCCCGGCAAGTACCGTGATGGTTTCGGTAAAAGAGCACCGCGGACAGAACGTAAATTTTAGTCGGGCTTTTTTTCATTCTTTTTCGCATAGGACGCACCGTTCTCGAGATATTTGCATTTTAAATTTTCAAATATATTTTTCTGTTTCAGCGGAAGATCAGAATTATTTCCCGGCAAGTACCGTGATGGTTTCGGTAAAAGAGCACCGCGGACAGAACGTAAATTTTAGTCGGGCTTTTTTTCATTCTTTTTCGCATAGGACGCACCGTTCTCGAGATATTTGCATTTTAAATTTTCAAATATATTTTTTTCGGTTTCAGCGGAAGATCAGAATTATTTCCCGGCAAGTACCGTGATGGTTTCGGTAAAAGAGCACCGCGGACAGAACGTAAATTTTAGTCGGGCTTTTTTTCATTCTTTTTCGCCTAGGACGCACCGTTCTCGAGATATTTGCATTTTAAATTTTCAAATATATTTTTCTGTTTCAGCGGAAGATCAGAATTATTTCCCGGCAAGTACCGTGATGGTTTCGGTAAAAGAGCACCGCGGACAGAACGTAAATTTTAGTCGGGCTTTTTTTCATTCTTTTTCGCCTAGGACGAACCGTTCTCGAGATATTTGCATTTTAAATTTTCAAATATATTTTTCTGTTTCAGCGGAAGATCAGAATTATTTCCCGGCAAGTACCGTGATGGTTTCGGTAAAAGAGCACCGCGGACAGAACGTAAATTTTAGTCGGGCTTTTTTTCATTCTTTTTCGCCTAGGACGCACCGTTCTCGAGATATTTGCATTTTAAATTTTCAAATATATTTTTTTCGGTTTCAGCGGAAGATCAGAATTATTTCCCGGCAAGTACCGTGATGGTTTCGGTAAAAGAGCACCGCGGACAGAACGTAAATTTTAGTCGGGCTTTTTTTCATTCTTTTTCGCCTAGGACGCACCGTTCTCGAGATATTTGCATTTTAAATTTTCAAATATATTTTTTCGGTTTCAGCGGAAGATCAGAATTATTTCCCGGCAAGTACCGTGATGGTTTCGGTAAAAGAGCACCGCGGACAGAACGTAAATTTTAGTCGGGCTTTTTTTCATTCTTTTTCGCATAGGACGCACCGTTCTCGAGATATTTGCATTTTAAATTTTCAAATATATTTTTCTGTTTCAGCGGAAGATCAGAATTATTTCCCGGCAAGTACCGTGATGGTTTCGGTAAAAGAGCACCGCGGACAGAACGTAAATTTTAGTCGGGCTTTTTTTCATTCTTTTTCGCCTAGGACGCACCGTTCTCGAGATATTTGCATTTTAAATTTTCAAATATATTTTTCTGTTTCAGCGGAAGATCAGAATTATTTCCCGGCAAGTACCGTGATGGTTTCGGTAAAAGAGCACCGCGGACAGAACGTAAATTTTAGTCGGGCTTTTTTTCATTCTTTTTCGCCTAGGACGCACCGTTCTCGAGATATTTGCATTTTAAATTTTCAAATATATTTTTCGGTTTCAGCGGAAGATCAGAATTATTTCCCGGCAAGTACCGTGATGGTTTCGGTAAAAGAGCACCGCGGACAGAACGTAAATTTTAGTCGGGCTTTTTTTCATTCTTTTTCGCCTAGGACGAACCGTTCTCGAGATATTTGCATTTTAAATTTTCAAATATATTTTTCTGTTTCAGCGGAAGATCAGAATTATTTCCCGGCAAGTACCGTGATGGTTTCGGTAAAAGAGCACCGCGGACAGAACGTAAATTTTAGTCGGGCTTTTTTTCATTCTTTTTCGCCTAGGACGCACCGTTCTCGAGATATTTGCATTTTAAATTTTCAAATATATTTTTCTGTTTCAGCGGAAGATCAGAATTATTTCCCGGCAAGTACCGGGATGATTTCGGTAAAAGAGCACTGCGGACAGAACGTAAATTTTAGTCGGGCTTTTTTTCATTCTTTTTCGCCTAGGACGCACCGTTCTCGAGATATTTGCATTTTAAATTTTCAAATATTTTTTTCGGTTTCAGCGGAAGATCAGAATTATTTCCCGGCAAGTACCGTGATGGTTTCGGTAAAAGAGCACCGCGGACAGAACGTAAATTTTAGTCGGGCTTTTTTTCATTCTTTTTCGCCTAGGACGCACCGTTCTCGAGATATTTGCATTTTAAATTTTCAAATATATTTTTCGGTTTCAGCGGAAGATCAGAATTATTTCCCGGCAAGTACCGTGATGGTTTCGGTAAAAGAGCACCGCGGACAGAACGTAAATTTTAGTCGGGCTTTTTTTCATTCTTTTTCGCCTAGGACGCACCGTTCTCGAGATATTTGCATTTTAAATTTTCAAATATATTTTTCTGTTTCAGCGGAAGATCAGAATTATTTCCCGGCAAGTACCGTGATGGTTTCGGTAAAAGAGCACCGCGGACAGAACGTAAATTTTAGTCGGGCTTTTTTTCATTCTTTTTTGCCTAGGACGCACCGTTCTCGAGATATTTGCATTTTAAATTTTCAAATATATTTTTCTGTTTCAGCGGAAGATCAGAATTATTTCCCGGCAAGTACCGTGATGGTTTCGGTAAAAGAGCACCGCGGACAGAACGTAAATTTTAGTCGGGCTTTTTTTCATTCTTTTTCGCCTAGGACGCACCGTTCTCGAGATATTTGCATTTTAAATTTTCAAATATATTTTTCGGTTTCAGCGGAAGATCAGAATTATTTCCCGGCAAGTACCGTGATGGTTTCGGTAAAAGAGCACCGCGGACAGAACGTAAATTTTAGTCGGGCTTTTTTTCATTCTTTTTCGCCTAGGACGCACCGTTCTCGAGATATTTGCATTTTAAATTTTCAAATATATTTTTCTGTTTCAGCGGAAGATCAGAATTATTTCCCGGCAAGTACCGGGATGATTTCGGTAAAAGAGCACTGCGGACAGAACGTAAATTTTAGTCGGGCTTTTTTTCATTCTTTTTCGCCTAGGACGCACCGTTCTCGAGATATTTGCATTTTAAATTTTCAAATATATTTTTCGGTTTCAGCGGAAGATCAGAATTATTTCCCGGCAAGTACCGTGATGGTTTCGGTAAAAGAGCACCGCGGACAGAACGTAAATTTTAGTCGGGCTTTTTTTTCATTCTTTTTCGCCATAGGACGCACCGTTCTCGAGATATTTGCATTTTAAATTTTCAAATATATTTTTCTGTTTCAGCGGAAGATCAGAATTATTTCCCGGCAAGTACCGTGATGGTTTCGGTAAAAGAGCACCGCGGACAGAACGTAAATTTTAGTCGGGCTTTTTTTCATTCTTTTTCGCCTAGGACGCACCGTTCTCGAGATATTTGCATTTTAAATTTTCAAATATATTTTTCTGTTTCAGCGGAAGATCAGAATTATTTCCCGGCAAGTACCGTGATGGTTTCGGTAAAAGAGCACCGCGGACAGAACGTAAATTTTAGTCGGGCTTTTTTTCATTCTTTTTCGCCTAGGACGCACCGTTCTCGAGATATTTGCATTTTAAATTTTCAAATATATTTTTCTGTTTCAGCGGAAGATCAGAATTATTTCCCGGCAAGTACCGTGATGGTTTCGGTAAAAGAGCACCGCGGACAGAACGTAAATTTTAGTCGGGCTTTTTTTCATTCTTTTTCGCCTAGGACGCACCGTTCTCGAGATATTTGCATTTTAAATTTTCAAATATATTTTTCTGTTTCAGCGGAAGATCAGAATTATTTCCCGGCAAGTACCGTGATGGTTTCGGTAAAAGAGCACCGCGGACAGAACGTAAATTTTAGTCGGGCTTTTTTTTCATTCTTTTTCGCCTAGGACGTACCGTTCTCGAGATATTTGCATTTTAAATTTTCAAATATATTTTTCTGTTTCAGCGGAAGATCAGAATTATTTCCCGGCAAGTACCGTGATGGTTTCGGTAAAAGAGCACCGCGGACAGAACGTAAATTTTAGTCGGGCTTTTTTTCATTCTTTTTCGCCTAGGACGCACCGTTCTCGAGATATTTGCATTTTAAATTTTCAAATATATTTTTCGGTTTCAGCGGAAGATCAGAATTATTTCCCGGCAAGTACCGTGATGGTTTCGGTAAAAGAGCACCGCGGACAGAACGTAAATTTTAGTCGGGCTTTTTTTCATTCTTTTTCGCATAGGACGCACCGTTCTCGAGATATTTGCATTTTAAATTTTCAAATATATTTTTCGGTTTCAGCGGAAGATCAGATATATTTCCCGGCAAGTACCGTGATGGTTTCGGTAAAAGAGCACCGCGGACAGAACGTAAATTTTAGTCGGGCTTTTTTTCATTCTTTTTCGCCTAGGACGCACCGTTCTCGAGATATTTGCATTTTAAATTTTCAAATATATTTTTCTGTTTCAGCGGAAGATCAGAATTATTTCCCGGCAAGTACCGTGATGGTTTCGGTAAAAGAGCACCGCGGACAGAACGTAAATTTTAGTCGGGCTTTTTTTCATTCTTTTTCGCCTAGGACGCACCGTTCTCGAGATATTTGCATTTTAAATTTTCAAATATATTTTTCTGTTTCAGCGGAAGATCAGAATTATTTCCCGGCAAGTACCGTGATGGTTTCGGTAAAAGAGCACCGCGGACAGAACGTAAATTTTAGTCGGGCTTTTTTTCATTCTTTTTCGCCTAGGACGCACCGTTCTCGAGATATTTGCATTTTAAATTTTCAAATATATTTTTCGGTTTCAGCGGAAGATCAGAATTATTTCCCGGCAAGTACCGTGATGGTTTCGGTAAAAGAGCACCGCGGACAGAACGTAAATTTTAGTCGGGCTTTTTTTCATTCTTTTTCGCCTAGGACGCACCGTTCTCGAGATATTTGCATTTTAAATTTTCAAATATATTTTTCGGTTTCAGCGGAAGATCAGAATTATTTCCCGGCAAGTACCGTGATGGTTTCGGTAAAAGAGCACCGCGGACAGAACGTAAATTTTAGTCGGGCTTTTTTTCATTCTTTTTCGCCATAGGACGCACCGTTCTCGAGATATTTGCATTTTAAATTTTCAAATATATTTTTTTTCGGTTTCAGCGGAAGATCAGAATTATTTCCCGGCAAGTACCGTGATGGTTTCGGTAAAAGAGCACCGCGGACAGAACGTAAATTTTAGTCGGGCTTTTTTTCATTCTTTTTCGCCATAGGACGCACCGTTCTCGAGATATTTGCATTTTAAATTTTCAAATATATTTTTCGGTTTCAGCGGAAGATCAGAATTATTTCCCGGCAAGTACCGTGATGGTTTCGGTAAAAGAGCACCGCGGACAGAACGTAAATTTTAGTCGGCTTTTTTTCATTCTTTTTCGCATAGGACGCACCGTTCTCGAGATATTTGCATTTTAAATTTTCAAATATATTTTTCGGTTTCAGCGGAAGATCAGAATTATTTCCCGGCAAGTACCGTGATGGTTTCGGTAAAAGAGCACCGCGGACAGAACGTAAATTTTAGTCGGGCTTTTTTTCATTCTTTTTCGCATAGTGCGCACCGTTCTCGAGATATTTGCATTTTAAATTTTCAAATATATATTTTTCGGTTTCAGCGGAAGATCAGAATTATTTCCCGGCAAGTACCGTGATGGTTTCGGTAAAAGAGCACCGCGGACAGAACGTAAATTTTAGTCGGGCTTTTTTTCATTCTTTTTCGCATAGGACGCACCGTTCTCGAGATATTTGCATTTTAAATTTTCAAATATATTTTTCGGTTTCAGCGGAAGATCAGAATTATTTCCCGGCAAGTACCGTGATGGTTTCGGTAAAAGAGCACCGCGGACAGAACGTAAATTTTAGTCGGGCTTTTTTTCATTCTTTTTCGCATAGGACGCACCGTTCTCGAGATATTTGCATTTTAAATTTTCAAATATATTTTTCTGTTTCAGCGGAAGATCAGAATTATTTCCCGGCAAGTACCGTGATGGTTTCGGTAAAAGAGCACCGCGGACAGAACGTAAATTTTATTCGGGCTTTTTTCATTCTTTTTCGCATAGGACGCACCGTTCTCGAGATATTTGCATTTTAAATTTTCAAATTTATTTTTCGGTTTCAGCGGAAGATCAGAATTATTTCCCGGCAAGTACCGTGATGGTTTCGGTAAAAGAGCACCGCGGACAGAACGTAAATTTTAGTCGGGCTTTTTTTCATTCTTTTTCGCATAGGACGCACCGTTCTCGAGATATTTGCATTTTAAATTTTCAAATATATTTTTCGGTTTCAGCGGAAGATCAGAATTATTTCCCGGCAAGTACCGTGATGGTTTCGGTAAAAGAGCACCGCGGACAGAACGTAAATTTTAGTCGGGCTTTTTTTCATTCTTTTTCGCATAGGACGCACCGTTCTCGAGATATTTGCATTTTAAATTTTCAAATATATTTTTCGGTTTCAGCGGAAGATCAGAATTATTTCCCGGCAAGTACCGTGATGGTTTCGGTAAAAGAGCACCGCGGACAGAACGTAAATTTTAGTCGGGCTTTTTTTCATTCTTTTTCGCATAGGACGCACCGTTCTCGAGATATTTGCATTTTAAATTTTCAAATATATTTTTCGGTTTCAGCGGAAGATCAGAATTATTTCCCGGCAAGTACCGTGATGGTTTCGGTAAAAGAGCACCGCGGACAGAACGTAAATTTTAGTCGGGCTTTTTTTCATTCTTTTTCGCCTAGGACGCACCGTTCTCGAGATATTTGCATTTTAAATTTTCAAATATATTTTTCGGTTTCAGCGGAAGATCAGAATTATTTCCCGGCAAGTACCGTGATGGTTTCGGTAAAAGAGCACCGCGGACAGAACGTAAATTTTAGTCGGGCTTTTTTTCATTCTTTTTCGCCTAGGACGCACCGTTCTCGAGATATTTGCATTTTAAATTTTCAAATATATTTTTCGGTTTCAGCGGAAGATCAGAATTATTTCCCGGCAAGTACCGTGATGGTTTCGGTAAAAGAGCACCGCGGACAGAACGTAAATTTTAGTCGGGCTTTTTTTCATTCTTTTTCGCCTAGGACGAACCGTTTTCGAGATATTTGCATTTTAAATTTTCAAATATATTTTTCTGTTTCAGCGGAAGATCAGAATTATTTCCCGGCAAGTACCGTGATGGTTTCGGTAAAAGAGCACCGCGGACAGAACGTAAATTTTAGTCGGGCTTTTTTTCATTCTTTTTCGCATAGGACGCACCGTTCTCGAGATATTTGCATTTTAAATTTTCAAATATATTTTTCTGTTTCAGCGGAAGATCAGAATTATTTCCCGGCAAGTACCGTGATGGTTTCGGTAAAAGAGCACCGCGGACAGAACGTAAATTTTAGTCGGGCTTTTTTTCATTCTTTTTCGCCTAGGACGCACCGTTCTCGAGATATTTGCATTTTAAATTTTCAAATATATTTTTCTGTTTCAGCGGAAGATCAGAATTATTTCCCGGCAAGTACCGTGATGGTTTCGGTAAAAGAGCACCGCGGACAGAACGTAAATTTTAGTCGGGCTTTTTTTCATTCTTTTTCGCCTAGGACGAACCGTTCTCGAGATATTTGCATTTTAAATTTTCAAATATATTTTTCTGTTTCAGCGGAAGATCAGAATTATTTCCCGGCAAGTACCGTGATGGTTTCGGTAAAAGAGCACCGCGGACAGAACGTAAATTTTAGTCGGGCTTTTTTTCATTCTTTTTCGCATAGGACGCACCGTTCTCGAGATATTTGCATTTTAAATTTTCAAATATATTTTTCGGTTTCAGCGGAAGATCAGAATTATTTCCCGGCAAGTACCGTGATGGTTTCGGTAAAAGAGCACCGCGGACAGAACGTAAATTTTAGTCGGGCTTTTTTTTCATTCTTTTTCGCATAGGACGCACCGTTCTCGAGATATTTGCATTTTAAATTTTCAAATATATTTTTCTGTTTCAGCGGAAGATCAGAATTATTTCCCGGCAAGTACCGGGATGGTTTCGGTAAAAGAGCACCGCGGACAGAACGTAAATTTTAGTCGGGCTTTTTTTTCATTCTTTTTCGCCTAGGACGCACCGTTCTCGAGATATTTGCATTTTAAATTTTCAAATATATTTTTCGGTTTCAGCGGAAGATCAGAATTATTTCCCGGCACATACCGGGATGGTTTCGGTAAAAGAGCACCGCGGACAGAACGTAAATTTTAGTCGGGCTTTTTTTCATTCTTTTTCGCATAGGACGCACCGTTCTCGAGATATTTGCATTTTAAATTTTCAAATATATTTTTCGGTTTCAGCGGAAGATCAGAATTATTTCCCGGCAAGTACCGTGATGGTTTCGGTAAAAGAGCACCGCGGACAGAACGTAAATTTTAGTCGGGCTTTTTTTCATTCTTTTTCGCCTAGGACGCACCGTTCTCGAGATATTTGCATTTTAAATTTTCAAATATATTTTTTCGGTTTCAGCGGAAGATCAGAATTATTTCCCGGCAAGTACCGTGATGGTTTCGGTAAAAGAGCACCGCGGACAGAACGTAAATTTTAGTCGGGCTTTTTTTCATTCTTTTTCGCCTAGGACGCACCGTTCTCGAGATATTTGCATTTTAAATTTTCAAATATATTTTTCGGTTTCAGCGGAAGATCAGAATTATTTCCCGGCAAGTACCGTGATGGTTTCGGTAAAAGAGCACCGCGGACAGAACGTAAATTTTAGTCGGGCTTTTTTTCATTCTTTTTCGCCTAGGACGCACCGTTCTCGAGATATTTGCATTTTAAAATTTTCAAATATATTTTTTCGGTTTCAGCGGAAGATCAGAATTATTTCCCGGCAAGTACCGTGATGGTTTCGGTAAAAGAGCACCGCGGACAGAACGTAAATTTTAGTCGGGCTTTTTTTCATTCTTTTTCACCTAGGACGCACCGTTCTCGAGATATTTGCATTTTAAATTTTCAAATATATTTTTCGGTTTCAGCGGAAGATCAGAATTATTTCCCGGCAAGTACCGTGATGGTTTCGGTAAAAGAGCACCGCGGACAGAACGTAAATTTTAGTCGGGCTTTTTTTTCATTCTTTTTTCGCCTAGGACGCACCGTTCTCGAGATATTTGCATTTTAAATTTTCAAATATATTTTTCTGTTTCAGCGGAAGATCAGAATTATTTCCCGGCAAGTACCGTGATGGTTTCGGTAAAAGAGCACCGCGGACAGAACGTAAATTTTAGTCGGGCTTTTTTTCATTCTTTTTCGCCTAGGACGCACCGTTCTCGAGATATTTGCATTTTAAATTTTCAAATATATTTTTCGGTTTCAGCGGAAGATCAGAATTATTTCCCGGCAAGTACCGTGATGGTTTTCGGTAAAAGAGCACCGCGGACAGAACGTAAATTTTAGTCGGGCTTTTTTTCATTCTTTTTCGCCTAGGACGCACCGTTCTCGAGATATTTGCATTTTAAATTTTCAAATATATTTTTCGGTTTCAGCGGAAGATCAGAATTATTTCCCGGCAAGTACCGTGATGGTTTCGGTAAAAGAGCACCGCGGACAGAACGTAAATTTTAGTCGGGCTTTTTTTCATTCTTTTTCGCCTAGGACGCACCGTTCTCGAGATATTTGCATTTTAAATTTTCAAATATATTTTTCGGTTTCAGCGGAAGATCAGAATTATTTCCCGGCAAGTACCGTGATGGTTTCGGTAAAAGAGCACCGCGGACAGAACGGAGGGTTTTGTCGGGCTTTTTTTTCATTCTTTTTCGCCTAGGACGTACCGTTCTCGAGATATTTGCATTTTAAATTTTCAAATATATTTTTCGGTTTCAGCGGAAGATCAGAATTATTTCCCGGCAAGTACCGTGATGGTTTCGGTAAAAGAGCACCGCGGACAGAACGTAAATTTTAGTCGGGCTTTTTTTCATTCTTTTTCGCATAGGACGCACCGTTCTCGAGATATTTGCATTTTAAATTTTCAAATATATTTTTCGGTTTCAGCGGAAGATCAGAATTATTTCCCGGCAAGTACCGTGATGGTTTCGGTAAAAGAGCACCGCGGACAGAACGTAAATTTTAGTCGGGCTTTTTTTCATTCTTTTTCGCATAGGACGCACCGTTCTCGAGATATTTGCATTTTAAAATTTTCAAATATATTTTTCTGTTTCAGCGGAAGATCAGAATTATTTCCCGGCAAGTACCGTGATGGTTTCGGTAAAAGAGCACCGCGGACAGAACGTAAATTTTAGTCGGGCTTTTTTTCATTCTTTTTCGCATAGGACGCACCGTTCTCGAGATATTTGCATTTTAAATTTTCAAATATATTTTTCGGTTTCAGCGGAAGATCAGAATTATTTCCCGGCAAGTACCGTGATGGTTTCGGTAAAAGAGCACCGCGGACAGAACGTAAATTTTAGTCGGGCTTTTTTTCATTCTTTTTCGCATAGGACGCACCGTTCTCGAGATATTTGCATTTTAAATTTTCAAATATATTTTTCTGTTTCAGCGGAAGATCAGAATTATTTCCCGGCAAGTACCGTGATGGTTTCGGTAAAAGAGCACCGCGGACAGAACGTAAATTTTAGTCGGGCTTTTTTTCATTCTTTTTCGCATAGGACGCACCGTTCTCGAGATATTTGCATTTTAAATTTTCAAATATATTTTTCGGTTTCAGCGGAAGATCAGAATTATTTCCCGGCAAGTACCGTGATGGTTTCGGTAAAAGAGCACCGCGGACAGAACGTAAATTTTAGTCGGGCTTTTTTTCATTCTTTTTCGCCATAGGACGCACCGTTCTCGAGATATTTGCATTTTAAATTTTCAAATATATTTTTCTGTTTCAGCGGAAGATCAGAATTATTTCCCGGCAAGTACCGTGATGGTTTCGGTAAAAGAGCACCGCGGACAGAACGTAAATTTTAGTCGGGCTTTTTTTCATTCTTTTTCGCATAGGACGCACCGTTCTCGAGATATTTGCATTTTAAATTTTCAAATATATTTTTCGGTTTCAGCGGAAGATCAGAATTATTTCCCGGCAAGTACCGTGATGGTTTCGGTAAAAGAGCACCGCGGACAGAACGTAAATTTTAGTCGGGCTTTTTTTCATTCTTTTTCGCATAGGACGCACCGTTCTCGAGATATTTGCATTTTAAATTTTCAAATATATTTTTCGGTTTCAGCGGAAGATCAGAATTATTTCCCGGCAAGTACCGTGATGGTTTCGGTAAAAGAGCACCGCGGACAGAACGTAAATTTTAGTCGGGCTTTTTTTTCATTCTTTTTCGCATAGGACGCACCGTTCTCGAGATATTTGCATTTTAAATTTTCAAATATATTTTTCGGTTTCAGCGGAAGATCAGAATTATTTCCCGGCAAGTACCGTGATGGTTTCGGTAAAAGAGCACCGCGGACAGAACGTAAATTTTAGTCGGGCTTTTTTTCATTCTTTTTCGCATAGGACGCACCGTTCTCGAGATATTTGCATTTTAAATTTTCAAATATATTTTTCGGTTTCAGCGGAAGATCAGAATTATTTCCCGGCAAGTACCGTGATGGTTTCGGTAAAAGAGCACCGCGGACAGAACGTAAATTTTAGTCGGGCTTTTTTTCATTCTTTTTCGCATAGGACGCACCGTTCTCGAGATATTTGCATTTTAAATTTTCAAATATATTTTTCGGTTTCAGCGGAAGATCAGAATTATTTCCCGGCAAGTACCGTGATGGTTTCGGTAAAAGAGCACCGCGGACAGAACGTAAATTTTAGTCGGGCTTTTTTTTCATTCTTTTTCGCATAGGACGCACCGTTCTCGAGATATTTGCATTTTAAATTTTCAAATATATTTTTCGGTTTCAGCGGAAGATCAGAATTATTTCCCGGCAAGTACCGTGATGGTTTCGGTAAAAGAGCACCGCGGACAGAACGTAAATTTTAGTCGGGCTTTTTTTCATTCTTTTTCGCCTAGGACGCACCGTTCTCGAGATATTTGCATTTTAAATTTTCAAATATCTTTTTCGGTTTCAGCGGAAGATCAGAATTATTTCCCGGCAAGTACCGTGATGGTTTCGGTAAAAGAGCACCGCGGACAGAACGTAAATTTTAGTCGGGCTTTTTTTCATTCTTTTTCGCCTAGGACGCACCGTTCTCGAGATATTTGCATTTTAAATTTTCAAATATATTTTTTTTCGGTTTCAGCGGAAGATCAGAATTATTTCCCGGCAAGTACCGTGATGGTTTCGGTAAAAGAGCACCGCGGACAGAACGTAAATTTTAGTCGGGCTTTTTTTCATTCTTTTTCGCCTAGGACGCACCGTTCTCGAGATATTTGCATTTTAAATTTTCAAATATATTTTTCTGTTTCAGCGGAAGATCAGAATTATTTCCCGGCAAGTACCGTGATGGTTTCGGTAAAAGAGCACCGCGGACAGAACGTAAATTTTAGTCGGGCTTTTTTTCATTCTTTTTCGCATAGGACGCACCGTTCTCGAGATATTTGCATTTTAAATTTTCAAATATATTTTTCGGTTTCAGCGGAAGATCAGAATTATTTCCCGGCAAGTACCGTGATGGTTTCGGTAAAAGAGCACCGCGGACAGAACGTAAATTTTAGTCGGGCTTTTTTTTCATTCTTTTTCGCATAGGACGCACCGTTCTCGAGATATTTGCATTTTAAATTTTCAAATATATTTTTCTGTTTCAGCGGAAGATCAGAATTATTTCCCGGCAAGTACCGTGATGGTTTCGGTAAAAGAGCACCGCGGACAGAACGTAAATTTTAGTCGGGCTTTTTTTCATTCTTTTTCGCATAGGACGCACCGTTCTCGAGATATTTGCATTTTAAATTTTCAAATATATTTTTCGGTTTCAGCGGAAGATCAGAATTATTTCCCGGCAAGTACCGTGATGGTTTCGGTAAAAGAGCACCGCGGACAGAACGTAAATTTTAGTCGGGCTTTTTTTTCATTCTTTTTCGCATAGGACGCACCGTTCTCGAGATATTTGCATTTTAAATTTTCAAATATATTTTTCTGTTTCAGCGGAAGATCAGAATTATTTCCCGGCAAGTACCGTGATGGTTTCGGTAAAAGAGCACCGCGGACAGAACGTAAATTTTAGTCGGGCTTTTTTTCATTCTTTTTCGCATAGGACGCACCGTTCTCGAGATATTTGCATTTTAAATTTTCAAATATATTTTTCGGTTTCAGCGGAAGATCAGAATTATTTCCCGGCAAGTACCGTGATGGTTTCGGTAAAAGAGCACCGCGGACAGAACGTAAATTTTAGTCGGGCTTTTTTTCATTCTTTTTCGCCTACTACGCACCGTTCTCGAGATATTTGCATTTTAAATTTTCAAATATATTTTTCGGTTTCAGCGGAAGATCAGAATTATTTCCCGGCAAGTACCGTGATGGTTTCGGTAAAAGAGCACCGCGGACAGAACGTAAATTTTAGTCGGGCTTTTTTTCATTCTTTTTCGCCTAGGACGCACCGTTCTCGAGATATTTGCATTTTAAATTTTCAAATATATTTTTCGGTTTCAGCGGAAGATCAGAATTATTTCCCGGCAAGTACCGTGATGGTTTCGGTAAAAGAGCACCGCGGACAGAACGTAAATTTTAGTCGGGCTTTTTTTCATTCTTTTTCGCATAGGACGCACCGTTCTCGAGATATTTGCATTTTAAATTTTCAAATATATTTTTCGTTTTCAGCGGAAGATCAGAATTATTTCCCGGCAAGTACCGTGATGGTTTCGGTAAAAGAGCACCGCGGACAGAACGTAAATTTTAGTCGGGCTTTTTTTCATTCTTTTTCGCATAGGACGCACCGTTCTCGAGATATTTGCATTTTAAATTTTCAAATATATTTTTCTGTTTCAGCGGAAGATCAGAATTATTTCCCGGCAAGTACCGTGATGGTTTCGGTAAAAGAGCACCGCGGACAGAACGTAAATTTTAGTCGGGCTTTTTTTCATTCTTTTTCGCATAGGACGCACCGTTCTCGAGATATTTGCATTTTAAATTTTCAAATATATTTTTCTGTTTCAGCGGAAGATCAGAATTATTTCCCGGCAAGTACCGTGATGGTTTCGGTAAAAGAGCACCGCGGACAGAACGTAAATTTTAGTCGGGCTTTTTTTCATTCTTTTTCGCATAGGACGCACCGTTCTCGAGATATTTGCATTTTAAATTTTCAAATATATTTTTCGGTTTCAGCGGAAGATCAGAATTATTTCCCGGCAAGTACCGTGATGGTTTCGGTAAAAGAGCACCGCGGACAGAACGTAAATTTTAGTCGGGCTTTTTTTCATTCTTTTTCGCATAGGACGCACCGTTCTCGAGATATTTGCATTTTAAATTTTCAAATATATTTTTCGGTTTCAGCGGAAGATCAGAATTATTTCCCGGCAAGTACCGTGATGGTTTCGGTAAAAGAGCACCGCGGACAGAACGTAAATTTTAGTCGGGCTTTTTTTCATTCTTTTTCGCATAGGACGCACCGTTCTCGAGATATTTGCATTTTAAATTTTCAAATATATTTTTCGGTTTCAGCGGAAGATCAGAATTATTTCCCGGCAAGTACCGTGATGGTTTCGGTAAAAGAGCACCGCGGACAGAACGTAAATTTTAGTCGGGCTTTTTTTCATTCTTTTTCGCCTAGGACGCACCGTTCTCGAGATATTTGCATTTTAAATTTTCAAATATATTTTTCGGTTTCAGCGGAAGATCAGAATTATTTCCCGGCAAGTACCGGGATGGTTTCGGTAAAAGAGCACCGCGGACAGAACGTAAATTTTAGTCGGGCTTTTTTTTCATTCTTTTTCGCATAGGACGCACCGTTCTCGAGATATTTGCATTTTAAATTTTCAAATATATTTTTCGGTTTCAGCGGAAGATCAGAATTATTTCCCGGCAAGTACCGGGATGGTTTCGGTAAAAGAGCACCGCGGACAGAACGTAAATTTTAGTCGGGCTTTTTTTCATTCTTTTTCGCCATAGGACGCACCGTTCTCGAGATATTTGCATTTTAAATTTTCAAATATATTTTTCGGTTTCAGCGGAAGATCAGAATTATTTCCCGGCAAGTACCGTGATGGTTTCGGTAAAAGAGCACCGCGGACAGAACGTAAATTTTAGTCGGGCTTTTTTTCATTCTTTTTCGCATAGGACGCACCGTTCTCGAGATATTTGCATTTTAAATTTTCAAATATATTTTTCGGTTTCAGCGGAAGATCAGAATTATTTCCCGGCAAGTACCGTGATGGTTTCGGTAAAAGAGCACCGCGGACAGAACGTAAATTTTAGTCGGGCTTTTTTTCATTCTTTTTCGCATAGGACGCACCGTTCTCGAGATATTTGCATTTTAAATTTTCAAATATATTTTTCTGTTTCAGCGGAAGATCAGAATTATTTCCCGGCAAGTACCGGGATGGTTTCGGTAAAAGAGCACTGCGGACAGAACGTAAATTTTAGTCGGGCTTTTTTTCATTCTTTTTCGCATAGGACGCACCGTTCTCGAGATATTTGCATTTTAAATTTTCAAATATATTTTTCGGTTTCAGCGGAAGATCAGAATTATTTCCCGGCAAGTACCGGGATGGTTTCGGTAAAAGAGCACCGCGGACAGAACGTAAATTTTAGTCGGGCTTTTTTTCATTCTTTTTCGCATAGGACGCACCGTTCTCGAGATATTTGCATTTTAAATTTTCAAATATATTTTTCGGTTTCAGCGGAAGATCAGAATTATTTCCCGGCAAGTACCGTGATGGTTTCGGAAAAAGAGCACTGCGGACAGAACGTAAATTTTAGTCGGGCTTTTTTTTCATTCTTTTTCGCCTAGGACGCACCGTTCTCGAGATATTTGCATTTTAAATTTTCAAATATATTTTTCGGTTTCAGCGGAAGATCAGAATTATTTCCCGGCAAGTACCGTGATGGTTTCGGTAAAAGAGCACCGCGGACAGAACGTAAATTTTAGTCGGGCTTTTTTTCATTCTTTTTCGCCATAGGACGCACCGTTCTCGAGATATTTGCATTTTAAATTTTCAAATATATTTTTCGGTTTCAGCGGAAGATCAGAATTATTTCCCGGCAAGTACCGTGATGGTTTCGGTAAAAGAGCACCGCGGACAGAACGTAAATTTTAGTCGGGCTTTTTTTCATTCTTTTTCGCATAGGACGCACCGTTCTCGAGATATTTGCATTTTAAATTTTCAAATATATTTTTCGGTTTCAGCGGAAGATCAGAATTATTTCCCGGCAAGTACCGTGATGGTTTCGGTAAAAGAGCACCGCGGACAGAACGTAAATTTTAGTCGGGCTTTTTTTCATTCTTTTTCGCATAGGACGCACCGTTCTCGAGATATTTGCATTTTAAATTTTCAAATATATTTCTCGGTTTCAGCGGAAGATCAGAATTATTTCCCGGCAAGTACCGGGATGGTTTCGGTAAAAGAGCACTGCGGACAGAACGTAAATTTTAGTCGGGCTTTTTTTCATTCTTTTTCGCATAGGACGCACCGTTCTCGAGATATTTGCATTTTAAATTTTCAAATATATTTTTCGGTTTCAGCGGAAGATCAGAATTATTTCCCGGCAAGTACCGTGATGGTTTCGGTAAAAGAGCACCGCGGACAGAACGTAAATTTTAGTCGGGCTTTTTTTCATTCTTTTTCGCATAGGACGCACCGTTCTCGAGATATTTGCATTTTAAATTTTCAAATATATTTTTCGGTTTCAGCGGAAGATCAGAATTATTTCCCGGCAAGTACCGTGATGGTTTCGGTAAAAGAGCACCGCGGACAGAACGTAAATTTTAGTCGGGCTTTTTTTCATTCTTTTTCGCATAGGACGCACCGTTCTCGAGATATTTGCATTTTAAATTTTCAAATATATTTTTCGGTTTCAGCGGAAGATCAGAATTATTTCCCGGCAAGTACCGTGATGGTTTCGGTAAAAGAGCACCGCGGACAGAACGTAAATTTTAGTCGGGCTTTTTTTCATTCTTTTTCGCATAGGACGCACCGTTCTCGAGATATTTGCATTTTAAATTTTCAAATATATTTTTCTGTTTCAGCGGAAGATCAGAATTATTTCCCGGCAAGTACCGGGATGGTTTCGGTAAAAGAGCACCGCGGACAGAACGTAAATTTTAGTCGGGCTTTTTTTCATTCTTTTTCGCATAGGACGCACCGTTCTCGAGATATTTGCATTTTAAATTTTCAAATATATTTTTCGGTTTCAGCGGAAGATCAGAATTATTTCCCGGCAAGTACCGTGATGGTTTCGGTAAAAGAGCACCGCGGACAGAACGTAAATTTTAGTCGGGCTTTTTTTCATTCTTTTTCGCATAGGACGCACCGTTCTCGAGATATTTGCATTTTAAATTTTCAAATATATTTTTCGGTTTCAGCGGAAGATCAGAATTATTTCCCGGCAAGTACCGTGATGGTTTCGGTAAAAGAGCACCGCGGACAGAACGTAAATTTTAGTCGGGCTTTTTTTCATTCTTTTTCGCGAAGGACGCACCGTTCTCGAGATATTTGCATTTTAAATTTTCAAATATATTTTTCGGTTTCAGCGGAAGATCAGAATTATTTCCCGGCAAGTACCGTGATGGTTTCGGTAAAAGAGCACCGCGGACAGAACGTAAATTTTAGTCGGGCTTTTTTTCATTCTTTTTCGCATAGGACGCACCGTTCTCGAGATATTTGCATTTTAAATTTTCAAATATATTTTTCGGTTTCAGCGGAAGATCAGAATTATTTCCCGGCAAGTACCGTGATGGTTTCGGTAAAAGAGCACCGCGGACAGAACGTAAATTTTAGTCGGGCTTTTTTTCATTCTTTTTCGCATAGGACGCACCGTTCTCGAGATATTTGCATTTTAAATTTTCAAATATATTTTTCGGTTTCAGCGGAAGATCAGAATTATTTCCCGGCAAGTACCGTGATGGTTTCGGTAAAAGAGCACCGCGGACAGAACGTAAATTTTAGTCGGGCTTTTTTTCATTCTTTTTCGCATAGGACGCACCGTTCTCGAGATATTTGCATTTTAAATTTTCAAATATATTTTTCGGTTTCAGCGGAAGATCAGAATTATTTCCCGGCAAGTACCGTGATGGTTTCGGTAAAAGAGCACCGCGGACAGAACGTAAATTTTAGTCGGGCTTTTTTTCATTCTTTTTCGCATAGGACGCACCGTTCTCGAGATATTTGCATTTTAAATTTTCAAATATATTTTTCGGTTTCAGCGGAAGATCAGAATTATTTCCCGGCA
This sequence comes from Pardosa pseudoannulata, assembly GCA_032207245.1. NCBI lineage: Eukaryota > Metazoa > Arthropoda > Arachnida > Araneae > Lycosidae > Pardosa > Pardosa pseudoannulata. The sequence goes on from CM063509.1 coordinate 1,638,780, forward strand.
AGTACCGTGATGGTTTCGGTAAAAGAGCACCGCGGACAGAACGTAAATTTTAGTCGGGCTTTTTTTCATTCTTTTTCGCCTAGGACGCACCGTTCTCGAGATATTTGCATTTTAAATTTTCAAATATATTTTTCGGTTTCAGCGGAAGATCAGAATTATTTCCCGGCAAGTACCGGATGGTTTCGGTAAAAGAGCACCGCGGACAGAACGTAAATTTTAGTCGGGCTTTTTTTCATTCTTTTTCGCATAGGACGCACCGTTCTCGAGATATTTGCATTTTAAATTTTCAAATATATTTTTCGGTTTCAGCGGAAGATCAGAATTATTTCCCGGCAAGTACCGGGATGGTTTCGGTAAAAGAGCACCGCGGACAGAACGTAAATTTTAGTCGGGCTTTTTTTCATTCTTTTTCGCATAGGACGCACCGTTCTCGAGATATTTGCATTTTAAATTTTCAAATATATTTTTCGGTTTCAGCGGAAGATCAGAATTATTTCCCGGCAAGTACCGGGATGGTTTCGGTAAAAGAGCACCGCGGACAGAACGTAAATTTTAGTCGGGCTTTTTTTCATTCTTTTTCGCCTAGGACGCACCGTTCTCGAGATATTTGCATTTTAAATTTTCAAATATATTTTTCGGTTTCAGCGGAAGATCAGAATTATTTCCCGGCAAGTACCGTGATGGTTTCGGTAAAAGAGCACCGCGGACAGAACGTAAATTTTAGTCGGGCTTTTTTTCATTCTTTTTCGCCTAGGACGCACCGTTCTCGAGATATTTGCATTTTAAATTTTCAAATATATTTTTCGGTTTCAGCGGAAGATCAGAATTATTTCCCGGCAAGTACCGGGATGGTTTCGGTAAAAGAGCACCGCGGACAGAACGTAAATTTTAGTCGGGCTTTTTTTCATTCTTTTTCGCATAGGACGCACCGTTCTCGAGATATTTGCATTTTAAATTTTCAAATATATTTTTCTGTTTCAGCGGAAGATCAGAATTATTTCCCGGCAAGTACCGGGATGGTTTCGGTAAAAGAGCACCGCGGACAGAACGTAAATTTTAGTCGGGCTTTTTTTCATTCTTTTTCGCATAGGACGCACCGTTCTCGAGATATTTGCATTTTAAATTTTCAAATATATTTTTCGGTTTCAGCGGAAGATCAGAATTATTTCCCGGCAAGTACCGTGATGGTTTCGGTAAAAGAGCACCGCGGACAGAACGTAAATTTTAGTCGGGCTTTTTTTCATTCTTTTTCGCATAGGACGCACCGTTCTCGAGATATTTGCATTTTAAATTTTCAAATATATTTTTCGGTTTCAGCGGAAGATCAGAATTATTTCCCGGCAAGTACCGTGATGGTTTCGGTAAAAGAGCACCGCGGACAGAACGTAAATTTTAGTCGGGCTTTTTTTCATTCTTTTTCGCATAGGACGCACCGTTCTCGAGATATTTGCATTTTAAATTTTCAAATATATTTTTCGGTTTCAGCGGAAGATCAGAATTATTTCCCGGCAAGTACCGTGATGGTTTCGGTAAAAGAGCACCGCGGACAGAACGTAAATTTTAGTCGGGCTTTTTTTCATTCTTTTTCGCCTAGGACGCACCGTTCTCGAGATATTTGCATTTTAAATTTTCAAATATATTTTTCGGTTTCAGCGGAAGATCAGAATTATTTCCCGGCAAGTACCGTGATGGTTTCGGTAAAAGAGCACCGCGGACAGAACGTAAATTTTAGTCGGGCTTTTTTTCATTCTTTTTCGCCTAGGACGCACCGTTCTCGAGATATTTGCATTTTAAATTTTCAAATATATTTTTTCGGTTTCAGCGGAAGATCAGAATTATTTCCCGGCAAGTACCGTGATGGTTTCGGTAAAAGAGCACCGCGGACAGAACGTAAATTTTAGTCGGGCTTTTTTTCATTCTTTTTCGCCTAGGACGCACCGTTCTCGAGATATTTGCATTTTAAATTTTCAAATATATTTTTCGGTTTCAGCGGAAGATCAGAATTATTTCCCGGCAAGTACCGTGATGGTTTCGGTAAAAGAGCACCGCGGACAGAACGTAAATTTTAGTCGGGCTTTTTTTCATTCTTTTTCGCCTAGGACGCACCGTTCTCGAGATATTTGCATTTTAAATTTTCAAATATATTTTTCGGTTTCAGCGGAAGATCAGAATTATTTCCCGGCAAGTACCGTGATGGTTTCGGTAAAAGAGCACCGCGGACAGAACGTAAATTTTAGTCGGGCTTTTTTTCATTCTTTTTCGCCTAGGACGCACCGTTCTCGAGATATTTGCATTTTAAATTTTCAAATATATTTTTCGGTTTCAGCGGAAGATCAGAATTATTTCCCGGCAAGTACCGGGATGGTTTCGGTAAAAGAGCACCGCGGACAGAACGTAAATTTTAGTCGGGCTTTTTTTCATTCTTTTTCGCCTAGGACGCACCGTTCTCGAGATATTTGCATTTTAAATTTTCAAATATATTTTTCGGTTTCAGCGGAAGATCAGAATTATTTCCCGGCAAGTACCGTGATGGTTTCGGTAAAAGAGCACCGCGGACAGAACGTAAATTTTAGTCGGGCTTTTTTTCATTCTTTTTTGCCTAGGACGCACCGTTCTCGAGATATTTGCATTTTAAATTTTCAAATATATTTTTCTGTTTCAGCGGAAGATCAGAATTATTTCCCGGCAAGTACCGTGATGGTTTCGGTAAAAGAGCACCGCGGACAGAACGTAAATTTTAGTCGGGCTTTTTTTCATTCTTTTTCGCATAGGACGCACCGTTCTCGAGATATTTGCATTTTAAATTTTCAAATATATTTTTCGGTTTCAGCGGAAGATCAGAATTATTTCCCGGCAAGTACCGTGATGGTTTCGGTAAAAGAGCACCGCGGACAGAACGTAAATTTTAGTCGGGCTTTTTTTCATTCTTTTTCGCATAGGACGCACCGTTCTCGAGATATTTGCATTTTAAATTTTCAAATATATTTTTCGGTTTCAGCGGAAGATCAGAATTATTTCCCGGCAAGTACCGTGATGGTTTCGGTAAAAGAGCACCGCGGACAGAACGTAAATTTTAGTCGGGCTTTTTTTCATTCTTTTTCGCATAGGACGCACCGTTCTCGAGATATTTGCATTTTAAATTTTCAAATATATTTTTCGGTTTCAGCGGAAGATCAGAATTATTTCCCGGCAAGTACCGGGATGGTTTCGGTAAAAGAGCACCGCGGACAGAACGTAAATTTTAGTCGGGCTTTTTTTCATTCTTTTTCGCATAGGACGCACCGTTCTCGAGATATTTGCATTTTAAATTTTCAAATATATTTTTCGGTTTCAGCGGAAGATCAGAATTATTTCCCGGCAAGTACCGGGATGGTTTCGGTAAAAGAGCACCGCGGACAGAACGTAAATTTTAGTCGGGCTTTTTTTCATTCTTTTTCGCCTAGGACGCACCGTTCTCGAGATATTTGCATTTTAAATTTTCAAATATATTTTTCGGTTTCAGCGGAAGATCAGAATTATTTCCCGGCAAGTACCGTGATGGTTTCGGTAAAAGAGCACCGCGGACAGAACGTAAATTTTAGTCGGGCTTTTTTTCATTCTTTTTCGCATAGGACGCACCGTTCTCGAGATATTTGCATTTTAAATTTTCAAATATATTTTTCGGTTTCAGCGGAAGATCAGAATTATTTCCCGGCAAGTACCGGGATGGTTTCGGTAAAAGAGCACCGCGGACAGAACGTAAATTTTAGTCGGGCTTTTTTTCATTCTTTTTCGCCTAGGACGCACCGTTCTCGAGATATTTGCATTTTAAATTTTCAAATATATTTTTCGGTTTCAGCGGAAGATCAGAATTATTTCCCGGCAAGTACCGTGATGGTTTCGGTAAAAGAGCACCGCGGACAGAACGTAAATTTTAGTCGGGCTTTTTTTCATTCTTTTTCGCATAGGACGCACCGTTCTCGAGATATTTGCATTTTAAATTTTCAAATATATTTTTCGGTTTCAGCGGAAGATCAGAATTATTTCCCGGCAAGTACCGTGATGGTTTCGGTAAAAGAGCACCGCGGACAGAACGTAAATTTTAGTCGGGCTTTTTTTCATTCTTTTTCGCATAGGACGCACCGTTCTCGAGATATTTGCATTTTAAATTTTCAAATATATTTTTCGGTTTCAGCGGAAGATCAGAATTATTTCCCGGCAAGTACCGGGATGGTTTCGGTAAAAGAGCACCGCGGACAGAACGTAAATTTTAGTCGGGCTTTTTTTCATTCTTTTTCGCCTAGGACGCACCGTTCTCGAGATATTTGCATTTTAAATTTTCAAATATATTTTTCGGTTTCAGCGGAAGATCAGAATTATTTCCCGGCAAGTACCGTGATGGTTTCGGTAAAAGAGCACCGCGGACAGAACGTAAATTTTAGTCGGGCTTTTTTTCATTCTTTTTCGCCTAGGACGCACCGTTCTCGAGATATTTGCATTTTAAATTTTCAAATATATTTTTCGGTTTCAGCGGAAGATCAGAATTATTTCCCGGCAAGTACCGGGATGGTTTCGGTAAAAGAGCACCGCGGACAGAACGTAAATTTTAGTCGGGCTTTTTTTTCATTCTTTTTCGCATAGGACGCACCGTTCTCGAGATATTTGCATTTTAAATTTTCAAATATATTTTTCGGTTTCAGCGGAAGATCAGAATTATTTCCCGGCAAGTACCGGGATGGTTTCGGTAAAAGAGCACCGCGGACAGAACGTAAATTTTAGTCGGGCTTTTTTTCATTCTTTTTCGCATAGGACGCACCGTTCTCGAGATATTTGCATTTTAAATTTTCAAATATATTTTTCGGTTTCAGCGGAAGATCAGAATTATTTCCCGGCAAGTACCGTGATGGTTTCGGTAAAAGAGCACCGCGGACAGAACGTAAATTTTAGTCGGGCTTTTTTTCATTCTTTTTCGCCTAGGACGCACCGTTCTCGAGATATTTGCATTTTAAATTTTCAAATATATTTTTTCGGTTTCAGCGGAAGATCAGAATTATTTCCCGGCAAGTACCGGGATGGTTTCGGTAAAAGAGCACCGCGGACAGAACGTAAATTTTAGTCGGGCTTTTTTTCATTCTTTTTCGCATAGGACGCACCGTTCTCGAGATATTTGCATTTTAAATTTTCAAATATATTTTTCTGTTTCAGCGGAAGATCAGAATTATTTCCCGGCAAGTACCGGGATGGTTTCGGTAAAAGAGCACCGCGGACAGAACGTAAATTTTAGTCGGGCTTTTTTTCATTCTTTTTCGCATAGGACGCACCGTTCTCGAGATATTTGCATTTTAAATTTTCAAATATATTTTTCTGTTTCAGCGGAAGATCAGAATTATTTCCCG
>CM063509.1:1644254-1671754 GCA_032207245.1 Pardosa pseudoannulata
GTTAAGACTTTTATTCCGCGTAATAGCTGAGTTCCGATTGCATCTCCACCGGCAGACTGATGATGATCTTGTTAACGATTCCTCTTCCTTTTTTTCTTTATCTTATTTATTATTATATCCGTTTAAACCTTTTTTCTTCAAGTACTTTTCCATGGGGAAATACTTCACGTCTCTCACGAACTCCTGTTCCCCTTCCAGCACTTCCGTTTCCTTGAGCGTTTCCGTCTGGAGAGAGTTCAACATCGTCTTGTGGAATTTATAGGATTACTTGTATTCTTCTTTCTGCAGAGACTTGTCGACGATCTCGATCAGTCCGGCGCTATACTCAACGAGGCCAACGGTAACAGAGCAAAGGCGCTCAGAGAGGACGCTGAAAAGGAACTTGCCGACGGACGTTGTTTTCGGTAGACGTACAACCATTTTTCGAGTTTCCTTCCATGGTTAGAAGTTTCTTCTGTATCGTAGCTCTGGATTTATCAGGTCCAACATAAAAAAAAAATCAAATAGCTCTCGCACGATCTGGTGAAGTTATTGTAAAAGTTAAAAAGAATAAAGGATTATATTGCGTTGAACCCAGAAATAGTCAGGAACATTTTGAAACTTCAAAAAATGACGTGGAATCAGAAATTCAAAAATGGCATATAAAATTAGGCCACTTGAATGAATTTGACTTAAAATTAGCTCTTCGGGGAAAACTCTAAATGGTTTGCAGTTAATTCTTCTGAAAACTTAAAAGAATGCAAAACGTGTATTCAAGGAAAAATGACAAGATGACTTTGCCATGTTATCTAAATTTGAAATAAATGAAGCTCCTGAAGGTGAATATTGTAAAGAATGGGAAAATGCAATATTAGAAGAGCTAAAAGAACATCTACAGAATGGCACATGGACAATTGTAGACAAAGAAGAAAATAAGAATGGTTGTTGTTGGTTCCAAAATAATATCGAAAGAAAAATTTAAAGCTAATGGTCAGTTAGGCTAAAGGAAAGCTAGACTAGTAGCCAGAGACCTGGAATGGACTTTGAAGAAACCAGTAGCCAAATTGAGTTCCATGAGATATTTGTTAGGACTGGCAGTTGAAGAAAATTTAAATCTTCATCAACTTGATGTTTCAACAGCATTTTTGAATGAAGAAATCGAAGAGAAAACATGTATGCAAAAGCCTCAAAACTTGGAAAAATTTCTCCACAAAATAATTCTTACAGAAAGTGGAAATACTGATAGAAACACATTTTTAAGGGCTAAAGAAATGCTAAATGATCTACGCAAAAATACAAAATTTGAAAAAGTATGTTTGCTAAAAAATGCTATTTATGGCTTAAAGCAAGCTGGTAGACAGTGGTTTGCAAAATTTCTATTCTCATTTTTTAGAGTATTGTAGCGGACGCTTAATGTTAGCTGTTTAGGTTATGCTGATGATGTTGCCGTAATTGTTAGGAGTAAGTTTGGCCTTACGAACGATGCACTCAAACATACTGCCTTGTCTGTGACTCCTTTTAAGACTAAGCTTGTTGCTTTCTCCCGGAAGAACCTAAATCTTGGTGCTGTCATCTTCTATGGTGAGAAGCTTTCTTTTATCTAATGAGGTTAAGTTTCTCGATGGTTATTTTGACAAGAATCTTAACTGGGGTTATCCTGTTTCCTACTGTCTGAAGGATTAAGGTCTCCTAAAGGATTCCATTGGCAAGACTTTGGGTTTTACTTCTAAGGCCGTTTAACATGATTATTTGTCTCATTATCACCCACGGCTCTGTTGTCTGGTGGTCTAGGACCAAAGTTGACCGTGTTAAGTCTGGTATTAATAAGCTGCAGAGAATGATCTGTATTGCTCTTACGGACTGCCTACTGCTGTTCTAGAACTTTTATCAGGCATGATCCCTTTACATCTACGGATTGAAGCTGAGGCTATCATTTGTATGAAGCGCCTTAAGAATTTGGATCTATGGAGGGATTACTCTTGGGGACGTTTTGACTCTTCCGTGGTTAGTAGGGCACCTTTCACTATGCCTACTGATGTTCTTAGGACCAGGTTTACTTTTTATAAACCGCATAATTCTCATTGTCCCTACCGGGAGGATTGGGCAACTGTAGGGTTTGGTCTACTGATGGTTCTAAGATTAATCATCAGATGGGTGCTGGTGGCGCCACTTGGAAAATGTGCTACCAATATGAGGTTCTGGCTTTGCGCCTCTCCTTTGACAGTCAGGCTGCACCCGTCAAGGCCTAGTGTTACTTCTGCTCTGGTTTGGGAGTGTGCTTCATGTATCAAGGGCAATCTTCACTAGGTGCCTGGTATTCAGTGTAATAAGCTAGGCCCCTAAAAGATTTCCATTTCAGTATTCTAACTGGCGTACACTTTGTGTCAATTCTCGGCTCCTTGGGATTAGTGATGTAAAAAACCCGGAATTTAGAAGAAACCCCGGAATTTGGGAAGAAATCATTTTAAGAATATTTGCATTTATTTTTTCAACAGTGGCTAATTAAGAACTAGCATATTATTTATGAGATTTTTTTTTTTTACTTTTGGCAATAAATAAATAAATATATATATATATATATATATATATATATATATATATATATTCAAGAAATAGTGGCAATGAGCATTTAAACGATTTTATAGTAGTACTTATATAATTAATTACCCTGTTAGTCTTATCAAATACGTAACTGGTTGCTTAAATTTTAATTGCTAATATAATAATTATATATATTATTTTTTATCATTATTTATTATGTAAATTGTTATATGCTACATATCTTTAAATTTAAAATAACAGTTTATTATTTTTTTGTAATGCATATATCATTTAAAGGTGTAATCAAACGATACTGTTGCATTTTGTGTTCAATTCCTACACACACGCACACATATTATATGTATGTGTGTGTGTGTGTGTGTGTGTGTGTGTGCGCGCGCGCGCGCGTTATCCAAGAACAATAATGATTTATGGGTTTTGTGACACTACAGATTATTGCCTATTATTTATGTAATAATAAAAATATTGGATATTTCTCAAAGAAAAAATGTATTCATACTTTCATGCTAAACATGATACCTTGCCAAATATAGTTAGCGAATCCCAATTATTCAATTTTTTTTCATAGCATATAATAGTTTAATTTTGTGAAAATATCCACTTTTGAGGTCTACAACAAAGACAGAAAAAAAAATGGTAGTTTTCATTGTGTCATAGAAATTGGCGACTTCAAAATTCCCATGTTTTGGAAATTTTCAAAATTCCCGGGTTTAAACAGAGTTTTTTCCACTGCTCTACTTGGGCTATTTCCTGTCAGTCGTCTGCTGAGATTTGTTTCAGCCTCTGTCGTATTTTCATTCTCCTCTTGGGGCAAATTCCCTCATGTTGAGAGTCAAGCGCTGATAATTAAACGTATATTGTTTTTTTGCTGCTTGTTGAACTTTGTTGGCTTCTATACTAAAAATTTATTTACAAAGTAAGAATGAATGTCTACTTGATCAACTGTCGCAGAAGAGGAGAAAGTACTAATTATAAATAAGATAAATCTTTATATTAACTGGGAAATTGATAATGACAAACTATCAGCAATTTGCTGTAATGCCATCGTTAATTGTTTAGTATGTGATCGTGTAAACGAAGGAAAAATTCCGCTATTCATCAGTTTACAAGCGAAAGGGGGGAAAAGATGGATTATAGAGATGCTACGATGTTGATTTAGGCCATATAATTGGGCTAAAAATGTGTAAATCCTTCAGATTATGATTCAAATTAAAACAGTTTTTTCCTGACAATCAGCAAGCGGTTTCAATCAATTACTTCTTATATGTAAGTTAGACAGTTATTTTTCATAAATTAGTTTACCAAATTAAAGAGACGGAATCTGTTTGACTTTTTGCATCTTTATTGTTTCTGTTTTCTACAGGCTGTAGATGTCCTACTTCCTTCCTGTCCGCTGACAATGTTCCTGACCCTCTGCCTCCAAGGGTCATGCAATATATTTTTATCTCCTTGGTTAGACGTTCTTTCTGGGCTCTAGATACATTTTTCCTCATCTTTTTTGTGGATACAGTGGTGTGCACAGATTCCTATAGAAAATTCATGATGTAACAAATTTTTATATGAATTTAGGAAGAACCGTGTTTTTACAATTGTCATCCATTTGTATTGGGTACTGAAATGATGTAATCTTCTCTAAATTCTACTTCTGTGTTGCTTACTAAAGAATAAATGTAAAAAGTTCTTATACAGAATTATTTTAAATATATTCTTGTATATATTTTAAATAGATACAAGACCGTTTAAATCTATAAAACAACTTATAATTTTATAATTAACTCTGTTTTATATAATTCATTGTGATTGTCATAGAAATTACTGTTTTATATTTGTTTTAATAGTTTTTAAATTTTGTTTTTAATATCTACTTTCAGCGTTATAATTTTACTTCGTGCAATTTTCTTAATGATGCATTAGAAAAAAAGTAATACGATTTTACTTTAATCTTATCTTTTCCAACATAAGTTACTTTTATAAATATACAAGTGTTGCTTTAAAAAATGTAAGGATTTTATGGACTATAATGTGGCACTTACTAACATGAATTCTAAAAAAATATTTACATATTACATAAATTCTAAAACTAACCTAGTTATATAAATTCTAAAAATAAATTTTAAGTCATATTTGTCAGATGTAAGGACAAAATCTATCACTATAAAAAGTAAATATTTATAATACAACACTTTACCGACCGGGCGTACATACTGTGCCCTTTCACCGCAGACACCGTTTCCGTAATTATATGACACGGAATTAAACATTCATCTAGAGACAATTGCTGATCTGGTTTATGTACGTTGTTCAATTTTTGACAGGCACCAGCATATCGTGATTATTACAAAAATGCCACCTTTGCATTATTTGTAAAAGTGTCACAACCTTCGAGAAGAACGGCGTTTCTATAGAATAATCGTAGAGAACGTCCTTCTTTACTTGTCCCATCAGGCCCAAAAATTTCTTCATTTCAGTCACCGTCTTCGTTTTTGATGTAATTCTATATTTTTCCACAATTTGATAACGATATCTCTCTCACGAAGTGCTCAATCAGGTCACTTCCAATGAATCAATTCACAATATCCATTACGCTTTCGGAGAACTTGACATCATTTTTACGCCAGAGCTGCCTTCGAAAGGTTCCAAAATGATACTCTTGTCGTTCGTTGACCCTGTATCGTTGTTGTCTTCAACATTATTATTCATGTCCTCGTCTTCTGAATCACCGTATATGAGCGGTACAGGACGTCGCTTTCGAATGGCTATCACTTTCGTCATCAGTACTACTTTCTGAACGGCAGTCGAGATAAAACTCGCCGAGACTATCCTTTCCATTCAATTCTAAGGGCTAAAGCTTAGAAAAAAGCACCGATTATCTGAATAAAGAATGCGAAATGCTTGCTGCTTGTCAATCTAACCTAACCAAATCTAACAGAAAGATCAAAAGTCGATGAATCGTCGACCGGTCGGTAAGCGCTGGGGAGCAAACGTCGATTAATCGACGGCCGGTCGGTATGCGCTGAGAACAAAACGTCGATTAACTGACGACCGATCGGTAAAGTGTTAAAATTCATCTTTGATTCATTCGTATTTTGAAACAGTAGCATGTCCTACTCTATTATAATTAATAAATCCATGTACTGCGTTACTGCTTTATTGAAATGTGGAAATAAAATTATTCAAAAGGTTTATATGCCATGAATGAAACCCTCTTTTGTTATGAATACCTCTAATTATAGGATAAACTACGAGCCAGGGTTGCCACTAAGAAGCTGAAATGCCAAAAGTCGCCAAAAGCAATCAGCAAACACAGAAATCGCCCGAAAAACCGCCAAATTTGGCGACAAAAACCGCGGTGTGCGTATCGAATCTGTACCTTCATTTTTTCCTATTATATTCTAAAGCTATTCATAAGGGCTATTTTCAACATTTAAAAAACCACCAGACTGAAAAGCTCTACCGAAACTTGGTAAGTAATGCAAAAAGAAGAAATATACAATAATCAATATAAAGACCTATTATTTTATACATCCAATGAATTTCGGTTTACAATAAAAAAATTATCATACATTGTCGCTTCATGGATGAGATGTTTGGTTTGCTTTACGTCCTTGATTCCACTGCTGGCATGGATTATAAGTTGTTCAGAATGGAATAGTAGAAGAACTAGAGGTTTTGCTTTTAAAACAGAATCAACTGAAAATTTCTGAATCCCAACTAAAAAAAAATATTCAAAATAGCTTAAGTGTTCCATGTGACACTATCAGAAAGGAAACAATAGTGCGCTTTCCTTTCAGATTTAAACACTCCTAAAAAAATAGTATTTTTAAGAATGCATTAACTTGAATGATAATGATGAAAGGATCAGACTAATTATATAAGAATTAACTCTTTGAATAAAAGTTTCTTCTGAAAGGTGAAATACAACTGGCATTCTTGCAGAATGGATTAGAAAATTTAGATATTTAAAATGAATTTTTCATAAATTAAAAAAAAAAAACCACTGCAAGTTGAAGATTTCGCATTAATGAGTATGAAGTTCATCCTAAGAGGAGCTTTGAAGTAATAGAAAGAAAAGTAAAAGCAATTTTTAATAGAAAGTAGTAAGGTCACTCAAAACTATGGGTATGATGAACTAATCAGAATGTGATGCATTCTAAGAGGATTCCTTGATTAATGGACATTACTTCATTGGTAAACTGTTATAATTTTCTTTCGTGATTTAACTGTTAACACTAGAATTACGGTGGTCTTTGTATACCTAGAATTACGGCGGGTGTCATTTTGACCCCTTGATAAGATATCCGCATATTTCTCTATATGATATAATATATATTTGTGAAAAATAAATTAAAATACCTCAAATTATGACAACTACAGTTTGTTTTTAAAAATATAAAGACTTTGCAGGTATGTAGGGTCAATTAAACGATTTACTACGTTCTCTCCTAAACTTTGATCACTTGGTCTCATTTCATCTTTTCCTAAATATGGAAATCCGTTTATTAAGTATTTTGTCCTAACATCTACTTCTAGCCAAAATTTTATTCCGAATTTATCGAGCTTGTTAGGCATATACTGCACAAAACGGCATCTTGTTTTTGTAGGAAATAACTGTTCATCAAACGTAATATTTTCATTTGGTTTGTAGCAAAGCTTACAGTTGTCTATAAAAGTATTACATACATAGTATAAATTTATCACACTACAAACGTGAAGACCTTGTTAGTTTATTTTCAAAAGGAAGAAATTTCATAACTTCCGGAAACCTATCTCTACTCATAGCTTCATGAAAAAACTGGTCCCCAAGTCTTGGACCACAAACTAAGAATTTGTAAGCCCTTGACGGCTAATGCCCCCTTACGTACAACAACGCTATGAATGCTTCCAGTTCTGCTAATAAAATAGTGAAAGAATCATTATGAATCATTATCACTTGTCTTCAACATCAGTCTATAGCCTGCAGTATTTCTAGGTATAATCATTTGTTAGGGCTAAAATAAAAATACGATTTTCTTGAAATCTTTACTATTTCGTAAATCACAATGATTTAGGAAAAGTCAAGAAAAGATTAAGATATTTGCAAAAAAAATAGAAGAGCTGTCAGAGATAAAAGTTCGCTAGGTGTCGAAATGACCCCTTCCGTAATTCTAGTGTTAAGCAGAGTAAAAAATGCAATGTACCTCTCGAATAATAGCTAAAACATTTATTTTATAACTTCTTTGCCTACAGCTTCGAACACAAATAAGAGGCAGTATAATACCCACAACTTGGAGCTTTGTGAAAGGATAAACGGCTACCTAAAAACAATTCAAGGATAATTGATAGAATGATGAACATCACCATTGATAAGTGATTAAAATTAACAATGATTAGGTCTGCATAAGATACTGAAGGATACAGATGCATCCAAAGCTGTTTATATCCACTCAGTAATTCCGAGTATGAAGATGAGCACTGACACAAAACGTTTAGCGAAAAGTTACTTAGATATGTTGCAAGACTTACTTTCAGCAAAATATGTATTAAGATAAACCTTCAACTGTGGAAGCCAGTCCTGATTCTGTCTGAGCATCGCAAATGGATGCTTTCTCCACAGAGTGAGAACGAAGATGAACATATAAATGAGAACTGCGGTAAAATGATTTCGAACAGATACTGCAAACGTACGATTTCTCTCCAGTATGGGAACGAAGATGAACTTTTAAATCAGAATTGCGAGAATAGGCTTTCTTACACACACTGCAAGAAAACGGCTTCTCGCCAGTATGGGAACGAAGATGAACACCCAAGGAAGATTTTTGAGTAAAGGCTCGCTTACATACACTGCAAGAAAATGGCTTCATCCCAGTGTGAGAGCGAAGATGATTATCTAAGTGGCATTTTCTAGCAAATGATTTCTGACATACATTGCAAGCATATGGTTTCTCCCCAGTGTGAGAACGAAGGTGAACATCGAAGTTGCATTTTTGAGAAAAGGTTTTCTCACATACATTGCAAGCATACGGTTTCTCCCCAGTATGGAAACGAAGATGAATATCCAAGTGGCATTTTAAAGAAAATGCTTTTTTACATACATTGCAAGCATAAGGTTTCTCCCCGGTATGGGACCGAAGATGGGTATCCAAGTGGCATTTTTGAGAAAATGCTTTTTGACATACGTTGCAAACATAGGGTTTGTCCCCTGTGTGGGAACGAAGATGAATATCTAAGGTGCATTTTTGAGAAAATGCTTTTTGACATATACTGCAAGCATATGGTTTGTCCCCAGTGTGGGAACGAAGATGAATATCCAATTGGGATTTTTCATAGTATGCTTTCTTGCACACATTGCAAGCATGTGGTTTCACCCCCGTGTGCGAACGAAGGTGAACGTCCAAATTGCATTTTCTAAAAAAGGATTTCCTACATACATTGCAAGTGAATGGTTTCACTCCAGTGTGGGAACGAAGGTGAACATACAAATAGCTCTTTCTAGAAAACGATTTCATGCATACATTGCAAGCGTACGGATTTTCTCCACTGTGAGAGCGAAGATGATCGTGCAAGTGGACTTTTTGAGAAAATGACTTTTCACATAAACTGCAAGCATACGGTTTGTCCCAAGTGTGGAATCGGAGATGGATATCTAAGTAGCTTTTGCTAGAAAATGACTTCATACATACGCTGCAGGCGTAGGGTTTTTCTCCAGTATGATGAACGTCTAAGCTGCGTTTTAGAGAAAATGATTTCTTACAAGTAGTTGGTTTTTCTCCGGCATGACAATGAAGATCGGCAACTGAGTTGCCTTCTTCAGTAATAAGCCTTCCCTCAGAGTCCAAGGAACTAAAGTAATCCATAACAACAGCAAACAGAATTTTGACTCTTCTTAATGGAAACCCAGTTTTAAATATTTTCAACACTAGGCTATATCACATTTTTTCAAGATAATAATCTTTATTTCTAATAAATTTATATATTTTTAAAATCACTTTTAATTTTTTGACTCATATGCTAAATAAAATGATTTAACTTTAAGGCAGATGACAAAGATTAATCTTCGTATCTGGTTCTTCATACATTTTATCCCAAAAATTCTTCAATATAAGAACTAGACCTGTTCTGATATTTTTAAGTTTAAAAACATAATTAGGATTTGTTATTTTTATGAAAATTCAACAGTTCTACAAACATCTTCCACTGAAGTACAATGGGGAAGTCCTGGTGCACAAACACATCAATATAACATTCTGTTCGACTGTCCAGTACCATTTATAGAGAAATGCTTTACAATAATTGTAACCTGCAAAATAATAAAAGAAAAGATATAGTACAATGCAGGTTTTGTCTAACTGATTTTTTTTTTTTTTTAATTTATTAGGCGGGCAAAGAGTACAGAGAATAATTTAAACATTGGTCAATTTCAGCTTTAACTCTATGTAATTGTTTTAAATTAGAGCCATAAAACATTTTATATTGTGTTACATTTGATTTGTTCTACTTGTTCTAAATATAGAACGT
Organism: Pardosa pseudoannulata; assembly: GCA_032207245.1. Taxonomy (NCBI): domain Eukaryota; kingdom Metazoa; phylum Arthropoda; class Arachnida; order Araneae; family Lycosidae; genus Pardosa; species Pardosa pseudoannulata. The sequence goes on from CM063509.1 coordinate 1,654,290, forward strand.
TTATAAAGTATCGTAAACTAACTTAACAACTGAGGAAAATTTAAAAATAGTCTATTTTATAAATAGACTATTTTTAATAAAATAAATTGATAATAAAAAATAATTATAATTATATCATAATTATTTTTATTATTGTTTTAGAGAATGGGTAACTGTTTTAATTTAAAGTCAAAGAAATTTCAATTTTAATACAGAAATAGGGTTGAAGCTCTTCTAAGTAATTTCTACACACAACAGAAAACAATCGTTATTCAAAACCACCCTTTGATGACATGCAAGGGTAAGAGATCCGCTTTCACATTTCCTAAAGTGAAGCAGCAACAGTTTATCAAAGAACCTGAATAAGTCATAACTGTATTATGATAATGATTAAAGCAACATTTAGCAGTTTTACATATTGTAAATGACATATGATTCTCCTATTTCAATGTAAAACACTAAAGATTTATGAAGCTCTGTTACCAGTAATTCACTTAAGGAAATTTTAGAAAATTGAGACTCCTGGACTTTTCCATATGCTCATAAAAGAAACGGGTTTTCATATATTATGCATTTGGAGAATAAAAGAAATTAACTATAGTTCATGATCATTATTTAATTACTGATAAATTATTCATTAAATCTAAAAGTACCAAATACGTGTTAAGTGAGAGTATTAATTTAACAAATGTATCATTTATTTGTAGCATATTTAGATTTTTAACATGTTTGAGCTGAATAGTTTTTTATTGTAATAAGCTGATCGACAATATTGTGATCAGAAAAAGAACGGAGAAAAAAAAACCTTTATTTTCTTCCCATGAATGTCCATTCTTGTATGTATTCTTTTGTTGTGTCTTATGCAATGCAATGTCAAAAATTTAATTTTCATGTTTTTGTACCAGTTCAAAAGATATTTTCTAAGCCACATTATATAGATAATTTTTTTTTTTTAAGTGAAATTCCTGACTTTTTCTCTCAATTTCTTAACTTTTCATGACTTTTGGGACTGTTTTCCCCATTTTGTGACTTTTCTTGTTAGTAGACACTGTTTTTGTTTTTTTTTTTTTACAGTAGCTATTTAAATACCTTTAATACATTTGTGAAGATAATTGCTGATTTTAATACTTCTGTCCCCACCTTCTGAATGAATCATTAACCCCTTCCAGTAAAATGACGAGTCTAGCTAGTCATTAGTTTTTCATTCCATACCGCACAATGACGAGCTACACTCGTCATGCGATTAAAGTTACTGTTAAATATGATAATTTAGTTTAAAATTTCTAGTGTACTGAATTTGGCAACACTTTTATCACTTGTGAAAATCACAAGTCACTATTGCATATTGTTTACTTGGTACAAGTCATTGCCAAATTAATGAGTCGGAATAAAAAAAAAACCTACTAAGAAATGCCGTGTGTGTTACAAGAATCCAATTAAAAGTGAGACTACTTGGCGGTGTAAACAATTAAGAATTCCTTTGCACTTTGTTTAGAAAAGTACCACTATCTTGAAGACTATTATCTGTATACCTTATTAATGTCTTGCTTTGATATTTTCTTAATTTTACTGTTTCTGATATTATTTAACACTATGTAAAAAGTGGATTTTAATTAAGAATATGTAAGAATTGTAAAATGAAACAAGTTTTTTAAATAAAAATTAAATGGTTATTTCATGCACAGTTTTTCATTATTAAATCATACCGGAAGGGGTTAAGTTGCTTTTATGAGAAACTGATTTCTTACAAGAAACAGGATTTTACTTAGCATCTGTAAGGAATTTGCACCCACGACTCATGTGTGCCCTTTATGAGATCTACAAATTCATCCCATTGACCCCCTTCCCAGTGTTCCTTAGGGGAAGCCGGCCGGCAAAGGGGGGGGTGAGAAGGTTTTTCGGATAATACATTAGAACTTTAATTTTTTCTACCCTTTTTTTTCTAAAAACATTCCTGGCTCATGCAGAAAATTCAGGACATCCAATTAAAGAAATCATTAGTGACAATGGTGGTGAATTTTATAAGAAAGAAGTTCAACCAATTTTACAAAAGAAGGGGATTCACAGCACCTCAACAAAATGGAATCTGCAAACATAAAAATCAAACTATTGTAGAAATGGTAAGAACATTACAGGATTCCAACCCGGAAATTGAATTTCCAGCATTTCTATGGACATAACTTGTCAACATGGCTACTTGCATTTTAAACAGAACTGGAACTTCTTCTGTGGAGAGTACTAGTCCACGTGAATGATGGTCAAGAATCAGACACATGCACACTATCGGTTCCCTTTGCTATGTTCGTGTACCAATATAGAAAAGGATGAGGGATAAAAAAGCTGTTAAGAGTTTTCTTATTAGCTACAATAGTGAGGAACGATACAGAATATGGACAGAAGATTGTAAAATAACTGTCATGAGATGTGATTTTTCATGAAAGAGCAAAGAAGTTTGAAAAACATACCTCAGTTTTATTGCAAAATCCTCCAGATACAAGGAATAGTTCATCAGATTAGGAAGAGTATGAAGAGAAAGAAGAAACAAGAAAGAATATTACCTTATTCAATACTGAAGATGAGAATGAACCAAAGTCCTCTCACATGAATCTCAGAGATTATTCTCACAGAAAGAAGCCTAAGCAATTTGATGAATGCATCATGAATATAGAATCATTCGTCTATGAAGAAAATAATCCAGAAACATATCAAAAAGCTATCAAGAGGCAAGAAAAAAAACTGGGAAAAGACCATGAATAGTGAAATGGCCTCATTACAGGAAAATCAAACATGGCAGCTGACAGGAGTCAAAACTATACCACGGAAGTAGGTGTTATAAAAACAAGATAAACCCAGACAGAAGTATTGACAAATATAAAGCCAGGATGCTAATAAAAGATTTTGTTCAAATAAAGGAATTCACTATGAAGAAGTCTTCAGTCTAATTGCCAGGACAAGCACTATAAGAACTTTGATTAGTATTGCAGCTAGTGATCTTCATGCAATTTGATGTTTCAACCCCATTTTTATATGGTAAGTTATAGGAATGCATTTCCATGTGTCAACCTGAAGATAAGACTGACCAAGTATGCCACCTAAAGAGAAGCCTCTATAATATTAAACAGGCAGTAAAGTGCTGGAACAAGTGGTTTGGAGAATAAAAGGTGGTTTTGTAAGGAGTGAAGCAGATCCTTGCATGTTTATAAGAAGAACCAACTCTGAGAAACTCCTGATAGTTTTGTAACAGTTAGAAAAGTTTCTCAGGGATTTTAAGAAAGAATTTAAAATTACAACCAAGCCTGCTAAGTACTATTTAGGGTTTGAGATTTATCACCGAGGAGATGGTTCAATTAAATTGTGTCAAACAGAAGTCACAAAGAAAGTGCTAGAAAGGTTTGGTATGAGCAAATGCAAACCTGTGTCTACACCTATCATCCAAGAAGGTTCTCAATCAGACAAATAAGTCGAGAAAAAATTTCTTTACAGACAAGCAATAGGAGCAAAATGTACATCATGACATTTAGAAAATCCAAATGAAGACTGGCAGAAAGTTAAGAATATTTTGCTATTTAAGGAACCTTAAATACACAGTTAATTCAAGATACAAGAAATGTATTCTAGAAAGCTACAGTGATGCTGATCATGGAGGAAATATCACAACTAGGCATTCAACCACAGGTGTTGTTTGCATCTATACTTGTGAGCCAATGTTATAGTCTGGTCGAAGGCAGTTTTCTGTAGAAATATCTACTGCAGAAGCTGAGATAGTTACAGCTAGTGAAGCCACCAGAGAATTGGTTTGGTTGAAAAGACTGATTAGCGAGATTACGAGTCTGAAAATTATACCAGAACTCCAAATAGAAAATGAGGCAGCAGTCCGACTGTCACAAAATCAAGGAGACACATCTGCATCAGACATTTCTTTATAAGAAAAATGGTAGCAAAGGAAGAACTAGTGTAAAGCAAGTACCAACTAAACTTCAGCTAGCAGATCTCTTTACTAAACCATTCTATAACTTGATGTAACAAGATAGTTCTTTCAACTCCATGTAACAAGATAGGACTGATTTAGAATGATGAAACACAAAAATAAATAAAAAATAAGGGAAAGTGTTACGGTTTATTTTATTTTTATGCAATTATTTTCATTTCTCTGTATGGCAACAGAGTAAGATTTTCTCTCTTTTGTATCCGGTATTCCTTGTGCTACGAGTCATAATAAAATCTGAAAAGGTCTCTAAGTGTTACAGTTCTTGCCTTTCTCTGCTAGATTAATAAAATAAGATAAAGAAATGTTTATAATTTTGTGTTTAAAAAGCAAGCATTATAACTTTACCAATTTCTATCTAGACTTCCCATTTGTTCAATCTTCTTTCACTAAAGTTGAGGTTCCTTTGTCACAGACACAAAAATACGATATTCAGTGGAACTGTCAAGCATAGATTGCAGCGAAATGATAAATAAAACCTATAAAAGTAATAAAAGAAAAAGGGAATAGTACAACCTTTCTGAAAAATGCATGAATAAATTTCATCTTGTTGACACATTTGTTAGATAAATATTTTGAAATATTTTTTTCTGTCATGTATTGTTTAATAATTTAACAAACCAAAATCAATTTTTTTATAATACTAATAAATTGCACACATAAAAGTCATGTTTTATTTCATAAATTTATGAAAGACACTGCACATTGATAGCCCATACATCAAAAAAAAATTCTAGGAAAAATAATCTTGTTAGACATGAAACATTTCTTGTAACTGATTGTAAGAAATACGAATAGACAATGAGGTACACAATTAGTATTTCCAAAGTTTGTTTCCTGATATCAGTATGAAGAAACATACATCAGTTAATGAACAACACAAATTATTTTACTTTTATTAGTAAAGAACAATGTTCTCAAAATTACATTTCAGGCATTTTTCTCATATTTTTGCTTCACGAATGAAGTTATCCGATGGTGTCTAAATAGATAAGGCCAAATGGGTAATGCTGCTCTTAAGCATTAGAATTTGTTGGTTCAAATCTCACTGCTGGCATGAATGTTTAAAACTACTTAGAATCCACTTTAAGCAGAAGGTCTCAATCTCATTACCTTTTGTATAATAAAAAGATAGATTTTATAGATCCAAATAAACCAACCCAATCGATAAGGTGCTACATTTTGGCGTCCAACTCCAACATGAAGATTTTGCTGCTAACATATGATTTGAAATCCTTTCAGGTTCAGATGAAAAACACCTGGTTTGCTCTGGTATTACTAAACCTTACCGACTTAAGGTATGTTCAGAGAACCTTTTTCTTTAAATGTATAAACAAGTTCATGTTTTTACATCTTTAGATTTAATTTTTATATTATCATAGAGAAATGCACTTAAAAAATTGATTCCTGGAGAAGTTTTTTATAAAATTTCTAATAAATGAAGAAAATTTGGTAAAACAAATCAGGTTTTTTCAAAAGGTCTCATTTTTTAATAAATTAAATTATTTCAATATTTTTTGATGCAACACATTTCTTATACACTGGACTAGTGAATCACCTAAAGTCTTTGCTTCATTTACATATGGTAAAAAATGTTGGTCCTTCAAAATCATACACATTGAATTTTTAACGAATTTTCATTACCTTTAAATAGAACTATGAGTGTAACATCATTAAAAATGATCCAAATTGAAAGCTTTTAGGTCATTCACTAGTAAATACTATCAAAAGCATTCATAATACTTTTCAACAAAATATTTTAAGAACTTTTTGAGAAATCCCATTTCAAGTTTAAACATTTATTAAAAATACCGTTCTGAGAAAAACGCATTTGAAGTTTATGAAAGCAACTTTAACTATTAAAAAACTATTAAAAATAACTATTAAAATACTAAAATTCCTCACACTTTCTTGCTTCCAAACTTTCTAATTGCCAAGTTGCTCATTATTAAAAATAGTAGAAAAATGTTTAAAGTTGCATTACACACACATGCAAAGTTCATACATACATAAAATATATCATAAAATGCACTAAATGTCATCTTCAAAATTGAATGTGTCTTCAAAAACATGTTTGCAACCAATAAGTGTTTTAATATATGCTTCAAGCTTTTACCCTGTTTAAATTTGCCTGGTCAATAATGGACTATATTAAATTTATACCTTTTTACTTCTATAACTTTTACAGGTTTAATTTATTTTTTAACTTTTCTCTACAATCTGTGCTCGAGAGTTTCAGTGAATATCTTATTAATGTGTAATTTAAACTGAAGTAATTTTATGAACAACTAGGGAAAAAAAATGTAATGCATTTTATGATATATTTTACATATGTATAAACTTTGCATGTGTGTGTAATTCAACTTTTTTTTATCAGACTGAAAGTTCATTACATTTTGGATTATAACCTTCCCAGTATAAAAATAATTCTGGCCATATCACCACACAAATTCTTAGAAATTGTCTATAAATTTTGTCAATGACAATGCATTAGAGTTAAAAGCATTCTTGCTGATTTATCATAGATCTGTCTGACTTCACACCACCCTGCATTACTTCCTTCCACCTTCTAAGAAATATATCAGGATTCATTTCTTTTCTTCAAAATGTTATCAGAACTAGACATACAAAAGTGTCCTTTAAATATTCCAGACTATCCTAAGTTAACCTATAACTTTATATGGTTAAAGACACAAAGGAAACTGAATTTCAATTTTTAATGAGAATTTTAAGGTGAAAATATTCAATTAGTTACATAAGATTAAAAAACTATTAGAAAAGAATTTTTGATTAAAATACAAGACTTTGATAAAAATGAAGTCATCAAAAAATATTCCTTAAAAACGTAGAGTGCACAGCACACAAACCAATTACTTTAACTTTTGCATTTTATCTTTGGAATTTATATAGAAACAAAACTGGGTATCCATTTTCACTTACATCAAATACTATAAGACTATTATATAAATATATACAATATTTTAGCCACTGCTTTTGCCATTTTACAGTGTAAAAGCCTCTGTAACTTGAGAAAATACTTTGCGATTTTCAATATCATGAACAATTTAATAACATAATAGAAAATCTCCAAAATTTTGAACAAGAAATACATAAAAGTAATGCACCTGGAATAATTTACAATTACTAATACAAAAATTATTAAGGAATTTTTTTTATAATGAAAAAAAGTTTCATTGCAGCAAAATAATAAATAATTATATTATTCAAAAAATGTCTTTCGATAGTGAAGTGTATATCTAACTAGATTTTTTCAAAATATAAAACAATTACATTTTTTCAGTCAAAATTTGTCATTTTGAAAGTACTTTTATTCATATAAAATTGCAAATACGATTATTAAGCTTAAAAAATATAAAATTAATGCAAATAAAATTAGTTATGCAAAATTATTAGAAAAAATAAATTATTCCCAGAGGAATTCATTTTATTAAATTGTCATAAATTATCAAATATTAGTTTATTGAAATGTATAATGTATACAAGCGGCATGCCGCACATAAATTTTCATTAAAACTTTTATCATTAAGTGACAGCACAGTGCTAAGTATATCTAGTGCTGCTGTAGTTTTGAGCTTATAAAATTGCTTCCCACAACTTTTGAAAATTAAAAAATAATAATGTCTTTTATGAAAGAAAAAATATTATAGTATAAATTTAATGTACTTTCACATAATAGTAAAAAAGTCTGTCAGCACTTAGTTAAATAGACAGCAGTTATAGTACCGAGAAGAAGTTAATAATAAAAACCAGGGAAAAAAAACACCGTACTTTACGAATAATCCTAGTAATATGAAGAGGCGCGAGTATGCAAATCCACAGCTTTAAATTTTGAAATTCTAATAACTGAGTAGAATATGACAAAACGTATTTGTAACACAACAAACCGATTTTCACACGTTGTTGCCAAACAAGAAAGGAACTTCTCCATGGTGAAAAGGGTACCCAGCTATGTGCGCATGCTCAAGAGCGTTGCTTTATTTTTCTGTAGTTTGGTTCATAATAGAGAATGTGCGCATGACGTCAAGTGCAGCAAAAATGGCAGCTCAACTTCCTCGTTGGTAAAACATTTGAATTTTCTACGGATCGTGCTTGTTATTGAGGTTTTAATTTTCTCAGTTATCTTAAATGGTAACAAACTGTAGTACGTATGACTGTACTAAGTGTTTCAAAAAAGGTGAAAACATTGGATTTTATTGCTTTCCTAAAGATCCTACATTGCGAATGCTCTGGATAACACCTTTGAAAAGGCAAGACTGAACCCCAAGTTCTTCTTCGTTAATTTGCGGCAAACATTTTCAGAATAGTAATAAAACGTTAGCCTTATTGTAATATAATGGATTATGTAAAATTATTATGCTCTAAGAATTTTTTTATTATTACTAAGTTTTTTTTCATATTTCTAATGATTTTCTTTCCTTTAGTGACAAGTACTGTACCTATAAATGTAATTATTTTGTCCTTAAATTGATCAGGTTTTGCACATTTTATTAGATTCCTATTTATGTAATAGTTTATTGTTCCTGTTAACATAATCAAAGTAATTATACTTTGATTATGATACTTATTAGTACTGTGTAAAGTGTTTAATTTTTAAAATCTTATATATAATTTTATAAGTGCTAAAAAAAATCTATTTTGAATTACTTGGCCAGTTTTTGATTTTTCCTTCTCCTTCCCTTAAATAAAGTTTAGTTTTATTTTATACGGGATCCATATCGAAGCTCATAACATACAATGAAAACAAGCAATTCTTTTGCCAACGAAAAGTTGAGTTGTAGTCAGCACTCGTAGTTGTTTACAAACATAGGGTGCTACTATATTACAGTCGACATATGTCACTGGTGACTTCTGCTTCATAATGATATCAGAGAGGGAAATTTATTGTACCAAATCCTCACTTCTGGCGATTTCTTACGTCATTATGGCGTAAAAGTCACCAGTGACATATGTCGACTGTAATATGGTAGCAGCTATGCACTTTCTCTATAGTCGGTGCATTATTGGTATATTTGGAGTATTTTTAATAATTTTACTTTTACGAAATTTACACAGGGGTTACTATATTTTTTTAATTAATCCCTCTGGATAGCTAAAAGTAATTGAAGGAAGAGCATCTTTAATAAGATTAAAAATGCTATATTATGAGAAAGAAGACTTATTTTGAATCGGATGTTAAAAGTGTACAGAGAAAGTGCATGTTTGTAAACAAATACGAGTGGTGACTACAACTCCACTTTTCATTGGCAAAACATGGCTTGTTTGCATTGTATCTTATGAGCTTCGATATGGATCCCGTATACAAAAAGCAACTCAATTTTATTTAAGAGAAAGGGAAGGAAACATCAAAAACTGGCCAAGTAATTCAAAATAGATTTTTTTAGCACTTAACAAAATTATATATATTTTAAAAAATTAAACTCTTTACACAACTAATTCAAATTAAATCAAAGTAGTTATACTTTGATTAGGATACTACTAAGTATCATAATCAAAGTATAACTACTTTGACTATGTTAACAGGAACAATAAACTATAACATAAATAAGAATCTAATAAAAATGAACAAAACCTGATCATTTTAAGAACAAAAAATAATTACATTTATAGGGGCAGTATTTCTCAGGAAAGCGTAGAAAATACATTTGAAATATGAAAAAAAATTAAGTAATAATAAAAAAAAAATTCAGAGCATAGCAATTTTATATCATCTATTACATTACAGTAATGTTAACGTTTTATTACCATTCTGATTCAGAATTTCTGAAAATGTTTGCCTCAAATTCTCGAAAAAGAATTTGGAGTTCAGTCTTGCCTTTTCAAAGCTTTTATACAAAGCATTCGCAATGTAGGATCTTCGGGAAAGAAATAAAATCCAATATTTTTATTTTTTTAAACACTTAGTACAGCTATACGTACAATGGTTTACCATTTTCAGAGAATTGACAAAATTAAAACCCCAGTAACAAGCACAATCCGTAGGAAATTCAAATGTTTTGCCAACGAGGAAGTTGAACTGCAATTTTTGCTGCACCTGACGTCATGCGCACATTCTCTGTTGTTTTTATTAAGAGTTTTATTTTTGAAATGGCAACATTAGTTGTCAATGTTTTCGTAAGAGTCTACCACTTCTGACAGGGATAAGGTCTCAAAATGTAATGGCAACCTTAAAAGTAGAAGTTCATGGTTGATGTTGTCAAAACTTTATAGCCTATCTCACTTAAGGTAACCTTTCAGTTTGCAATGGCAACCCTAATAGAGAAATTCAGGTTTGTTATTGACAAAGGTTTATCTCCTTTTATGGGATAAACAGCCAAAAAGTTTTTGGAGCATAACATTTCTGGAATTCTATCTGATAGTGGCTGCATTAAAATTCGCCTTTATCATGAATATAGTAAACCTTTATTTGAAGATAAACTGACAAGAATGCTGTTTTCGAAGATTAAAATATTTAATCTAGTTTAACATGGTCTTCAAATAAAATTTAATTTTATAATTCGGGTTATCTTTGTGGAAACCAAAGAAATTACTAGAGGAATTTAATAAGGTTTTATGAACTTAAAAATGCTTATGGTACTTTTCGAATTAGAGCTATTTTTATTAGTTCTTTTTTTTTCTGTGTAATATATATATAGAATATAATCACTTAAGTTCACTAATATATTTTTTTTTCCTTTTATCTTAATTTAAAAGGTCCAATAATTTTTTCTTAATTTAAATTTATTAGCAGTAAGATAAGCTATTTACCTAACCCCCATTGTGCATTATGTTTTGCAGAAAGTTATGCTGTTTGACTTAAAATAGTTAATATTCTCTTTATTATCTAGTCATAAATTTATTCGTTATCATAATAAAAATGTATACAGTATTGAGACGTCGCTACACCCCATTGGATTCACAAAGAGGTTTTGTTAAATCCCAGGGCAGGGCGACACTCTGTTTGGGTTTTTCGCTCCGACCACGCCTTGAGATGAATTGGATAGTCGGACGGGACTACGAAATGCCAGACTGTGAGACGCTACCGAAGGAACCAATCAGAGGCGGAAAGAAAAAGCCAATGGCTCCTCGAGTTTTTTGCAGGAGAGTCCCCAGGACGGAAAACGAACAGACTTGTGGCGGTTGGTTTTTTTTTTTAGAGCTTTTGTGTGGGACTCGAGGAGACCAAGCTGTACAACGGCACCTGTCCGCAGATTGTTTTTTCGGGTTCGCCTCGAACCTGGGACTCCGCACCAGCCCTGTGATTTCCATTTTGAAAATTTGTATATACTCCATTTTAATCAAGAATAAACGTTGTCGTTGTTTCTAAGCTGTGCGACACCCCGAGGATAACGTGACGTTACAATATAATTTTTTTTTTTGATTATTTTTCTGTATCATTTAATCGTATCTTTTGTTTATTTAAAGCATTGTAGTCACAAGTACACATAACCACAATTGAAATATTAACTAGTGGGAAATATGTGTAAAATATCTTTTTTTAACTTTGAGGTATTTATGACTCATGATCATGATTTGTGATCACATTTTTTTTTAAATTTTTTTATAATTTTTTTAAAATTTTTTTAAAAATTTTTTTAAACTTTTTTATTTATTTATTTTTTAATTTTTTTTATTTTTATTTATTTATTTATTTATTTTTAATTTTTATTAATTAAAAAAAATTATTATTTTTTTATTTGAATATTTTTTTTTAATTTTTTTTCTAAATTTTTTTTTGTATTTTTTTTTAATTTATTTATTTATTTATTTATTTATTTATTTATTTAATTTTTTTTTTTATTTTTTTTGGTTATTTTTTGTAAATAAATTTTTTAAATTTTTTTTTCTTGAATTATTTTTTTGAAATTATTTTTTTTTTTTAATTTCTCGACGTTTTATTTATTTCGTTTGCCTTATTTATTTATTTCGTTTAATAATCGTATTAATTTGGTATATTTCCTTCATTTTGAATTCAATTGCGCCATTTATCTAATTTTGAATCGGTAATCCACCTATTCTTAATTAAGCTTGGCGACATTCGGTATATATTTCTTTTAGTTACGTGTTATAAAAATCGCAATCCTTTCAGTTACTTCATTCATCTTATAAACGCTTTTAGGTAATATAATCGTTCTCGCAGTTTGATCTTATGTGCTTATTTCATTCTATGAATATTTGTTATTTTTCTTTCATTTTTAATTCAATTGCGTCTTTTTATTTATTTAATTTTCAGACCGCAATTCCACCTAATCATAATGAGGAATTGCCACATGTGGGGGATTCGAACAACTTAGTATATTTCTGATAATTCCAGATTCTAAAAATATTCTTAAAAATGTAAAAAACTGGATCCATCATTTTAAAAATTAGTTTTAAAGTTAAGCGAAAATCACGTGACATCAAAACGCTCCGTGATTGGTTGTGACTTCATCGTTCACGTTATCCAATATTTTCTCATTGCTTGTAAGCATGCACTATTTTCCGATTTTGTTTTTGCAAGCTCTTGGAATTTTCTTGTAACTATCAAAATTCATTTTTATTTAAACCTGAATCGATCTCGTTAGATGAATTATCTCAATTTGTTATAAATGTCTCTTCTACCTGAATTTACCAAAGGACAGTCGGACAACCTCCCAAAATTGACATGGTGTCAATGTTTTCGTTATTGGGGAAAAAACCCGGATTTTATGGGAGCAGAAATAAGGGGAATTAAAACCCAAAGGTATATAAAATCATTTATATATTTATCCAACTTTACGTAACATGTATTAAAATTTTATTCATGCTAATCACAGCTCTACTGGTTGTAGACATAGACAAGTCAAATAAACATACATATACACACTCACATCTGTAGTAGCACCGCTTTTTATAAATAGAGATGGATGTAATATTAAAATAAAAATTGGAGAAGGTGTTTATTGTGAGATCGGGAAAGGCAGGTCTCATTAGCCCTCGTGTTTCAAAATGCGCTCCGAAACCAAACTAATTCTTAGATATATTGAATTTGATGAAAAGAAATTTAAAATCTTTAAAAGGCTTATTATTTATAAATTTTTAAATAGCAATACAATTTTATAGCCTTTAAATTAAAAATATATAAAGTTTCTGAAATTTAACAGGGATGTTGTGCTTCTTCAAGCATTTCGGAGCAGCAAAACTTAAAATTTGTATGAGGAGACAGCATTTTCGCAGCAGCCAAAATGTTGATTTGGAGCAAGAGAAAAAAATGTTGATTTCGAGCAGGATATAATGTTTTTGTAGCAGTTTTAAAGTAACGATTTAAAAAATAAATTTCAGTTTTTGAGGAGCCTGTCAAATAATTTAGAATGATTGGCATTCGGAACAGCCAAATATTCAATAATTGCTGGTATGGTTTGTTGGTTTTATATAGGCAACACACATATATTTGTGTGTAATGAATTAGTATAATCATATAAAAGATTATAACAAAGTATTAGCGGTAAAAACCAAAGCTGGAGTAAGCTTCTTTATTACAGCTTCAGTACAAATTTATTAACAAGAAAGCATTCTTTACAGCTTGATGCTTAAAGAGTTGTTACACATTATTACAAGCAATATCAGTAGGGTATTTACTTTTCATTCCCAAAATCACGTGAAATACCACTAAAAAAAGGAAAGCCATCTTTTTTTCTTTAATGTAATGTAAAAGATATATCAAGATCAGAAAGAATTTGCTTAGTGGTAAAGATGATTTCATCTTTCAACGTGTTGGAAGAGTTCTGAACACGGATTAGTTTACAGAGGAGAATAATTCACAAGGTGGGAAGATGCAGATGGCAAAAGATAACACTTACAGATGAAGATACAAAAGATGTCATTTAAAGATGAAAAGGTGTAAATATAGAGGATAAAATGAACAGCAAAAAATAGATCAAGATTTGTGCATTGCTGCTCCAGCTTTAAAAGTTATTTTGATATGAGTTTCATCTCTCCATCTATTGTGAAACAATTAATGAACCTAAAAACCACTATTCCAAGTTAAAATTTTACTTGGAAAATAAAATGATAGTTTACATGAACACCTTCAGCAAGAAAGTGATACATAAGACTTCTCCCCCTAATGTTCTTTCAAGAATAGGTGATCACAAAAAATGCACTCCAATATCCCCTCATTCATAAATTATTTTTGTAAAATAACTGCATTTAAACTACTTTATTCAAAATTAACTAAATATAATCAAAAACTGAAAAATAATGAGGCAAAATGAAGCTTTCAATGCTTATATAACTAATTTTAAGCATCCAATTACAGCTGTTACATTAAATAATTAAAGTTATTAAAATTATTCATCTTATTTTTCTCTAACTTTACTTAATTCTGCAGTCTATTTTTTTATTAGTCAACATCCTTTTATATCCTATACTAGATTTGTGTATCACTACAGTATGCATTAACCCCTTGAAGACCAGCAAGTAAATGCTACACGAGTCGAGAAAACAGTTACCGTTTACGCTATCTAGTAATTAAATCTAGCATTTAAAAATTAAAATAAAACTTTCAGATCTCCTATTAAGCATACGCGACGCTGGTCTCTCAACATCAACCGGAGATCATCGCGTGGAGGCGACGCTACACTGATAAGAGTGCGTCGCGAACAAGTTAAAACTGATGTAACGATATATCGTGAAATATTTATAAAACGTACTCCATCGCGACACTGATTTCTAAACTTTGAGTTCAGATCAAGATGTGAACGAACACCCGCATAGCTAAACCGATCGCCGATCTCTGACGTGAAATCGTCTTTCCGATATCATGACAGTATTAGAGTATACGAGGTATAGTGTTCCTAAAAATCACATAAACATAATCTTTCCGATTTTACAACTTCTAGTCACAGCGCATGCGCAATGAAACGTCCTTTTATATAAACGCCAAACGATGGCCGAATGGAAAAAGCATTACTCTTCGAATCCCACTATTTGTATGGATATTCGAAGTCATTCGAATCGGCTTTAAGCAGAAGGACATGGTCTCATTAGCCCTTGCATAGCGAAACAGTAGACAGTAGCACTCCAACTAACCGATATTTGAACATCATCTGTTCGATTTTGCGAGAGGCACATACGGTATGTCGTAATCCGCAATTTTTCTACATCGCGAAATCGTTATTTCGTCCCTAACTGAAGAATCCTGATAAACATTGGAAATAGAGAGACGCACGGAAAGTAGGAAAACCTCGACGATTCAGAAATGCAGAACTTCAAGTGTGGGGTCTGCGTCGAGAGTCATTCTTGTGATCTGCGTACGACCAGTGCATGAGATTCTTGTTGTGACATGTTTGTACAGGCTCGATTAGAACCAATTTTTTTCCGGTGGTAAAACGCGAAAATTTGTAAATTGGTTTTATATGAAATAAATGAAATAAATTCAAAAAAATAAAATAAATCTAAATATTCTAGAATGGTGAATTTCCATATTTACCCGATATGATTACCATTTTTAATAAGCTGCTAACAATACGTTACAGGAAGAGTATTGGTCCCCCAGAAGATGAAAAAATGATATCAATAGTCTCACCAATACGCGAATTTCTTTCCAATTTCGAAAAATTTACAAACAGCAAGAAAATTAAAAAAAAAAAAAAAAGCAGAATTTTCTAAAAGAATCGGAAATTTTCACAGACGCACTAAAATTTGCGAAAAAAAGAACAGAAATCAGCTGTAGAAATCAAGAAGCAGGAAAATTTCTATCGCTGTATATGCTAAAAAAGTATTTCTTTTCGTTGGGCACAAATTTAATTATTAATTAGATTTCTTTTTGTCAATCTTGAATCTGTAGTACGAAAGAGTAGCAGCATGTCTGAAGGATGAAATTGTTTCACGTACTTTACCTGACAAAGTAGGAAAAATAAATATGACACTCCACAGTCTAGAATTCAGTAACGTTCGGCAGGAAAAATTCCTCGTAAGTAGAACTAACATAATTACTTAACTTGCGAAAACTTCAAAAAATTGTAAAATGGCGCAGTTTCGGCACAATTTCTGCTAAAATACCGTTTTTGGAGCAGCTGGGAGCAGATATCTGAAATAGGAGCAGTTTGGCGCAATTGGCGCAGCCGCAACATCCCTGATTTAATTTAATTTTTAAAGTAATATCATTATTAAGTATTTAAAAAGTATACTTTTTGTTATTAATTTTTTTTGTAAATTATCATTGTGAATTGATGCACTTAAGAAAGTATGCATCTCTGAAGAAAATATTTATAATACCTTGAAAATACATAACCTTCCCCCCTCCCGAGTTATTTATTAGATAATTATATGCTTTCGATATTTATATGTTTTACGATATTTATATGCTTTATCAAACATTTATTGTGCTTGAACTCTATGTGTGCCGAACGAGGGTGTTGGCCTTCGGAACTGGAGTTCGTGGGTTCGAATCCCACAGTGGCATAAATGTTCGTAGCCGTTCGGAATCGGCTTTAAGCAGTAGGTCCCGGTCTCATTAGACCGTAGCGCTTCAAACCAAACTAGCTTGAACTCTGTGATAATACTCGAAAATGAGCAGTTTTAAAAGTTAAATAGCACTGGTTGTCCCGTTTGGGTTTCGAAATCAGAAGTGTGATACTGAAGAATGTTCTCAATGGCGTTAATTAAATGCTCAAACCAGACGCCCTTTTAATATAAAACACTTTTTATTATATTTACGTATGCGAGATCTTTAAATGCACAGAAAATGTCACATAGAAGAATTTATGGCGTAAATAATATTAACATATTAAAGCACAAAAGCAACTCAAGAGCCATTTTTTCTCGCATACGAAAGAACAACCATGTTTTCACTAAAAAAAAATCGTTCGTTGCCACTCGCAACTTACAGAGAAAAATAAAATAAAAAAGACAATATGTGGGTAGAACATCAATTTTAACAGACGATTTGACACTGGTTAATTATATATGTATTTTTATATGCTTTAATTGCTCTAAATTAGTAATATTTAAACAAAAACAAGCATTTACTTACCGAATAGTGGTCTTCACAAACCCATAGAGATGATTTATATAATAATTTAGGGTTTCATTTCTCATTCCTTTGCATAGCATTTGTCCAGATTATATATGTATGTGGATCTTTGGGAACGCTGAAAAATATCTTCATTGCAATTAGTTGTTGTATTTTTACAGAGCGGCACAATACAATATTTATAATATGATTTTTAATGCCAGATATAATAAAAAAAAATTTCTATTATATGCGATACTTTACACAGAAATAAATTTAAAAGTCGCCTTTTAACATATAAACAGCATAGGCGGTCGTTGTCTTCGTCACAGCCATCCATATAAAAGGACTGCGCACTCAAAGAAAATGGCGGAGTCCGAAGGCGGTTTCCTTTCTATAATCCGCAAATAAAATGTGTTATGCCTTTTACTACTCATGAAATATTTTTTTTTTGGTTCAAAAAATAAACTAAGGATATTCATTTAACTGAAGTGAATATTTATTAGTAGAAAAATTGTTATGCTATAAATA
>CM063509.1:1676754-1679254 GCA_032207245.1 Pardosa pseudoannulata
TCTACACCGACCTTCGAGAAAGTTCGGCTAGGCGTCACTCTGCTTGCTGGTAATTCTCCCATTATCTGGGTTGATGTAGCTGCTCTTGCTCTGCAGTATCTTATGCATTTCCATATGCATTTTTTTTATTTCATTCCTTGAGCTAAGTATCCAATAATTTTGTCTTATTGCAGATGATAACAATTGTAAACCCCCATGTAAATGCTTCTCGTGATAATGCTGTATTATTAGTCTTGTGAAATGATTATTTTTTGGTAAAATGATAGGGTGTTTACTATCTCTAGAGATTTCGGCGTTTTTTAACCGACCTCCCACTCTCAAAATTTTGTTCTCATCTAAAAATGGGTTGAGAGCAATAATTTTGCTTTTAGACTTCATTGGTTGTCCTGCCCTTAAGGCCTTAAATTCTTCACAGAATTCTTTCATTTGAACATTTTTTATAATCAGTTCTGAAGCCTTCTTTAGCTCCCAGGTGGATAGCATACCCGATCTCCTCTCGCGAGTTGATTTGCAATTATTTATGAACCTGTAGAACATATGCTACCGTTCTCAACAGCTTGTTCAATTTATTGAAGCGCTCTAGCTCAAACACCGAATCTGTGGACTCCACAAGTGTCTGCAGAACGGCACAGCGTCGCTCATCACAGACCTGCCGCACATCAATCTCAGCACTGTAAAATTTTATATCAGGCGTAATATCAACTTCGGAAAGCCATGACGGTCCCGTAACCCACACGTTATCATTAATTAACGCCTTAGAACTTAATCCTCGTGTCAATTTATCTGCTGGATTATCCTTTCCTTTACAAAAATACCAATTCTCTAAGTTCGTTGTTTCCTTAATTTCAATCACACGGTTTCTAACAAACTGTTTCCATTCATTAGCTACTCCCTTAATCCAGTGCAAGCAAATCTGGGAGTCAGTCCACAAAAATATCTTTTCTTGCCTTAGTCTTGGGAAAATAGATCATATGTAAGAGCTGAGTCTAGCTGAAATTAATGTTCCTAACAGCTCAAGTCTAGGAAGCGTAACACTCTTTAACGGTGCTAGACGATACTTCGAAACAATAAAGCTTGTTTCACATTTTTTCCCTTTACGAAGCCTAAAATATGCTACAGCACCATAACACTTGGGACTGGCATCAGAGAAAATGTGTACTTCCAAATTTTCCCAGCATACTTCACTAAGGTATTGCCTAGGGATCTCAAAACCCCTTAGAATTTCAACTTCCCTTAACCATTCCCGGAAACTGGATTCTGTGTCCGAAGGAACCTCTTCGTCCCATCGAACACCTCTCTGCCACATAGTTTGCATTATTAATTTAATTCGGGTTCACGAGCCCTAAAGGATCAAACAGCACTCAACATGGTGCGTTTAGTTAATTGTTTATTTTGTAATTTCCGAACCGGGGATACGTCGATTTTTAGAGTGTCCTTCACATTGTCCCAAATTAGTCCTAAAATCTTTAACGGTATTCCGGATTCTTCAGATATTTGACGACAATCAACGTTGTTAATTTTCCAAAGTTCATTTAAATCCGTGGAGTTTGAAATCCACCTACGCAAATTCATGCTGGCCTCACTAAGGACGAAAATAGTTTCCTTACTCAATTTATAGGCATCATCCACATTGACTGTTCCTGCGATTAAGTCGTCTACATATAGTTCCTATTGCATGCCTCGCTATATGTTTCTTCATATTTCTTCAAATGAAGCCTTATGGTGGCTGTTAGTAAGTGAGGTGAGCATTTTACGCCGACAATGACGTAAAGTTCCAAATTCAGGGTTATTGTGATCGAGATTGGACCCTCCATAAAAATTTTAAAAAATCCCTATCCTCTTTAGCTATTCCGACTTCTAAGAATGCCCGCTGAATATCAGCACAAAATGCGACGTTATGTACCCTAAATTTTATGATGATCTTTAGCAAATCGGGATTTAAATTAGGGCCGCTTTCTAAACAATCATTTAGTGATAAATTTTCCTTAACCTTAGAAGAAGCATCAAAAACTATTCTAACCTTCGTGGAATCCTTTTGCTCCCGTATAACTGCATGATGCGGCATAAAATAACCCGTTTTCACATTTTCACTCAACCCTGTATCCGCCCGTTCCACTATTCCGTCCCTCAAATGTTCCTTAATAATCTCATCATATTTCAAGTACAATTCATTGCTTTCCTGAATCAAATATCTCATACGTCGCCTCGCCATTTCATAGTTGCTATTTAAACCCTCAATATTCTCTTTCCACAACAATCGAGTCTCATACCTTTTATTTTTATAGGTTGTATTTCGTTCGAAAGCCTCTAAAATTTCTTGATCCGACTGGGTCTGAATTAATTCCGATCGTTTCTAACTCCCACAATTTTTTAACTCTTTCAAAATCCAACTCGTCTTCCGAGACGATCACGTGATTAACTCTCCGAACCTATTAATATCTGAATTCCATCAGACGAGCCGACGTCCGCTAATTGGAGCTCTCTTTCAAAGGCGACCTTT
>CM063509.1:1684254-1686754 GCA_032207245.1 Pardosa pseudoannulata
TTATTTATTTCATTTAATCTCATAATTAATCTCCAGCTGATGTAGTTTTTGTGCTAAAAATGTTTTTCATCAATAAAAGAAAATTGTGTCTTTATATTGAGATACTCGGCAGTTTCTGAATAATATTTATCATAATATTCGAGAAACAAAATTCCTATCGTTGGGCCCAACTATGGTTGAAGGGTAGAGGGAGGTTGAATCCTGCTGATGACATAGATGTTCGTAGCCATTCGGAATCGGCTTTAAGCAGTAGTTTAGGCAGTCTTACTAGCCCTTTTAGCAAAACAATAGACAGTAGCGCTCCAAATAAAACAAAACCTATCGTTGAATTAATATTAAAAAGACATATTTAAATGTATATATAAAATTTGAAAGCTGATGCTAAAAATGATTTTAAGTGAAAAATGTTCGATGATATTGAAATAGGCAGTAGTTTCTGAATAATAATTATAATCTTCGACTAACAAAAAAATTTCAAAATATTCTTTCCCAATTAAAATTTGTTTCCTAGTTTATAAAAAAATTACATTTTAGTGCAAAATCTCTCTTAGAAGCTAGAAATTTTTATCCCTAGTACAATATTGTATTAAGTATGAGGAAGAGGCTGCAAAATTGATATCTGCCTCTGTTAACGGCGCCAGAAATCCACCACTGTTTCACAGCCTTAGAAATAATAATCATAGTTTTGATTATAAGAGACTTATAATTAGAAGTGGTTTTATACCTGTTTCAGTTATATACTCTTCTCATCTCATAAGAGTTAAGATGGCTTCAAAGTAGTGTAAGGTGTGATTTTTAAAAGAGAAAGAACAGAATCATATTAAATCTTTCTTTATAAATATTTAATGTTCTATTACTATACATAATCTTTTTATTTGTTTAGTACATTTTATCAATACTAATTTAGTAATTTAATAATTTAGTTTAAGCATTATAATTTTATTTAACTGGAAACATTTTCATGAGATATATAACAATTTTGTATACCTATTTTTTTATTAAAAACTTATATTTTACCTATTTAAGTTTTCACATATATTTTTATATTTATGCTATACTGATGACATTAAAATTTTATCATTTTGGAAATTCCGAAAAGTTTTTAAATATAAACTCAGAGTTATGAAAGTTTGTATACGTATAAATTGAAGTATTAGTAAATGAATCACATTTTCCACTTAATATCCGATATGTTTAAAAATCAATTTTTTCGAATCTTTTTTATTATTTTAAAAGCTCTACGACTTAAATTGTTATAGTTTCTTAAAAAATATTTAACAAATACTCCTATTTTGCATAATTATTATAATATTTAATTTTCAAAATATACATTTACAATTAAATTTTGTTTCCTAGTTTATAAAAAATAATAATTTTATAGTTTTAGCATTTTAATTTAACTTAGCTAAAAGCATTTTAATGGTATATATAACATTTTTGTATACCTATTATTTTTTATTGATAATTTAAATTTTATTTATTAATTTTTTCTTATATATTTTTATATTATGCTATGCAGAAATCATTAAAATTGTATCACAATGATGGATATTACGAAAATTTTTATTTACCACTCTGAGTTATGAAATTTTGTATACGTATAAAGTTAAGTATTAGTAAATTAATCACAGATTTTTTTTTTTTAATTTAAAACCCTATGTGTTTAAAAATCGATTTTTTATGAATATTTTTTAATATTTAAAATACTCCTTCTCCTATCCACCTAACTTGTTATAGATTTTTAAGATTTTTACTTGTTATAGAGAGCTTAGCAAATATTCCTATTTTGTTTAAAAATAGCGTTATCCACTTTAAATTTTGAATTTATTACAGTTATTAAAACTAAATTTAAATTTAGATATACATTAATTTTTTATGAAAATTCAACGTGCAATTAAAAAATATTCCCCTCAAATCAATTATTCAGTTTATTTGCATAATAATAACTCCTAGGTATCCAAAAATATTTTTAAGTATTAAAAAAGGTAAGATTAGAAGACAAACAAAATTAATGTACAAGAAATATTTTAAAATTTATCAAAATATTGAATTTTTTTAAACACCTGATTAAAGAAGTTTTTAAAATGTAATTTTGATAGGTTTGGCATTAATGTCAATTCAAGCTTTAAATGTAACTGAAAACAATCCCTGATAAAGTTAGTTCCCCTCATGACGAAAACTAACGTTTCAAAGTACGTCATTCGTTTGATCATTGTTGATCAGGTTTGATCAACATATTTCATCGATTGATCAATTAAGTAAAATTTAAAAATCTGTAAGGGGGAAAAATCTTTATGGATTTTTTAAAATGATAATATAAACATGAACTATATATCATTCGAATAAATGCCATTATATCAGTTTCGATAAACGATTTTCGGGGTTTAATCAACATTGAAAATACCCCCAAAGGTGTCCCGAAATTAAAAAATTTCACCCCTTCCCACATGTTGGAATACTGGGACAATTTTAGTATCATTCGAAAGAGCATCATTAGATT
>CM063509.1:1691754-1694254 GCA_032207245.1 Pardosa pseudoannulata
TTTGAGAGACTACCAAACGTCGTACCAGTTGCAGCCATGGAGGACGAGACCGATTTAGTGTCTATTATCCGCAGAATTGTACGCGAAGAAATTAATCGAGTAGTAAATCAAGTCGACGAGTTTCCGGACCCCTATTCCCAGCCGCTACAGACCGTCATCCAAGACGAAGTCGAAAGAGCTTTGGCGCCAGTGGTCGCAAAGTCTGCAGACGCCCAACGACGTCCCACATATGCAGCCGCTGTAACGAGGAAAGCTAGAAGTTCTGTCCAGAGATCAGCACCACAGCCTAGGAAAACGGACCTATGGAGAACGACCGACAACAGACCAGTTTGTTTCCACTGTGGACGCCCTGGACACGTCGTACGTTATTGCTGTGAGAGGAAGGCCGTTTTTGACGATTATCGAGCTCGCCGACAGAACTTCGATGACACTGACGATGAGTTTCGCCGACCAAGCCCCGAACGCCGTTCTTTTCCTAGTCCAACTAGAGGCCTATCACCAACCCGTCGTTTCCGATCGCCGTCGCCATATCGTCGATCAGGTCAATCTCCAAGCCGCCGAAACGAGGAAAACTAAGTAGAGTGACCTTTCGAGGAGGTGAGGCCGCATATAATGAAAATCCTCCATCGGCCGCAAGGATGACGGGTATCGATGTTCCCGTAAATAATCAGCCGATCCGTGCTCTAGTAGATTCTGGAGCCTCGTTTTCTGTCGTCTCCGATAAGTTTCGTCGATCCTTAAAGAAAGTTATGTTCGCTGACGCCAAGAACACTATGCTGAAAGTCGCTAATGGCAATTTTGTTAGGCCACTGGGAAAATGTGTTCTGCGTGTCGTTATAAATAGACGAGAGCTGCCTGTTGAATTCATCGTCCTACAGCATTGTAGTCACGACGTAATCCTCGGATGGGACTTTTTGGAAGCTTCTCAAGCTGTGATAGACTGTGGCAGAAGTGAACTGTTGTTAGAAGATACTGGCCAAGAAACCAAAGCACTAAACGCTTGGAAGGTGTATGCCACGAAGGACTACAAGCTTAAGCCACGATCATTGACAAGAATAGCAGTATCAGGTTTAGATGTCGGAAGAAACATAAGCGTAATCGTGGAGGGCAATAGACACTTGCTGCTCGAAAGAAACCTTGCTACACCATCTATGGTATCCTTATACCATAATGGACGAAGTGAAATTTGGATTGCCAACATGCAAGCCAAAGATCAAGTCATTCCTAAAGGAATGTACGTAGGCGAAGCTGAGCTCCTGGATGAAGGGCAGATATGCGAGATTGCGGAAACAACAAAAAGTACAAGTACTCTGCAGGAGCCGACGAATTCCAATACAGATTATACAATGATGATATCCCCTGAGTTGAGCAACGAAAGAAAACGCAAATTAGTCGAGCTCTTACAAACCTTTTCGGAAATTTTTACAAAAGCCAACAAGTCGACAGCCGCAAAGACAAATGTGAAACACAGGATCAATACGGGTGACCATGCTCCAATCTACCAAAGGGCTTACCGAGTTTCACCGACTGAAAGACGCATAATTCGCGAAGAAGTTCAGAAAATGCTTGATCAAGGTATTGTCCAGCCATCTGAGAGTCCGTGGTCATCTCCCATCGTACTCATAAGGAAAAAGGATGGAAGCTGGCGTTTTTGCGTGGACTATCGCAAATTGAATAGAATCACGAAGAAAGATGTTTATCCTCTGCCCCGTATTGACGATACTCTACACTGTTTAAAAGGCGCAAAGTTCTTTTCTTCCATGGATCTCCGATCTGGTTACTGGCAGATAGAAGTGGATGAGCGGATCGTGAAAAGACTGCCTTTATTACTCCAGAAGGTTTATACGAATTTAAAGTCATGCCGTTTGGACTTTGCAATGCACCGGCGACTTTTGAAAGAATGGTGGATAATTTGCTACGCCATCTTAAATGGACTATGTGCCTATGTTACTTGGACGACATAGTAGTTTTCTCAGAAAGTTACGAAGATCACCTTATCCGATTAAGGACAGTCCTGAAATGCATTCAACAAGCTGGACTCATGCTTAACCCCAAGAAGTGCCTTTTTTCTGCTCAAGAAGTAAAAATACTAGGCCATCTCGTATCCAGTAGCGGTGTCCGTCCAGATCCTGACAAAGTGAGAGCAGTGACCAATTTTCCTACTCCGCAGAACTTACATGACGTACGAAGCTTTCTTGGGCTTTGCTCCTACTTCAGAAGGTTTATTAGAGGCTTTTGCTATATCGCCGAGCCCCTGCAGATGCTGTTGAAAGGTGATGCGAAATTTCATTGAGGTCCTGAAGAGGTAGAGGCTTTTGACAACCTTAAGAAGGCGCTTACATCTGATCCAGTATTGGGGATATTCGACGAAAGATGCCCTACAGAAATTCATACAGACGCCAGCGGATATGGTATTGGAGCAGTTCTGGTTCAAATTCAGAATGACGTGGAAAAAGTCATAGGGTACGCCTCTAGGACCCTGACAAAGGCCGAAAAAAAT
>CM063509.1:1699254-1756754 GCA_032207245.1 Pardosa pseudoannulata
AAAAAAAAATCAGCCAAAACATCGGCTACGCGAGCGAGAGCTCACAAATTCCCGAGACTAAAAACATCTCACCGTCTCCTTTTATACATTCCCGCGGAGGAATACCTTCGCCGGGAGCGGGAGAAAAAAAGTAACGCGTAACGCTCAATCGATTACGTCTTAATCGACGTCGGCTGTGAAATAAAGGCAAGAGTAACCGTTAGGGTTTGCTAACAGTTATTCATTTAAATCTTTTTTTATGAATTATTTCTCGAGTCGGAGGATAAGAACAAGAACACCCATCCTTAACCGATGAACCAGTTTGGTTATGAAAAGGTGGATGACTGAAATGAAGTTTCTTCAATCATGGATGACTGCAGAATATAATTTCCTTTGAATGAATGAAGCTGAAACTCAAACAGAAATGAGCCCCTATCTCATGGATTCGCATTTTTTTTTTCAATTCAAACTACCACGGTGAGAGCAGGAAATGCATGAGAAAGGCAGCAGTAAAAAACAAGTTTTTATTTACAATATACAAAATATAATTTACAAATTTGTACTGTGGTAGGATCACCTCCGCCTGTTCCAGTATCCGGGGCTCTGTCTGTAGCGCCGAGGCGACCGGGACCGACTCCGGGATCTGACAAAAACACAAAAAACACCTGTCATCGAAGGGCGACATTTCAGTTTGGGATCATCCAAGAAAACTATTTTTTCGTTTGAGGGCTTACCTGTTGGCGAGTGCGTAGGCAGCGGGCAGTTCCTTCTCTCTCTTGTGCTTGTGCCTGGAAGAGGGGCGGCGTCGGCTCCGGTGCCGGTCGGGGCTGCGGGAGCGACGACGCTTCTTCCGCTTGGGGGGCGGCGGAGGGGGCTGCTCCTCTCGCCGGGGCTCGCGGGCGGAAGGGTCCGAGCAGAACTCCGTGATCATGATCTCCTCCCCCGACTCCTCCGAGGCAGAACTCTCCGACCACTCCGACTGGATACCAGGCAGCGAACTTACCGGGACACCGCCGCTGAAACAAGAATTAAAACCATATGACATCAAGCTCTGAATAGATGACTGAAAACAGTGTACTGTTTCAGTCATCATTTGTCTGTGACTCCGAGTCTCGAATCGCATTCTGCGATCTTGAGCTGGGCTGAAAACCGAAGTTCTAAAGAGTTGACCAACTAACTCACATGTTTGCAAATCCATTGTTCTCTTCCTTCTTGTTCTTGAGCATCTGTAGGAAGAGCGCCGCCTTCTTCTTCCTCTCCAGCTGCAGCTGCTTCTCCTTCCGCTGCTGCTCGGCCTGCAGCTGCCGATCCCGCTTCACCTGCTCTTCCCGCTTCTGCCTCTCCTGCTCCAGTCGACGCTCCTTTTTCTGCTGCACCAGACGCTCCCGAGCCGCCGACAGAAGCTTCGCCTTCAGCCGCTCCTCCGCTGCAAAGACGAACCACAATTTGAAAAACAAGTTGCCTTTCACCAGCCTTAACAGCAGTTAGAAACACTTAACTTATAATAAAGTGGTAGCCTCTCAAAGTGGGAGGGCCGTACCTCGGCTGGTACACGAGTTCATTTTTTTTTTTTTTTTTTTTTCAATTACATTTCATTTTACAAACAGAATATCATACCTACTGGTCTGGATGCTATTGATTGAAAATTGAATAAACATTCTTTTATTTTTTGAAATAATTCCCTACTACCCAAACTTTCTTTTCCCATCTTGTGTATATATGTATGTATGTATGTATATGTATATATATATATATATATATATATGTGTGTGTGTGTGTGTGTGTGTATGCATATATATATATATATACATTTTTTTCATTACGCAGCTGGCAATATTGTCCCAATACAAGGTTGCGAAGATATTACTCATTCAGGGTTTCCACTCTTTCTACTTCTGAAAAACAACTTGGTACTGCTAAAACTTTTCACAAATCACCGATGGGTTGTTTGGAGGATTTTTACAGGATTGCCACATATTTGCCTTTTTGGAGGATTGCCACAAATTAATAAAAGTGAATTGTTTTTTTCCTTTCCCCGTGAAATATCTCCTTAATTAAAATTTTTATGCATTCAATACGTATAATAAAACATATTAGCTCATTTTTTCAATTCCATTAGATTCTATGAAAAACAACTTAAAATCTATTCAGCAAAATAAATAAGATATTAGAATGATCAAACTACGGTTTACTCAGCTTTCTTTTAAAGAAATAGTTGTTTGAGTCAACATTCCAGAATGCCATATTTTCAAAATTTTGACATACTGTATCTTTAAAATATATTAAGCCTATGGACAGATATCTTCTTGTCCATTTTGGCTGAAATGAAATCATCTCTGAATTTTCAGATATTACTCAAGTAAAAAAAAAACATTCTTATTTTAGATTTTACTGACACAGTACCAAAAATTGTAAACTCAATTTTATGAATCATCTGTAAAAGAGAGACCTAATTTTGCCTCCATTTCTGATGTCAGTTTTGGTTTCTCTTCCCTTTCGATGGAATCGTGCCTGGGTGCCGCCTCCTCCGACAGCCTCCTTTTGGGATGTTCCACTTTCTCTTCATTGCTCTCTTCGTCCGAATCATTCAGCAAAAGAGGAATTTTCAACTTTTCTGTTGGAGCAGAATCTGCATCTTTGGCTTTCAGAGAAAAACTGATGGGTCCTAACACACAAGGATTAAAAGCATGCATGTTAACTAAGCTGAAAATACATTGGCAAGCTTGTAACAATATACAATATTTTAACAAATATAAAGTAATAATGAAATTCTTCATGGGATTCTTCAAATACATCCATATTATTCTTTCTGGTTTTAAGCTAATTTCTTAAAAGCAATTTGTAGTGTACTCTATTACTTTATAATTATTTGATAGTTTAAAAATAATTTCATTAAATAACAACAGTATTTTATAAATATAATCACCTAAATATAACAAGGTGATGTTTGTATTTTGCTTAATTTGTACCTATTGCACAAATTCCGCACTGTTTAGTTCAATAAACAGTACAAAAGCATGTTTAAATACATTAAAAACTATAAATTTGTATTCACCTAAGCAAAATTTCTAACCTTTCTTTGTTCAAAATATGCTTTAAAATCAGGTATAAACATAATAATACAAAATGAAGTACAAATTGTAAACATCACTTGGTGACAATTTGGCAATCACTTGTAAGAAAATATAACCAAAAACATGGCCCATAGAAATGGGATTCTACTGATATCGACATAATTCAGGGCCCCTTTTGTTTTGACACTTTGATCGTTATTTGTTAAATTTCAAACAGCTGTACTGCCAATAAATATCCTAAGAATATTTTTTTCTTTGGAGAGGGGTGAAATATCGCACAGAAAGAAAATATTAGAAAAAAATGCTATCAAAACATGGAAAAACAACGTGATCCGTTTTGCCGTTACACAACTCTGTAAATGTTGAGAAAGAAAAAAGGAGTGAATGGCCCAAAGAAAAAAGGAATAAAAGACGTAATAAGCCCCCCCCCCCCAAAAAAAAAAAGAGAATGCCATGAAATAAGAAAAAAAGATTTCTAGGGGGGGGGGAATATAAAAAGGAGCATCTACATTGTTGTAAGAAGGAAACTGGGTAATACTTGGAAACAGATATTTTCTAAATATTCTTTGCTTACTGGAAACAACACTGTTGCAATAACCCCAAATATTGGTTTTTCCATAAAATTTAAATTTCAAGCTTAAAAAAAATCTGAAAGTTAAAAATGGATACCTATATTGCAAATACCCATAGTTTTATATAATTTTATTAAATTACAAAAAAAAAATAAAATAAAATAAAATAAACACTTTTTGTGAAAATTATAGGGGTTTAATGGGAGCTGGACTTTTATAGGACATAATTCATGAACCTAGAAAAGACCCCAAGATGTGTTATGCAGAACCAAACTGAAGAAGAATGAAATAAAATTCAAACAACAGATACAATTAGTTATCTGAATGGTACCAGGAACGACTCCTATGCTCTACTAAACATTGATTATCTGGGAATCCCCTATATAATAATAGCCTAAGTTCCGCAAAATTTATGAAGTGGTTGAACCTGAAATGAATACACACATCCATATTGGATTTTTTATGAGTTAGGGTTAGCTAAATTCAAAGCGAGTTTGAAATCCACCCCACCCCCTTTTCGAGCGTTTAACGCTATTATTTCAAGTCTTATTCTATACTAAATTCATTCTTGATATGAATTTAGTACAGAATAAGAGACAGCAGCTAGGGCAGAGCGTAATATTTAAACTGGACTGTGTTTACTTGACCCTCATATACTCTAATTAGTTTCTTCATCAGGTGTAGGCCTAGCACGTTTGGTAGAGGGTCTGACCATTTGATCATCGTACTTCCCGGGTTGACAGTTCTGTCCCCGACTCAGCCAAATTTTTCTAAATGTCTAATTTAATATTTTCTGCTTTTTCTTTTAAATTCTTATTCCTAAAGTTGTTTTATTATTTTTAAAATAAATGTTTATTATTTTTTCTACTTTTAATGACTTAAACTTTCTTCTCGTAATGTAATAATAGCCTAAGTTATCTGTCGATCTGTCCTCGCATTTATGAAGCAGTTGGACGTGGTACAGATAGAGCATCCATATTGGATTTTTGATGAGTTAGGGTTAGCAAAATTCAAAGGGAGTAAAGTTTACTTTTTCCTAAACTATAGATCCGATTCTAAAATAAATTGGTATGAATAAGCGTCGTATCACAGCCAAAAATACTGTCCTATTTAAAACATTCGAAATTCACCTCGTCCCCCTTTTCAAGCATTTAATGTCATTATATCAAACCCTATTTTAGAAGCAGTATATTGAATTTATCAATTTATCACATAATAAATAGGTAAAAATAACAATTTTTCACATAATGACGTCATTCCTTTAATCATTTCTTTTAGATTATTTAAATATCTTCTGCATGACTTCCATACATTTTATCCCTAAACTTAGATATTACCTAAATAATTTTCTTTTACATTTGGCTTAAATAATAGATTAGGTACATATGTGATAATTTTAATCGATTATTTTTGTAGAACGATAATTATCAGCCAAAACAGAAACCATTTTTTTACCTGCCTCATAGGATACCTTTACAATTCTGGAAAATTAAAAATTTTACTGATTCCGTTATATGACAGGCTATATGCTAGTGACCCAAAACCTATTATTAATTCAGTTCCACAATAAAAAAAAATAAATAAAATAAAATAAATTTAAATTTAAAAATTTTCAGTTTTTGGTTTAGTTCTGGATGAAAAAATTTTATTTTATGTATCTTCTTATTTGTACTAAAAATATAATTCTATTATAGACAAAATATACAATTCTATCCAAATTTCAAAGATTTTAATCGGTACACTATGTCAATGGACACAACTAGCACGTACAATACAAGCTGAGAGCATTGGCATTGTTATCCATTAATCCCATTTGACAACTGAACATTTAACTAAATTAAACCTGTCTTCTACAAGAAGTTTCACGTGTTTCAGAAGTTTAGGTAAATTTGAGAACATAGAATTAACCCCTTCTGGTATGATTTAATAATGAAAAACTGTGCGTGAAGTAACCATTTATTTTTTATTTAAAAAACTTGTTTTATTTTACCATTCTTACATATTCTTAATTAAAATCCACTTTTTACATAGTGTTAAGTATCAGAAACGGTAAAATTAAGATAACAGTCTTCAAGCTAGTGGTACTTTTCAAAACAAAGTGCAAAGGAATTCTGAATTGTTGACATTGCCAGGGAGTCTCACTTATAATTTGATTCTTGTAACACACACTGCATTTCTTAGTAGGTTTTCTTTTATTCTGACTCATCCATTTGGCAGTGACTTGAACCAAGAAACTTTAAATAAACAATATGTAATAGTGACCTGGGATTTCCACAAGTAACAAAAGTGTTGCTAAATTCAGTACACTAGAAATTTTAAACTAAATTATCATATTTATCAGTAACTTTAGTAGCATGACGAGTGTAGCTCGTCATTGTGCGATATGGAATGAAAAACCAATGACGAGCTAGACTCGTCATTTTACCGGAAGGGGTTAAGAATTAAATTAAGCCTTTTTAAATTGTTAGTTAAATCGGTAATTTTATGTGGAAATGATGATGATGAATTTGCAGCACAAATTCATCCACTTTTCTTTTCTATTAAATAAACAAGCCTCACCCAGCTCTGCCCCACAGACAAAAGTGACATCTAAGATGAAGGTAACAAAATGACATGAAAAGTCTCTGGCCCATTAGAAATGAATGCATAACAATATACCATACCATTCATGGAAAAATTCTCTCAATTCATTAACGTTATATATATATTAAACAAACTATGACTCAATTTCTAAATACATTTTAGATTATATCCCCTTAAGTAAAAGATTTACGAGCGGCAAAAATGGCTAAAGTAATTTTTAAATGAATGGAAATGCTCACAAAGTCAATAAAAAAAAAAAAAAAAATGAAACATTTTGCAGTTTATATAAACTATTGTCATTTCAGAAATTTTAACCTATGAGTACCTTTTAGTAATTTAGAAGCCTTCGATTTGGGAAGTCCAATGGAATCGAGTGAATCGACTGAATTGGAAAGTTCGTCCATAGGCACCTCCTCCAAGGCCTGCTGGGGTTCTGGATCCTGAGAGTATAAGGTGTCTAATTCGTCGGAAACACTGCACTGCACGTCGTCGCTGGAGGCTTCTGGCTCAAGACGGGCTTTCGACTCGTCTCTCAGATGAATGTAATAAGCATAATATTCAGAAGACGGTTGGAGAAATTCAAACCTTTTGTCATCTGTACAGAGATATTGAAACATTTCATTTAAAATAAAACTAACATTAATCCTCATTGTGCCTTCAAGTAAAAAATCCTGTAATCAAACTACATATGACTGCATGTTATTAGATTTAATGTACTGTTAGTTAATTTCAAACAGTGATTTCAATTTTTAGTAAATTAAAGCAGCCACTGCTTTAATTTAACCTTGCTCATTAAAGCAATGGTGTTGCAAGTGGTCAAGAATCCTTTTTACCAGAATAAAGTAATGCAACAGCTTCTTTCTTTCAGGGCATTATCCACAAGTTTAAATATATATGTACCAAGGTACTTTCCCACAGTGGTCTGCACATGCATGCACGGAAAGATTTCCTAGAGGAATTTACAACTCCAATTGTGCAGCCCAAAAAAGTATTCAAATCAAACAAAAACAGTAAAGAAGGAACATGACTAAACATATATAAAGGCACAAAAATAAATGAACTTTGGGAGATATTTTGAATTGGGAAAAACTGAAAAAATAAACATATAATGAGTGTTACCTGTGATATAATCAAGCGAACACACGGGGAGATAGCCAAAATTTCAATATGTGCATGAGAATTTGTACTAAATCTGCAGTGGATTGGCTAACGTAAAAGAAACATACTTCTCCAGAAGCCTGAAAGCTATTAATAGCTAAAAAAAGCACTTTAAAAATTTTATTATGTTTCCTTACTTAAATAAATGAAAAAGTGGTAACTTTAGATTGGCTAATTACAGTTTAAACTATCATTGTTGGCATCTCTTAAGTAAAAATGTAATTGTCATAGGGTCTAGTGCTATGATTTTCAAACTAAGTATAAAGAAAAGTCAACATAATAAGGAAAGTATAAAAAAGGTTAAAAGTGACACTTTGTCACATGCTAAGAAATAGCTTTGTAATTTTTCTTGAGGACAGCAAATACTCACTATGGTTCTCAAGCTGATGAAAAAAGGATGAGAACTATTCTTTTAGTCCTTTACTTTAGAGCAACTGAATTCCTGTTGCTTGGTGACCCATTCGAATTTGTTCCCCATTTTAGCTTGTTGTTTAAAATTTTTCCTCGTGGTCACTATTGTGCTAGAGGACCCCAGTTTAAATATCTACACAAACACTATGGTAATTTTAATTTATTTATAATTAGTTTTAGTTAATTCTGGAAGTTCTAGGCTATTTTTCTGCTTACTAGAACAGTGTTCCAGAATATTCCACTAAGGTTTAAAAGAGCAAGTAGCTCAAGTTCTTAGTTCTATAAAGTGTTGAGCATTCAATAAAACACCTGCTATTTGAGAGATCTATTGACGCAACAATATACAGTACTAATATGCTTTAAAAAAAAACAAGAGTAATTTGAGCTGTAACTAATACTTACTCTTCGACTTGACAACATATTCAAAATCTTCTCCATTTTTGGCGACATATTCGGCCATTTTCTGAATAATCGGCTGAATATCAGGGGGTGGAACAACGGGATCCGTATAGGAATTACATGAGTTGCTAATATAAGATTCATCAAGGCTATAGTTAACAAGACACTGCTGATTTTCAGGCACTGAAACAACAATTCATAGCATCAGAAATAAAAATCAGTGAGTAGACTCAAACCAATCTTAAAAACACAGATAGAAATCTTCTAGAAGCTGCAAATGATGACCTCAGTGGATTTGGATAATATCTCATTTAGACACCAGTTGAAATAAATAATAATTTACGAAAAATATAAATAATAATTTACAATTTTGTTTCCAAGGGTTTTTACTTTTTAGTTGGATCATGTAAATGACAGAATGTGTTTAAATATTCTATAGGACTGCGATTTATTGCATGCTTAGAGCTTTTTAACTAAACAAGGAAAAGATACAATGTTTATTCAGGGTATCTGCCAAAATAAAATTTTTCAAATCTATCACTTTCCCTGATTTTAGCAGATCATTTTTCATGACTTTAAAAATGTTTTGTTAAAGTGTATATGAATAAAACTTCTGATGTACATACAAATAAAATGTATGCTTTCAGAGAAATTACAAGAACTTATGTACAAAATATTTTATAAATGTTTATAAACTCATATATATATATATATATATATGTAGGCATGGTACCCTTGGCAATGCTCAGCAAGGTGAATTAACTTCGAGCAAGCGAAGTTCTACTTTTACGGTATGGCAACAACCCTCCCCAGTGGAACGCCGATATAGACGGAGGCCTGACGTTAGTTGGACGGTACCGAGTGCAGACGGCACTTCTCGATGGCCAATTGATCGAAAAGACAGGCGTTCATGTTATGCCAGGCGGACACTAATGTCCAATTTTATTTTAATAGTCCTTAGACACCATATAATTTGTAAATAGTTTAATTATAAATAAGTTCATTTTAGTTAAGATTTTGTGCACCTTTTCCACTGTGGAAATAAATCTCCCATATATATATATATATATATATATATATATATATAAATTGTTGTAGTATCTACATAGCTAAGTTTAATCATATAGCAATTTTCTGAATGCAAGCAAAAAATTTCCAATTTGAATTCAGGGTACTTAGGTATTATCAAGGTGACCATGAATAATAGCCAAACATAACCCTATATTGTTTATATATAATAGCCCTAAAGATAGTTATATTTTGTACAAAAATCTTAACTAAATTTTTATTAAATAATAATTATTATTATATTAATAAAAATTTAATCTATAATTTAAGGAAAAACCAGAATAATATACTTACATATTTACCCACCTATTAAGCTTGCTTGCTTTGAGTTTCCTTGGCAAACAAGTTTTACTTGGCAATATGGTCAATGGGATAATACATAAGAAGTCAGTAACTTCAACCAAGTAAAAATAGAATTAAATAATTCAATGCAATGATTTTGCAAAAATATTTAGTGCCTTAATTATTAACATTTCTATATAAATCTCAAAATTTAATGCCTCAAAATAAAAATCTCTTATTTATCGAAACTCCTAGTAACTCTTTTGAGGAAAGATTTCCTCTTTTCATCCAAAGTATGAATTATCAAACAGCTGTGAACATCCATGCCAGCAGTGGAATTCAAACCCACGAACTTCTGTGCCTAAGAGCAGCGCCCTACCCATTTAGCCATCGCTCGGCCAAATGGGTAAGGCATTGCTCTTTGGTCAGCCTGATATTTGTTATGGCATTGTTATCAAATAATCACTGTTACTGCTGCTTTGCCATTCTAAAACCAGTTCTTCCATGCTTAACTTATTTCTCCCTTTATATTATTTTAAGTGAGCTAGGTAAGCTGTCGTAACATTTAATTGGAGATTAAAAGCAAAAATAAGAATTAAACTAATTATAATAAAATTTGTATTAATTCTAAAATTTATTAGTATACCCTTAAAGTGTCCTGCTTTTCTGTTTCCATATTTAAAATTCAAATAGTTTCTTTCTGAAAAGTAAATGTAAATAATAGCTTTCCATACCCAGGGTTACACGGGTATACACTTAATAAGGTTTACTTGTATATTATGTAAACTCGTATTTTATATCAGGCGATCCCCATCTTCACCCATGCTGATGATTGCATTGATTTCTGTTCCTTACATTTTAAACAGGAATCTTATGGATATCTGTAACAGCATCTAGTAATTAAATCTAGCATTTAAAAATTAAAATAAAACATTCCAATCTCCGATACTCCATACACGACAATGGTCTCTCAATATCAACTGGAGAACATTGCGTGGAGGTGACGCCAGACTGATAAGAGTGAAACCGCTGCATCCCGTATACGAGAAGGGTTAATGTTTTTTGTGCTTGCTAAATGGTGTATCTTCAAACATAAGAAAAGACAAAAACATACATACGCATGTCACATATTAATATTGTTAGTTTGAGAAAAAAAATTTCACCTCCCCCCAAAAAAACCCGGATTTTATACTCCCCCCACCCCAAAAACATAAATTTTAATGAAACTCGCCTGGGCTGGGATTTTAATACAAACACCGGGGTTTTTTTTTTTTACAACCCTGATTAGATTCTCTGAAACGAATGTGGAGGGGGGGGAAGTCCTAGCAGATCGAATATACGGGTGAGAGAGAAGCCTACCCTGGTCTTGCCTCATTAACACATGAGAAAAAAATCAAATGACTAATCGAATCGTACTACTGCGATAGAAATATTTTACACTTCCGGTGCAGTGTACTCTGCCCTAATAAGTGTGTTTTTCTACGCTCATATCTTCAACGGTTTCACTTCTCACAACGAAATGTACACACAATCCTCGGCTCGGTCAAGGACATTCCAATATCATCCCTTCCCTCCCACTCCTTTGTCACAGCACAGGCTGATGTGCACTTTTTTTCTTCTCAACCATCGGCAAATCACGCATAACGTGATACTGCACAACGGAGCACTAACACCCCCTGGTCACCCCGTACCAATTGTCTCACCATGCAGTTAAGGCACCATAATACGTCACATGTCTCAGTGTACAAATAGATGAATGGGAGTCCAGCACTATGGACAAAAGGGAGAAGTATGCAGTCTCTTCTGTTCAGAAAGGAAATTCACTTGCAGAGGCATTTTTTGATTTTTTTTAATTGGTAGCTTAGCGGATCCATGACTTTCCATGACTTTTACTCATTTTAGTTAGAAAATCATGCCTTTCCATGACAAAATTAATCCATTGTCTAAATCCATGATTTTCCCTGACTTTTCAGATGCACGGAAACCATGTACATGGGATTGTCATTGAAAGAAAACTAAACAGACCAGGTTTTAATCTTTTGCATAAATGAGGAAAAATTAACAGTGTAAGGCCACTTCTTCCAGCTTACAAACACTAGGTTTTCTCGGGGTACTCATCAATTACGCTTAACTTCATTACACTTTATTTACCTTAAAACACTAAGAAACATATTTCAAACAAAATAAATGAAAGAAAACATAACGACTGAACAGCAGCCAGTTCATGCGCCCTCCTGGCTGGCAGTAAACTCAGTACTTTGGATTTACCACACAGTAATAACAGATAACTGATGTTGAGTTGTCTGTTACAATAGTCAATTTTATCTTTTCAGCTTCAGTTGCTTCATTTTCTGAAAATTCCCTTTTTGGTTTCTCATTTAACAGCAAATAAACATGAGTACTTTTTACATATTTCTGACTGGCAGAACTCTAAATTTTTCTATTTTTTTCCATCAGAAAATTCCGATTCTTTAAAAAATGTAAGTTTCCCAGACAATTCCTGATTTTTTAAGTTGCTGGTCCTTTTACATTACAAGTAAATTGTTTTCATTCCACTGTACTCTGATTTCATAAGACAGTAGGACAAAAAGCCTATCAACTCACCTGTTTCTTTTTCTTTGACAACTTCTTTTGATAACTTTTCTTCCGCAAACTGTTGCTGCAAGTTTCGCACTAACACCGAATAACTGTCGTCCTGGCTGCGTTTGAAATTGATGGAAGGCACAGTGAACTACAATGAAACAAAGGAATGAGATTTTAATTGTTAGAAAAAGCTTATAAAGAACCAAGAGTTGGTACACAATTTTAGAACATACCTACACACACACACACACACAAACGGTGCAGAACAACATTAAAGAAATCAACTTCAAACTTCAGAAGTAGATATAAAATATATTGTTTGTAACATATATCAGGGAAGATTGTGACTCTCCCTGGTATATCTTACAAACCCTCAAATTTATATCAATCATAATCAAAAAAGTTAATTACATATAATAAATATTGCATGTTACTAATATTAGACTACTAATATGTATTGTTAGTCAATTTCAAGCAATGACTGCTTTAACTATTAAAACAAAGAACTTACCAAACTTCTTTCAAAGAATTTCACTTTTAGATGTTAAACAAATGAGTCTTCTTAGAATTGGATTTTTAAATCTTGAATATCAAATACATTTTATACACAATAAATCTTTTTTTCTGGTACAATAAGTACTCGATTAAACTACAACCAGACACAGATGTAAAATAGGACCCCTTTCCCCACAAACACCCACGAGAATGTGTCCTTGCACTGACTGTTATAGAATACTCTCTCCGCTGCTGAAAACACATAATGCAAGCGATAACAGAAATTTGACAAGAAGCCTTTTTAATTTATTTTAATATTATGCCTCTTTGATTGTGAGATCCACTTTATAAATTTCAGTTTATTATGTTAAAAGCAAAACAATTATTTAAATTTATTATTTTGTTTACGTGATCATTGTTTAATTTTTGTCACAGTGAACTGAACGATATTGAAAAAGTATATTATTTTGTACACAGGCTTGCAACTGCTGAGGTACTTTCAAAAAGGTGAGAAAAGTGACAAATAATACAGAATAAGTGACTAAAAAGTGACTAAACATTGAAAAAAAAAAAAGCGATTTCTTTTCTCCTCTTGATTACAGATGCTATTATTAAGATTTTTCTATTTATTTTAACTCTAAATCAAATGATTCATGCAAGACATGATTTTAGTGTCAAATACAAAAAAGGTTAAAAATTTTGTTTCAAACAACTCAACATTATTTTTATTCAAGAAAATATATAAATTAGATTGAACACATACAATACATTTTTATAATCACAATTTTCTGCATATATTAATGTTGTTTTGAAATATATACATAGCTAGATTAGATTATCTAAACAAAAATTGTGAAGAAAAAGAAAAAGAGAAGTGTGTGCTTTAACGTAAATTACTTTAATGTATTAAATGTACATATCAGTGCAAATGTAGATTTCAGAAACTTTACGACTTTTTAAAATCACTAAATTCTGGAAACCATATGACTAATTACATTTTAATAAGAAAAATAAGATTAGGTTTGGTTTGGTTTGGAGCAGTACGGTCTACTTTTGCAACACGAGAGCTAATGAGGCCGGGACCTACTGCTTAAAGCCAATTCCGAAAGGCTACGAACATCCATACCAGAGTGGGATTCGAACCCATGAACTCCGGTTCCAAAGGCCAGCACCCTAACCCTTCTACCATCGTTCGGAAAAAAATAAGATTAGAGCATCACATTTTTGGTCTCTTATTAAAATATTTTGTTATTCATTCAGATTTTCTTTTTTCAACAACAGACTTTTGCTAATACACCATGAAAAAAGTGACTAAAGGTGACTGTTTACTTCAAAAAGTGACTAAAGTGATCAATTGTGAAAAAAGTGACAGAATTGCAAGCCTGTGTACACTGTGGCAAGAAGGAAGTGATCGTTCTGTTTTGTTTAATTAACAGTGTTCTATGAAAAAATTGTCATATAACTAGGTGAGTCTTGGACTCTAGATGGCATGTTAATTTGTGAAATAAATGAGATTTGGCAGTATTAATTTTCAATACAAGAAACCTTTTTTATTTTTACGACATTGATGAATTCAAAGAAGCAAAATATTAAAATATATTGGCAAATAAAAATAAAATTAATATAAATTACCACATGGGAAATTTTCAACCCGGGAGGATAAACCTGGAATTCCAGGATACCCCAGATGTATATCTCATTTTATGTGGGTCCTTCGTTACATATCAATCCAATCTCCTAATGATGTTACAAAATAGTTTATTTTCAGAGTTGAGGATGCTCCAATTCGTCACCACAAGCCAAGGCTTCTCTGCTGTCTGGTCTTATCTGTTGTATGTGTATTTATACATAAATTTTGTTTTAAAACCATAAACAAAAATAAGACATGAACCCAAACCTTCAACAAGTGCTTACTCAATGACACAATGTGATTGGCTGGCTGAAATCTATTGCACAAAAAGCCATGCCTTGCAGAAGGTAGACATGACAGCATTTTCGTTTCTCAAACCACAATTTTTTTACATTCCAGTTTCCACACTAATTCAACTTTTAAAAAAATATACTGGTTCAGTTCCAGTTTCGAATGAATAATTTCCCTAAACAATTTTTTTTTTTTTTTTTTTACATAAAAACATTTCTATCCACTTCGAAAATCTTTTTTCCCATACTAAATGTACAAGCTAAAAATCTAGGCTTTAAATACAACAAGTTTATAAATATATAGTTTTAATACATAATACTTTAACAAATCATAACTAAAGAAAACTGCTTACAAGTTGTATGGAAAATAAATATGAAACATTTTCATTTTTATGCAATTAGTTATATAATTACAAGCTTTTCCAGAAAGATGAGAGAAAGATCAATGAACTTTCTATGCAGATTATTCTTATCCCTTACGTGATCCTGTTTCCACATGAATAACATACTCAATAATACTTTAAGATACCCGTCTACGTTCGGAGAACTTTTTTCTTTATACTTAGAAACTAGTTCATGTTTTTACATTTTTAGATTTATTTTTTATATTATCCTAAGAATTGCACTGAAAAAAATTATTCCTGGATAAGTTTTTACAAAATTTCTAATAAATGAAGAAAATTTAATAAAATAATCGGTTCTTTCAAAAGGTCTCATTTTTTAATAAATTAAATTATTTCAATATTTTTTCACGCAACCCATTTCTTATACACTGGACTAGCAAATCACCTAAAATCTTTGCTTAATTTACATTTGGTAAAAAATTTTGGTCCTTCAAAATCATACATATTGAATTTTTAACGAATTTTTGTTACATTTATATCTAACTATGAGTGTAACATCATTAAAATTAATTCAAATTTAAAGCTTTTAGGTCATTCACTAGAAAATACAGTCAAGAGCATTCATAATAATTTTCAACAAAATATTTTAAGAACTTTTAGAGAAATCACATATTAAATTTTAACATTTTATTAAAGATATTATTCTGAGAAAAACGCATTTAAAGTTTATGAAAGCAAATTTAACTATTAAAAAATTAAAATTCCCCACACTTTATTGCTTCAAAACTTTCTAATTGCCAAGTTGCTAATTATTAAAAATACTAGAAATATGTTTAAACTAATCTTCATGAAAATTTAAAAAGTTTTGTCCAAAAAATGCTCTTTAAAAATCTTTAAATTCACAACTTCCAGTTCCAAAGTCGATTCTTCCGTTTTGTTTTGACAGCTGTCACTGATGTTTAAACAACTGTCATTTTTCTTTAAAATGCAGTAGAGGCAAAACAAAAAGAGATTTAGAAGCCTAAAAGTTGAAATTTAACAATAGAGAAATTTAAAAAAAATTATGATTTTTGGCAAAAAATGACGTTTTTAATGTAAACGGATACCTTAAATTAAAGAAAAAGCAGTTGACAAAAATCTGAATGTATAAAACGATATTTCTGCGTTGCAGTGAGCATTGCAGATGCATACATATTCAACATCCCCTTACTGTAGTAATTAGATAAACAATTTTTTCTTCAAAACGTACAGTTTTCGCATGAAAGCATGCAATTTTATAATGTGACCCAAATCTGTACTAGTTGGCAGGTGTGCAAAAATAATTTGAATCTTGATGTAACATATTTATGTAATGTTACAAAATATCTTGTTTTTCAGTCTATAAAGAGGTCATGACCAGATAGTGTTTCTATTGGACTCCATTTGTAATAAATATGACAGGGTGTCCAGAGAAAAATTCCTTACAATTCTTTTATAAAACTAGTTTAACATATACTTAAATAACTTTAACATAAAATCTCTGATAATTCTCAAGTTACTAACTCACTTTTGGTACGTTTTCTTTTTTCCCAGCTAGAAGACTTGGATGTAAATAATGGCCATCTTCATCTTCATCTTCACTACGACTCACTGCTCAAGAGAAAAAAAAAAAAAATAACTTTTCTACCACACATGTTTAGTTATGAAAAAGCTATGCATACAATATATATGTATTAAACAAATAATAAGAGTTTATTTCCGAAAAAGCATTCAAATGTTAAATTTATAAATAACAAATAGGTCAAATTGTTTTTTATTCAGAAATATTAGAAATTTGCTAAATATCTGACATCACAATCCAAATGAACAGATACACAAAATGGTTACTTCGTGAGATACATAAACAAATAAAATTTAAATTTTTACAAAATAGATCATAGGAATGAATTAAAAATGAGGACTTGAATAAAATTATAGTCTTTATAGAGAAAAATTGGTAAATTATCAGAAAAAAAAAAAAAAAGATTTGAACTAGAACAGTGACACACAAAAAATGCTTTAAAAAGAACTTTTACATTAGAACTTTACAATGATCCATTTTTTAGCATAAAGCAAATTAAAATATTCTGATTGTTCTTCATGTTCATAATGGATATAGTGATTCTTATGATGAGGAGGACATTTCTGACAAAGAAATTAACAATGTTTCGTTTTTTCACATTCCGGAAATTCCTCCAAAACGGCAAATGAGTTACTACGAGTGCATGGACTGTCACGTAGGATTGTTTGTAGATCCCTGTTTTTAAAATTTTTCATACAAAAAAGGTTTAAATAACATAGTATTCAGTTTTGCAATGTTAAAAGTCATTAAATACTAAGTAAAAAATGAAAAAAAGTAAAGTGTAAAATATATATTTAAATAAG
Source organism: Pardosa pseudoannulata (assembly GCA_032207245.1). NCBI lineage: Eukaryota > Metazoa > Arthropoda > Arachnida > Araneae > Lycosidae > Pardosa > Pardosa pseudoannulata. The sequence goes on from CM063509.1 coordinate 1,716,526, forward strand.
AAATAGCTTAAGGAAATAAAGTATCTATAAACATCTATCAATCCCATTCCATTTAAATACTTTACGCAGCATTATTAAATAGCACGTTGATACTTTGTTAATTTCATTAATTTAGGCTTCGTAGCAAAAAACCCTCCGATCCCAGGATACTCCCTCGCGAAAGTGACTGCCGGCCTCAGAGAAAAGCACGCGTTCCCATCGCAAAAGGGTTAAGAAAAACCCAACTCAGGTGGGGTTTTCTGGATTTTATGAGGAGAGCACAAGGGAAGTATCTTTTTTCAGAAAAGATTAAATTGCTAAAACTGATTATATTTTTATTGATTAACTAAATATTCAAGAAATTATAATTTAATACAAATAAATCAGTGTAAGGACTATAAAAAAGTTTACTCTGACATCACACACAAAATGTTATATATATTAACATATACCACATATTTGAATGTTATTTTAACAATGGATTACTTTTTATCTCTATTCTTTCTCCATTTAAAAAAAAACATTTTTGAAACTTTTTTGCATAAAATTTTTGTCAAAGGTAATAGGCAATCAGCACATAGCCAAAAAAAAAGTCAAGTCCCAGAAACAAGGTAAGGTCATTTCTCAACAGTCAACACAACCTGTTTTTCACAATGAAAGAAGAGAAATTTCACACTATCCCTTTCTTGCTGACAAAAGAACTGAAAATTTTCTAAATTGTTATGTTGGATTTACCATAGATTTGTAAATATTTTTTTGAATTTTGATAGACTGTATATATATTACCACAGAATAATTCTTTAAAACTGAAAGAGGGTAAAAAACTAAGATAACAGTTTCTGAAAATAAATAAAAATATCAATTTCTAAAAAACCCAATAAAACCGCTTTAGAGTGGGTTTTATCCAGAAAAACCCAGGTGGGTTTTTTGCAACCTTGCTTAGGTTTTTGAAAGAATGACTAAGCAATCATTTCAACCTTTCATTGTCAACTGAGTTCGTCAACCAATGACTACATCTGTGGAAAATAAACTAAAAGAAATATGTAATACAGTGGTGTGAAGTCCCTAAAGAGGCAAGAGCTGAGAATAGTGTTGTACCAAAGTACTTTCACACGGTGGTCTGCAGGTGCATGCACAGCCATGGGAGAAATTTCCAAGAGGAATTTAGTGCATGTCTAGTTTAGGGACCCCTGCAGAGAAGGTATAGATCATGGAATGACAACGTAATGGTGAAGCTCACACAGAGATGTAACCGTGAGTTATGGGGCTAAAAATGATGTCAGCTTGCACAAAAGGGGCTGATTTAATGAGCCGAAGGGGGAAAATTTCCCGAAACAAGCAATTGGAAAGGAAGAAAAAGGGATGTTAAAACCGAGGTGAGGAGTTTGGAAACGAAGTTAAGGAGAGCAGTTGAAGTCGAGATTCGAGAGAATACGAAGCCCCGCTCACATCACCAACTCGTCCCATATGCCCGGAGCATGAGGAAAGCCCCTGCCTGCTCCCCTGTGCGGAGGTAAAGATAAAATAACATTTACAGTCGCTTAGGCCTCTATTAATGATTTAACCTTGTAATTGAATAATTACAAATTATAAAGAGAATTGGAATAATTATGGTGTAAATATAAGACATAAGTAACTGATGATTATGATGTATGACAGCCAAGGATAAATTTGTAAATGAATGTACGGAATAAATGTCTGAATCTCAATATAAAGTATTATATTCTTACTGTGTAACCGAACACTGGTGTTATGGTTGTAAGTACATTACAACACGTGTATTCTTACATGGCATGAGAAATAAGTATAATAAACATGAGCACAAACAGACAAATACTTCTGCAGATATTTTAGGATCTGAAAGGACCTATTTATAAAATGAATCTAAAAGAGACTATTCTTACCTCTTTTATTTTGAACTGGCTTGTACGAACCACATTTGATTTCATTCAACAAAAATTTATAATATGGGTATAAAGGGTTATCCAGATGCATGAAACCAAATTGCGGATTATGCTCTTGTTTCATCTTGATGATGATTTCCATCTGACCGCCTTGTTCACTCACGAATACAGCAGTTTTTTCAATAATGGCGTGGATTTTCATATTGTAGGGCTTCAAATAAAATAAATAAAATTTTTAGACTTTACAAAGCATGTAGATCACAACAGCTGAAAAGTTTATTAAGTCTGGTTTTACAACTGAAATGAAAACTCCCAACTTTTTAAAAATACAAATGTTAACCAATATTTTGATTGTTAAACATTTACCGATATGGACGAACATCGTGTAAATCTTAAGTTCGAAATTGTTAAAAAGAAAGCATTTAAAAGAGTCGTTTGTACAAGAGAAGTATAATTCTAAAAAATAAAAGCCAGTTTTTATAAAACACACTTTTGGGGATGTATTTTCTTGCAATGACATAAAAGTAATACTATTTTAATGATACCAAACAATATCGATCACAGGAGTGATTGTGCCTATGTAAAAAATCCTCAAATTTATATCATTTGTCATCAAAAACCCAGAACTAAAAAATGTGAATTACTTATGAAAAATAATTACATGTTACTAATAATTAAGTATTGTTAGTCAATTGGAAGCACTGATTTTAATGTTTCATCCATTAAAATGAAAAACTTACCAGACAATTTCACTCTTAAATGTTAAACAAATGAACTTTCTTAGAATTGGATTTTTAAATCTTGATTATCAAATACATTTTATTGATGATACATCTGTTTAACGATACCTCAAGTGTTACATTAAACTATCACCCAGACACAGAAGTAAACAGAAGGAGGTATAATATAAACTGCCATTGAAGGTCGATATACTCTCCTCACTTACTGGTACTTGCGACCCTTTAAGCTAGAAGCTGGATGATTTTACTTTGGTTCTAAGACCATAATAGCTTGTTGTAGGTACCTACTATTATTGATTTAGTTTCTTTTATAAAGGGTAATTATGTCCCTGTTTACTTAATATTTAGTTCTTATTACTTTTAAATATGAGGTCCAGGTTAAATATCTTTAAGCTTTGTTTGTTTACTTTATTTTAAACTTTCAATAAATATTATTATACTTAATAATTTGCAGTCGTATTAGATTCTGCTTAATTTTAAGTTGTTTTAGTTCTTTTCAAACATTGCAACAATGTCTCGAACCCATGTCTCAGGAACACGAAACACTATCGAGATTCTCTCGAGGTATCTGGTCACGCCAAAATGGTTGCTCAAAATTTTGCCAAGTAGCCAAATTTGCCTCCAAAAATAGAGTTGCTTAAAGTCTTCCCAATCAACCAAAATAGGCCTATTTACAAGTTTTATAACAATATCAATTAATTTTTTTTTTTCAAAGCTAAATCAGATTTTTGAACTTAAATAGGGATTTTCAATTAAACATTACAAACAAAAATATTTAACTTGGGATTAAATTCATTATGATGAATGATTAAATTTTCATTTTTATTTACATCAAGGTTTCAACTTTTTAATAACAAAAGTTCTAAAAAATAGATTAAAATATACATACCACTTCCATTCCTCTGGGAATATTAAGTCCAGGAGGGGGTTCATAAAGTTCCTCGGGCTCCTCTGGTAAAAAGAAAAAAAAAAAAGTTCCAACAAGAGAAATTACTTAAAGCAAAGGTTGAATGTTTTCACAGTCATGTCATTTTGTAAACAACAAATAACGTAATTTTTCTTGATTAGGGGGAAAACCATTTAAATATTCACAGATATTTCCTGGATAAATTCCCAGTATTTAATACAAGATTTCTTTTATAAAGCTATTTTTAGGTACAATTTCATGTTTAAATAAAATTTTTATACCAACCAATAAAATAGAGCCCCACTTGTAAATTATGCGACTCCATTTCCACATAAGCTAATAAACAAACTTTCTGTCATAATGGATAGTACTCTGATGAAATAGATAGATCAAAAACAGAACATAACACAAAAATCTGAATGACAAAGCAAGATCTAGGAAGAGTTTCATTTAAAAATTAAATATTTCTATTTCTGTTTCAAATAATTTTGCTTTGTTGGCAAATTTTTGTCAAGAGTCTGTTTAAAAAATGCTCCTATTTTCAGCTTTCATTATATTTTTATTAGGACTTTTAACCAGAACAGAAGAAAAAAAAAGTTATTTTGGTTGAACAAAAACTGGAACAGAACCAAAAAAAAAAAAATATTAGTTTATTTCAGTTCAATATATCTTCAGTTATTTTGTTACTGTAACCAACTTGTCAATATTTTCTAATTTAACATCAACCCCATGATTATCCTCATTACATGAACATTGCTTCTTGATTTCCTGAACACTAGTACTTTTCTGTTTCAGTTTCAAACAAACTACTTGTAGAAGACAGATTCAAATCAGTTGAATGTTCAGTTGTCAAATGCAATTTTGATTTACATAGTGTACTAATTAAAAAAAGAATAGAATTTTCTAAATTTTGTAGAATAATATTCTTTGCTTACGATATAATTATATTTTTAGTACAAATAAAATTATTCCTTCTGAATCGAGCCAATATATATATATATATATATATATATATATATATATATATATATATATATATATATATATATATATATATATATAATTGAACCAGAATGAAAACAATTACAGTTCAAACCCCTGATTTTTATCAATATAAACTCAGTTCTTGTCTAATCTGCTTTGCTGTGTCATATTGTTGGAATACATAGTTGTACAATACAAGTACAATATATTGTTGAAATTCTGTAGGATTTGAAAGCTTCATCTGAACATAAACAGTACAAGATATTTCTGAGGAGTAAGGAGAGAAATATCTCAACTTTCCCTCATTGCAAATTGTAGGAAATTTTATTTTTTATATTGTTTCCATGATCTTAATTTTTTCATCCGAACAAACACAAAACCATACAGCTTTCACATGCAATATAACCCAAATCCACACAATGGAGTCTAAACTATAGATGAGTTTAAGTTAAAGAAAAATTTCTGAACTTCAAGCGAAATTTTCTGAATTTCCCACAACTCTTTCTAAAAAAGCATGCGTTACCAATTTAAAATAGAAATTACATTAATAAGATGAATTTCCAAGTTGGGTGACATCTGAATTGATACTACATTGTGATACATTGTTCACCAAATAAAGAAATTTTTGATAAATCAATATGTCTTAATTTGTATATCACTTAATTATACAGTCATAAATATAAGTATGTTCCATATAAAATACAAACACAAGCATATATAATTGTCTGTGTTGATTATCCAGGAAACAAAATTTCAATTTTTTAAGGATACATATAAATTTATATTTTTATATATTCAGGCTTGCAACTGCTGAGGTACTTTCAAAAAGGTGAGAAAAGTGACAAATAATACAGAATAAGTGACTAAACATTTTTAAAAAAAAGTGTTATTTTTCTCCTTTTAATTACACATGCTATTGTTAAGATTTTTCTATTTATTTTAACTCTAAATCAAATGATTCATGCAAGACTTAATTTTAGCGTCAAATACAGAAAAGTTAAAAAATTTTGTTTAACACAACTCAACATTGCTTTTTATTCAAGAAAATCTATAAATTAGATTTGACTACACACAATGCATTAATTTTATAATCACACTTTTCTGTATATATTAATGAGGTTTTGAAATATGTGCATAGCTAGATTAGAGTATCTAAACAAAAATTGTGAAGAAAAAGAAAAAGAGAAACGTGAGCTTTGACGTAAATTACTTTAATGTATTCAATGTACATTTCAGTACAAATGTAGATTTCAGGAACTTCTTTAAGACTTTTTAAAATTGCTAAATTCTAGAAACCCTATGACTAATTACATTTTAATAAGAAAAATAAGATTAGAGCATCCCATTTTTAGTCTTTTATTAAAATATTTTGTTATTCATTCAGATTTTCTATTTTCAACAACAGACTTTTGCTGTGATACACCATGAAAAAAGTGACTAAAAGTGATCAATTGTAAAAAAAGTGACAGAATTGCAAGCCTGTATATTGCTTTAAAGAATGGAAATCATTTCCTTGTATATCTGTCTTAAAATGCATAATATTCAGCACTTTCAGAAAATTAAATAAGTTAATCAAATAAAACAAAAAAAATGTATATTCTTTGTTTTACTTGATTCATATCAGAAAAAAAAATTGTGACGCAGCAGAACAGAAAAATGATGAAAACAGTAAACTTATCTACAAAATTTATATATAAACTAGCCCTTCGGTCTGGGTTGCAAAATTTTCCTAATAAAGATTTAAATAAACTACTACAGATTAAAAAATTTTTTTAAATATTACATAAACTCTTATGCTGCAGATTGTTGGCAAATATGATAGTTTATTAACAACAGAGAATCCCAAGTATAAATACATATGTGAATAGTATTGCCCGGAAACTGCACTGTAATAATGCTTAATTCCACAACTTTCTGTACATGGGTCAATTTTCAACATGTTATGGATATACATGCATGTATGTTTTGACTGTAAAAACGTATTTCAAAAACATTTTAAAAAAATTTTTCTATTACATACCCAATTTTAACCTTCTTTTTATTCGTGTATAGAATAGAGGTCCCGTTTACAATGTAATAGAACACCAAGAAATTGTCAAAGTGAATTAGTTAAGAATTTTTAAAGTTATTTAAAGAATTCAATTTATTATACCTATCATATAGGCTTAACATACAACTTTATGTTAGTTATTTTATGTTATAGACCCTTTCGATTTCTTAAATTGTGACATTATTAAATGCTTAAGTCAAATTTTGATTAATTTTTGAAAACTTGTAAAAAAAGTAGATTGTTTCATTCGAGTTTTACATGCATAAACTGTCCTTCCCAGACATGACAACATACGGCACCGTGTCGGGAGCAACATTGTGGATTGAAATTTTAACATGTTAATTACAGATTATACATAAGTACTTATCTTATTGGTTTCTGAATTAAAATTAAATTTAAAATATCTACACAGTTGTAAATTGTAAACACGTAGATTAAAATTTATGCATTTAAAATTTTATGACTAGCTCTTTTAGATATAACAACCTATTTTTTAGAACATTGTTTCTTATAGCAACATTGACCCTGATTCAAATATTTCTATTTTTCTATCATCAGGGATTCTACTCAAATTTGACCTAAATTCAGTTTGGTTTTTCTGCACAGTACTGAAAACTTTTAACAGGCAGCATTACTGTGTAAAAAGAGTCATATTCAGCATTATTTTTTGAAAAAATTGCTGGATTGTAATCTTTTAGCAGTTCTAAAGTTTTGTTATTTTCTGCAGCAATCTGAGGAATTTCCGAAGTTATCAAATTTTCTTATTTCTCTGGAGAATCTGGAGTAGTTGGCATGTCTGTATTCCAGGTGATAGAATGTGAGGATGAACTATTAATTTAGGTAGTAAACATTTGAGGATATCAAAGAATTTGGAAAATTCAACAAACCATATACATTTATATAATCAAAACACTTTTATCTGTCTTATAATCACGAGTGTCTGTATCTGTGTTATAATCACCTGCTTGGCTCATTCGCAATGTTCCATCTGTAGCGATTTAGAATGCTCGGTCTACTTTATACAACACAAGGGCTAATGAGACCAGGACCTACTGCATAAAACTAATTCTGAATGGCTATGAATGTGCATTCCACAGTGGGATTCGAACCCACAAAGTCCAGCAACCTAACTATTTGGCCAACAGTTGACTACACCTGTAGCAGATTTGCTAACCTTCTAAAAAAGTGCAAGCTGGAAGCAATGGATAAATTGCCAAAAAAATAGTACTTTTTAATTTCTTTTTTAGTTCCTATTGCTGAAAGCTACTTTTAGTAATGTTACCAGAGTTGAAATTATTGTCATCGGTGACCATCCTTAAACTGGACGCTGCAGCAGTCAATTAGCATAAAATTATGAAATCAATAAAAAACAGCAAAAAGGGAGTTTTTCCTCATCACTGTCAAAGCATGCTAAAAGATGGACTTGCTTTTATTTCGAGGTGTGACAGCTCCTTTACCTCAATAAGCATTTTACTTTACAACCATTTGATTTGAAACTGTTTCACCTGCTTGAATGGTACAGAAACTATTATTTTCATTTTGACTTATATATAAGTTTTGAAAAAAAAAATCTCACTCTATTTGTGCATATACCCTATATTTGGAAATGTTTTAAATTCATGTAGTATCAAGTATACAGGGTTATATTGTCTAAAATTGTGTTAATTATATAAATAGCTAGCATTTGCAAATAAACGAGCTCTGGGGATTGTGGTTGGCTGATGTTGAAAATTTACCTTTTGGCCCTTCTGCCTCATTATTGAAGTTTTCCACCTCATTGTCGTACGAGAAGCCAATCTCATGATAAGCCCCATCACTTGCTATGGCTGCTCGAAGCCGTTTCAGTTCCTCCTCTGGAATAACAATAAAACGATATTTGTTTAAACAGGAAAAATGCAATAAAAGATATTAAAGAAACAAATTTTTAACTCTAGTGGAATAATTTATTTGACATTTGTTTAAAAGATAAATAACATTTTAAAAAGTACTTATAAATTAATATTTAATCAATTCTGCAAAAGTGATAACTTAATCGTCGCTTCAATGCCAATAAAGGATCATAAAAAATACTTTCTATATATTAACATGCAATAACAGAAGGCCTCTATTGGAAGCCTACCTAAGACAACAATTTGGCCATTAACAAATTTAAAAGAAAAAGCCCTGGAGGTACATCAGATTTTGATACAATAATACACTGTCAATACAAAAGTCATTCAACACTTTAAAAAGGTAAAAGAAAAGTCAAAATACCCTTATTATACAAACCACATCCAAAGGGGACCTCTAACTTGCCCTAATTAATAAAAGAAACTATTAGTTATGATCCAAATCAGCATCAAATTCACTTAGATATATAGTAAATAATTTTAAATTACAGGTCGCAGAGGTATGCCAAGGACTCTTTGGAAGCAACCTCAAGTAAACAATAGAATACATAACACGCAATAAGATATATTGCCAATTTTAAATATACAAATTCAAAATTTTCTGTTTATATTAAAAAAAAACCACCTCACTGGTCTCTTATAAATTTAAAATGGAGCCCTTATCATAAAATCTTCATCCAATTTTTCAGCTTTTTTCTCTATTTCTCAAATTAGTTTTGATTTTCTTCACACAATAGAAGCCTCTTTCTAAAATCTGACAAGGAAAGAAAACTTTTCTAGGATTGTGTTGAGTGCCTACGAAATGACACAATTTTCACTCACTTTATACCTTAGGGTGTTGTTTTTAACAAACAATAGAACATGTTTAAATTATCTCAAAGGCTGAGAGCCGGACAACACCTGAATTTTAATATTCTGATATATCCTTTAGCAAATAGCAATATATCAATATGTTCTAAGATATATCACCTTATTACAGAGTTGTAAATATAAATGTTTCTGTATTAAATAATACAAACACATACATCAATGTGTCTGTTGGTTATCTAGAAAACAAAAATTCAATTTCTTCATCTTGATACTTAAATTTAAATTTTACATATTGCTTTAAAAAAGAAAATCATTCCCTATATATATATGATCTGAAATGCATCTTATTCAAAAGTTTCAGAAAGTTAAATTAATCAGATGAACAAAAAACTATATTTTCTTGCTTCCTATTATTCATGCCATATATCTATTGTCTAACAATAATATAAGGCATTAGGTGAAAAGAATGTGACAACAATGAAAATTGTATCTTTTTTGGAAACTGGGCCAATCCCAGTTCCGAAATACCCTCTTGTTTACCTACAGTTGATTAAAACAAACCAGTGTATCACTAATTTGAAGAGAAATGAAAACAATGTTACTACACATCATTTTATTATTAAGGTTACAAAGATTTTTTAATTAAATTCCAAACTAGAATAAATTAGTAAAAAGTGTTTTCAACAAAACCCAGATTAACGAAGAGAATTAAGTTATTTCTTTAATTAAAACAGAAATTTAAAAAAAAAATACATTAAATGTTTTTTTAAAAATAACTTATGCAAAAAATAGAATGAAACTGAAACAAAAATAAAACATTACGCTCGATAACTGTTTCTGGTTAACTGATTCAATTTGATTTTCAAAACAAACTTTGTCTTACTAGCATAGATATCTATACATTTCTGAGGATTACATTGTACAATACAAACACTCAAATCTGATATTCTTCAGAATTAGAACTTTTCAAATATATGATTATCATAAAGCTTATGTATATTTTATAATCTTTAAAAATCAGATTGGCCGGTGCTGTTAACCCTTTTCTTTGACAATTTGCCACTTAAGAAAAAAAAAAAAGAAAAATTAAACTGTAGAATGTCAATAAACGTCAGAATCTTGGTTTTAAAAATGCTGTAAAAAATTTCTGATCAAAATCTGCCACAGAATATCTAATTTTTATGAGCTACTTTAGCGAATTTCATTAACTTCCAGTGCCATAAGTAGGTGAGGAATTTTCAAACATAACCAGCTTCCACACATATTCAAAATTGTTATTTTCAAAAGTGTCTACCTACATGAACATGCGTTCAAGGGATATCCATAAAGAAATAGGACACAGGTTGAAGAAAAGCAAAAGGGTTTTTCTTCCACAGTAGGGTAGGTAAAATCTTAGAAGAAACTAAAAGGTCGCATTTAAAAAAAAGCAGATTTTCCTGTCCAGCCATTTTTCATCATAAAATAAACTAGGGTTGGTCATTTTGCCGAAAAAAATGGTATTTTTGCCAGGACAGTGGCAAAAACTGGAAAAAACCCTGGTAAAAACCGGCAAAATCTAGAAAAATTGATTGGATTTTTAAAATGTACAAAATAATTAACAATTAATAAATAACAAAATAATAAATAATTTTGTACATAATACAATTGAGACTTAAATCAGAATATTAATTAGGTATTTCATTAGTATTAATTTGAAAATTTAAACAATTTAAAATAATTTTCATTGATGTTAGCAATGAAAATACAATATTCTATTTTTGTAAATAAATTTATAGGATGGAGGCATGGGATAAAAAATGTTTTCTTTATTTATCAATTTAATATAGTAATGTTGTCTTTAATTGTAATGTGTATATATACATATATAAGATATATATATATATAAGTACTAAAAACATTTAAACCTACATTTGTAGGGAAAATAAGCTAATAATTACATTAAAAACAGCATTGCACTTAAAAACTTGAAAAATCAATCTTCATTTTATCTTTTTTTTTATCTCTACGTAGTATAACTTTAGATTTAGATTACTGTTTCAATAACTCATTGAATATTCTACGTTAAAAAAAAACATATTACATATTTTTAGATTAGAGTTAAAATTAGTAAAAGTTAAAATAGTTACAGTCCCGTAAATAAAACATATCCATTTTTGCCAGGATGGTTTTTACCGGTTTTTCCACATTCGGCAAAAGCGTGCCATCCCTAAAATAAACTATGGTTTTGCTGTTCTATTATTACTACAACACCACACTACTTTTTGACCTTGAAGCACCCATTGCGAGAACTATTTTATTAATTTTTTTGGCAGAATGAAAATTGTAAAAACAACAAAAAATGGTGAGAAAAGAAAGAAAACTTTCTGATTACCTTCAAAATTCATTTATATTTTTTTTATTAAAAGTGAATAATGGCTTTAATTTTTTTTTTCAATTTTCATAAAATTATTTTTAAACTTTTGGGAAAAGCCACTATTTAAGGAACTATAAAAATTTTTAATAACAGAATGCAATTTCAGGTAACAAAAGAATGCAACCCTAAAAATAGGAAATAATAGGAAAATCAAGCACCAACCCGGGCCCATATGGCCATGAGATCCTCCAGGTGAAATAATTGGATAAAATTTCACATGTCATGACCCCCCCCAAAAAAAAAGAAAAAAAGTGAAACATTTTAAAAATTTAGGCAGGATGCAGCACAGACTTATTTTGGACAGATCCCACTACCACACACACACACACACACACACACACACACACACACAAAAAAAAAAAAAAAAAAAAAAAAAAAAAAATTTCCAAGGAAAAGAAAGTTGTTTGAATGAAAATAATATTAACTAGTCCTAGAAATAAACACTGAAAAATCCAATGATGATTTCTTTACAAAGACAAAATTTGAAAGAGATCAGTAAGGTTATTTCCTTGGTAAGTAAACAGAAAATTAAAAGGCATAGAATTGAGATGTAATTTGTACATATATAATTGCAAATAAAATAAATCTTTTATTTGTAAATATGTATCAAATTCACTAAATTCTTCACTTCAATATGGTTCTTCCTTAAAATACAATTTTTTTTCTTCAGCAGAACACCCATTTTTCTCATCAGTATATCCTTGAGACACAGGATTACATTTTTTAAAGTAAATTATGTATTTACTTGAAACTAATTTTAATAAATTTATGTATTAACTTGAAATTTTCTTACAAAATAACAAAAGTATCACTAATAAACTATACTTAAATTTAAAAAAAAAATACAACTCAGCAATATCTTTTTAGAAGTGCTCAACCAAAGAAGCCATTAGCACAACTCTGCTTATTAGAAATAAGTAAAATCCCTGAGATTGTTCAAAATATGTTCCCCCAACCTTTGGGACGACGTCATCGAAACAGGCTGCTAAGGCTGGATGCTGCAGTCAGGGAGATTTCCACATTCATATTCAAATACTAATTCTGTATAAAAAGAACTGAGACACATTATTACAAATAAAACAAAGAATCATTTTTCAATACCATAGGTAACAAGAAAATACCTTATAAAACTGAAATCAAATTGTAATCCATACTTACATGACTTAGTTTTATGTTATAACAAAATAACTCGAGTGACTTACCTTGATAGAGCTGTTCTTCGGACAGGTCAGAACGGAGAGACCTATACCGTTCTTCATCACACAGCTTTTCTTCCTCCGAGTCTGGATCCTCGACGGGCTCCCCAGCGCTGGCTTCGTACTGCTTTAAGTCGTGAAGGTACCCTCTCACATCATATCTAAAGATCACAATAGTTTAAGTAAGTACATTACAGAGCCAATGTCATTTTAAAGAATATGCAGCACACTCTTGAATACAATCCTAAAATTCTTAAAACATACATAAATACAGTGAAACCTTTCTGAGAGGCCACCCCAGTGTTCCGAAAATATTTGGCCACATAGAGGGGGTGGCCGCTCTAAAGGGTTTTATTATAACTAATTGCTGTAATGCATAATATAAACAAGTTGACAAACATTCCTTATTTAAACTGAAATTGAAAACTTATCTAAAAAGATAATAGTACTTTATTTCATGCTCTCTTACATTTTTTATATAAGGCTACAATTTGTGTGTTTTACGTTTTTACTTTTCTCTATAAGAACTATATTTTAAGTTCATTTTTTACTTTAAAATCAGAAAATTTGTATTTCTTAAAAATCAAATTGTTTTTCTTTAATGACTTCGTAAATTTGCGTTCCTCCACAATCAGATAATTCAACTAACTTTCTTGCCGATTTGAAATTTTCATATTCAAGCAGAACTTCAATGCACTGCTCGTAATGCATGCAATGAAAACGCATTTCACATCGTTGTAACTCAGATCACTGACCAACTCATGAAATGAAACTGGCGTGGATGACATTTTTGCTGACAGAAATGCAATTCTTCCTTTACTGTACCTATCGGAATTCCAAACAAAGGCCCTAGGGATTCCCTATATGAAGGGTATGGGGAGAATACAAAAGAGATAACAGATTTAATCTTTCTAAGAAAGGGGGGACCAGGGGAATGGATATCTCAAGTTATTCCTTTGTCTTATATACGACCATAAACCTGACCTTCAGTTTTTTTCACTCAAAATTAAAGCACTGAGTAGAATTTCTCGAAAAATGAAAGGGGCAATCCCACTGGGTGGCCGTTGATACAAGTTATTTTACCATTAGGTCTATGAGTCAAAACATCCGTGCCCTGAAAAATAGGCTGTTTAGAAGGGTGGCTGCTATACAGTGGTGGCCGCTCAGAGAAGTTTCACTGTGCAAGCCCAAACTGTGTATTTCTGAGCATAAGCCAAGAATTTTTGGAGCTTTTTATAGACCTAAAGTAGGGAGTCCATGGAACAGATGAAATACATATGTTTTTTGGCAACATTTTTTGTAACTGGTGACAAAAAGTCTCCAAATTGGCAAAAATTAACAAGATTATTTAAAATTTTTAAAAAAAGTAGTAAAGATCAAAAAAGAAAATGTATAACAGCAAAAAGTAAAGGCAGCTTGTAAAATTTTTAAAATGAGAAAAAACATAAAAATTGTAAAATAAATTTTAAATGACTCTGATCTGTGTTATAATTGAAGCAAAACTATTAACAGTAGCAGATCAAATAATCTCCTAATAAACACAATTCTATATAAGCCATTCGATAATACAATCGATCAATTGCTAAATATAGCATTTTTATTAGCTTATATTGCTTAAATTTATAAAGTTTATAATTATATCGGACTACCAGAGTTGAAATTATTGTCCTTAGCATCTAAGCAAAAATATCATTTTAAATATCAATAGCCTAGCATTGCAATTATAAAACCAGGAACTGTGACAGTAATCTAGGTAAGTAATAAAGACAGCATGAAGTTAATTCAAATTTAAGTTGTTTCTTCATGTGACTTTCGAAACATTCTCTTTGATATCCTTATTTGGCTCAAGGTTCAACCTCTGCAGTACCATGGTAAAAATGGTTTGAGCCTTTTACTTTAAAGCAATTGGATTGGACAATATTCCCTTCGTTTTACCTGCTTAGCGACATATTTGAACATTGTTTTTTCATTTCAGTTTATGTATGTGTTTGGACCTTTAGGTAAATTTTTGAAGGAAAATCGCACCTGTGACTTACATATAGAAATATACAGTATGTACATATAATACATATATGTGTGTATATAGGTAATCCATTTTTTATAAAACTCCTTAACAAGGAGAAAGAGCTGCTACAAAGCACATCTATTCTACTGAACGACAGACAAAGAAAAGCCACAGAGACCACTCTGATTAAAGAGATGTGCACCCAAGTGCAAAAACAAAGAATTTTCCCATAGTAAAAAAAAACATAAGCGAATTAAATGCAAGATCAGCAAAAATGCAAAACCATTTGCCGGCGACAGCTGGGAAACGTGCCAAATAGACAGAAAGTTTACATTTTCAGGATAGAAAGCTTTGGGTAGAATGTTAAGTAGAAAATACTCCTTTGATTAAACTATTAAGAGGCTGGAAAAAAGATTTAAACGAATTAGAATGGGAGATAGGAGGTTTTAAATGAAATATTAAAGTTAAATAATTTTGTTATATTACATATACATATATATACATACAGTACATTTCTGGCTATAAGCCCATAAATTTCATTGAAGAACATTATTTATTCACTTTAAAGTAAAATGCATAATATAATTTAGCACATACATGTGTGTAAACAGTGGAACATGCTTATACTTCTGTGGTCAAAATCTTATATATATCTATAATAAATTTTCCTGTTTAAAAAGTTTTATTGATTCTAAACCCCATGGTGAGGTTTCATCCATTTTTTATTCAACAGAGGTACAAATAGTGCGATGTGGAAGAACTAAATGGTGATACAATAAACCATACAATAATACCAGCAATAAACTGCCTTTCATTACTGGAATAATTGGTGAAAATTAAAAGTTTTAACACAGGCCTGGCACATATTTATCAGCAAATTCTCTCTTTTAAATTAAACATCTCAAAAAGGGATGAAACTTGTGAATTATAACAGTAAATAAAATATAAACTAATCAAGCAAGAATTTTTAAAATTTAAACCATTAAGGAAAATTAATAAAATACTACTATTCAGGTGTAAGTAATGTTTTTCTCACTGTTAAAACCATTGTTGGTTAAACGTAGATGTGTAGAAATATAAATGTCTATATAATTATAACTTAAAAAGTTACTTTTATTTTTAATAGTAAAATTGCACTATACACTTATACGGAACCATTTCAATGTGAAAAAAAAAATTATATTAATATATTTATCATAATGTTTTATCTCTTGGTCCCTTAGAACCCTTCTTAAGTGAGTATCACTACATACACGCCGACACACATAAATATAGATCGTTCTACACAAAACGGAACGATGTTTAAATATAAGTAAATGTAGCAATAAGAAAATTTAACACAATAAATGCCAATTAAAACAGTAATCTATAGGCTATTATAACGTGTACGCATACAAAAGCATTATGAGAAAGACAACAGATTACATGTTGAAAGGCAACTGCCGTTTTAAACTTGTAAGAAAAGATAAAAACAAACACTATAATACAACATTTACCTATCAATCATTAAACTCTCATCTCCCATCCATGGGATCAAATGCTTTCCTTGATCAATATATCTAGCTTTTTCATCATCTCGAAAAATTTTACATGAATAGCCGAACAAAAATAATTTTTCATTTGGATCTACAGTTTGCATAGTCGGATTCCGACACCACATCCCGCTACTTTCGGCCATATTTAAAGTAATTGTTAGTGTTCATGAAGTATAATTGTTGCCAACTCAATATTCATTATAAATAATTATAGGAAATGATATAAATAATTTCATCCGTCTTTAATGTATAATTTGCCCACTGAATTTCCTTTAAATGTACGTTCTTTAAAATGTAAGTAGATTATTTTTCAGTGACTTCGATTTCGATATTGCAATTTTATATGTCATAACTGCGTCTGCCATTTTTTATGTATCATGGCACTAAATTAAATCTTGTTATAAAATTTATTAACCTTGCATGTAATTTGAATTTTATATCAGATTACTATTTGCTTTCTAAATTTCCCCCAATTTTTTTATTTTTAACTCGAACAAGCTTCGATTCAGAGCAATGGACTGTTCAGTTCAGAGCAATGGACAATCTTTTAGGACTAGTGGGGTCTCACAATATTTCCATAACTTAGAAGAGGACTAACTGAGAAGAAGACTATCAAAAATGTTTTAGCCTTCACTAAATTTTGCGCAGCTATGACCAATTGTTCAGCACTTCCTGATGATGACCTTGGACGATGGTTTACGGGTTGCATCCACACACTGGGTCACTAAATGAGACAGGCGCGTGGATCCGTCCATAGAATCTACTGCACACTTTAGTTGTGTATCTGGCTGCCTTTGATCTTTGGAGAAAAACCGCTTCCGAAGTCATCCACCTCCAAGGCTATTTTATGAGTGGATCGAGACAGCCAATTTCGGTGCTACAATTCCAGGAGAAAATTGCTTGATTCACTGCCGTTATCTTTTCCTTAATATATTCACTAAAACTACTCAAGTAATAAGGTTATTTCACGCAGTAGGGCAAATTCTCAACTTATGGCAATTATGGCTTTAGTTTCAAATGGAAGGGCAGTTTATTGTTTGTCTATTGGCTGTTGTAAACATGAAAATAAAGGGGAAGGGTATTATAGTAGTTCGTGACGTTGCGACAAGTAGCCTTATTTTGCAGGATTTGGGGCAGCTTTTGTATTCTTTTATTTACATTTTTGACAATATTTAAGTTCATTTTCTATTTTCTCCATTTTATTTTTTACTTGAATTATAAATTTTTTATTTTCATTTTGGTTAGTTTTTGTCATTTTAAGTTTATAAAAATAATTTTTGCTCAGAAATTAGCTTAAGAAGTGCTAATATTTCTCATATTTTGTTATTTTTAATAAAATTATTAATTTTAATATTTATTATTATTATTATTTTATTTTTATATTTTATTTCTACTGTTCATTTCTAATATTTTTTAACATTTTTGACAATTTTTAAAAATTGATTTTTATTTTTAACTCAATTTTTTTTATCTTTTTTATTTTTTTATTACTTTAAGTTTTAAATATCAATTTTTCAAATTATAAACTTTATACCTCAAGCTGTCTATAATGGACAGTAAACAGCCTGATTTTTAAAGATAAAACATTGTTCTGAAAAAATGTTATGCAATATAATAATTTAGAAACTTACATTTTTCTATAAAAGAATATTCATAAGTTTAATTTTTACTGTTCCTCTCAAAAGTATACAGCAATATTGAATAATTATTTCACTTAAAATAAAACGTAGTTAATTTTGCAGTCCACTTTTTATCCAGGATACTCTTACCGACTCTAAATTATTTTTCCCTTACATTAACTGCTCTACTCATATATAGAAAATGATGTGTTGAAGATTACTAATGAGGTAAACTCGTCTATTCAAAATTCGTCGAAGAAACCTACTCGACCCAAAGTTCACAAACTCCCTAGGGAAATTCGTGAACTTATTAAAAAAACGCAACACATCTAGAAAATTATATCAACACCTTCGCACCCCTGATTCACGGCAAGAGTATTTTGCCCTCAGTTCTGCTGATAAGATTAAGATTCGTGAGCATCATGAAGAGAAGTGGGATGATTTTATTTCGGGGCTTGCTGTCGGGAATAATTCTCTCTGGAAATTCCAGAAGCAACTCAGCGGCAGGCTTGGTTATCACTATCCCCAATAGAGAGCACCACAATAACGCACTTCGATCCTTTTGACAAAGCCGAAACGATTGCTGTTACCTATCAAAATCAATTCGCTTCCAATGCGGATCCTATGGACGAAGATTACGACTTTTATGTTAAGAAAGTTGTTAATAATTTCCTTGCCTCTCCTACGCCCTATATAATTCCTAAGGTTACTGCTGTAGAAGTTAAAAATATCATTTAAGGGCTTAAATCCTCAAAATCACCTGGATGTGATAATATCCCAAATCGTGCCCTTAAAAACTTTCTTTCGAATACCTTAGAGTACTTTACTGCATTCATCAACCATGTTCTTAAATTTAAATATTTTCCTACGGCCTAGAAAATAGCTATAGTATGTCCCATCTCTAAACCTGAAAATTATCTCCCCATTAGTTTGCTGAGTACTCTCAGTAAGGTTACCGAGCATATAATTCTCAACCGACTACAGACACACCTAGATTTAAATGACAGCATCATTCCAGAGCAATTTGGCTTTTACGTAGCCATAGCATGACACACCAATTGCTTCGAGTTTTAGAGATCGCTAGCGAGGAATTACAAAGCGAGAAGCCAACTGTTGTACTCTTTCTTGACATTACAAAGGCATTTGACAGTATCACACACGAAGGACTTATTTACAGGTTAATTCAGCTCCGTGTGCCTGATCGGGGTTATCGTGATCAACATGGCTCTGGCCTGATGTACTTATACACTTATTAGTACACTACCTTTGCAATCGTTTCTTTAAAGTCTGTATCAACAACACCTATTCTAACTGCAAATCCATTACTGCTGGAGTCAAACAAGGCTCTATCTTAGGGCCAACATTTTTAAAGGTATTTATCAATGACATACCTAGACCACATTTAACTTCAATAGCCCTTGAAGCTGACGACACGACAAACTATAATTCTGCTCATCATATTAATAGTGTAACTATTTACATACAACACCATATATCTGCTCTGGAAATTTGGTGAATAAAATGGAAAATTGAAATAAATCCTAGCAAATGCCAAGCAATTTATTTTAGTCGCTGCTTTAAACTTCATCCAAGGTGGCAATTATAAGGCGAGGCAATCGAATGGGAGAACTCAGTTAAATTCTTAGGAGTTACCATCAATAGGCGCCTTACCTCGAAAAAGCATATTACCAATGTTAAAAATGTAATGATTGCTAGGAAAGTCCAAATTCGTTCACTTCTTTTTGGTCCATATTTATCTAATCATAACAAAGTATTACTGTACAAAACAGTAATAATACCTGCTGCCATTTATGCAGCACTGGTATGGTCTTTTACTTTTCCTGGAAATTTAAATTTTTTTAGTCATGCTCATAATCAAATACTCAGAGGTATAGCAAGATCTCAGTGATACCTTCGTAATGACAATATCAAAAGAGATCTTAATATCGTAACATTTAAAGAATTATGTATTAAACACTCCATTAAATTTTATAACAATATAAATAACGTCAATAATGAAATTATTGCTGAACTTCTTAATTATGATTTTAGGGAGGCGAGAAATCTCAAGCGGCAGCGTGCTGCTATGATCCCGTAAGTCATTTTCTTTTTTTCCAAATTCTCTTAAATTATGTTACGATCTCGCCGATACTAGATGGCACCACGATGACTCTTGCTTTCCCTCAAAATTTTCATAATCATCTATCCTTAATTTCTCTCTTTAAGTTTTCTTCTTTCCTTCTTAATTTTAAACTTCTTACTCTTATCATCACCTTTATATATAAAAATAATTAAAATAAAAATAAAAAGTAAAAAACTTATAAAAAATTAGGATGCTTGCATCCACCGAAAACATTTGTTTCGTAATTCAATTGTTTAGTAAATCTTCTTAAAATTTTACTAATTTTTCTGTTTTCTTTTCCTCCTTTATTTAATCATTTAATTTTAACATCAGCTATTTAGGCGTTTCATACTTTTTATCCATCTTAAGACTCTACTTACTTAAATTATTTTAACCTTTAATATAATCTTGTACTCAACGATGCACACCCTGAAGAGTAATTTCTGACCTTCATCATTGGGGGCGTGATCACGATGGCCCCGGTTAAGCCCAGGCGCCCGAAACAACTCGGAGTCCACTTTTTTGATTGGTCAGTAGAGTGAAGAAGACTACATTAATTAGATCCGCCTTTAATTAGATCCTCAAAAACTAATTGGGGGTGGAGCCATAGTAGGAGAAGATTAGTTCCTATCGTAGTCAGATTAGACCAGTTCTTGGGTTAGCTTATATTTGAGGGTGCCCCTTGATTCTCGCCAAGCTAATCAATGTTGTTTTATTTATGGAAACGTCTGTAGTTTTTTTTTAAACCCAATCTTGATTTTGATTGTTTTAGATTTTAGATCTATTTTTGAATGTATAACAGTATATGTAATTTCAGAGGTCAGTTAGTTCTGCGTTGGATGTCGGCTGGTAATGTTAATAAGGCAATTTTACGCAGTAGGGCAAATTATCAAATTATGATCAAATTATATCAAATTATGGCTTTAGTTTCAAACGGAAGGGCAGTTTATTGTTTGTCTATTGGCTGTTGTAAATATGAAAATGAATGGGAAAGGCATTAAAGTAGTTCGTAACGTTGCGAGAAATTGCTTTATTTTGGATTAGCGCCAAACAAAAATTGCCAATTTCGCCAAGGGGGCACCCTCAAATATATTTTTACCCAGTTCTTGTCTCAATCGATGACAATTTGGTACCAAATAGTCACTTCACTGACGTAATCCAGGCGAGTGACAAAGTTTCTGAAAATTATCATTTTCACCCAAAACTTAAATCATAGTGAATGTGGTAGCACTCCTAGTGATCACAACGTTCCAGTCAGGATTCGACCTACAGTAGGATTTTATAACTCTATGGTGGCAGCATTTTCAAGAAAACAAACTTCTTATTATTTGGTATCACAAATACCATAGAGCAAAACAAACCACACATTTGAATGTAAACGTTTTTTTATCTTAAGTACTTTTAAAGTTTACAAATATTTTTTTAAAAATGGCTAGTACAGCGCCAAAAGCACAAAAAATACCCAAAGTTGCGAAGGTAAGCATAGGATATATTATTTATTAAAATCATTTGATGTTTCGTTCTGTTATATTACCCATTGATGAGAGATTAATTTATTTTTAAATATAAAATCATACAAGAAAAATACTTAGCCTCTAGGCGTTTAAATATGCATCCTTTTTAATTTATGGCAAACCAACACACATACAAAAGCACTGCAATGAATAAATACACGTGTGTCAGTCGGATTGCAAATGTTAAATTTCAATAAAATAAGTATTAATAACTGACAGTAAGTGTTTATAATCTTGATGGGTTTAAAATTTATAAGTTTGAAGAGCAATAAAAAATCAGCATTTGCCAGTTGATGTATAGAAAGTTTATAATTTCGGAATGGAAACAAATGTTTATTCCAAACATTAACCATCTGGGTTTAAATACCTTAAATAAATGACATGTGTGGTAAATAATGAAGTAAAATATTTTCGCAGGAGTTTGATCCTCAACATTTATAAAATAATATGTAATGTGGGATTTAAAGAATAATCAGAAATAAAAATTGGTTTGCCAAAGGAGAAAATTTTCAGTACAAAATCTTTATTCTGATGATTCTTGTTCTAAGATTATGACTGTTTATATAATCAATTTTGTGATTTTTACATGTGTAATGAGAACAAATTAAAGTTGTATTGTTCTGCTCAGCATAGACTATGTTAGCCTTTTTAAATTAGCTGGTTCTTTTGTTCGGGTCATCTCCTTTTTAACAATTTGACTCATAATTACTTTTTTACGATAAAAGGCAAGCTTGTAAGTGACAATAACAAAGTATTATTCATCTGTTTTTTAAATAGGATTAAGAGTGAAATATAACATGTGAACATAAACCCTTACTTCATAAGTTTGAAAATATGCTTAATCCCTAACATTCTTTAAGACTTTTTAATATAAATTATCAAAAAATGATTTTGTGACTGAAATATAATTTTAAAAATATGCTACTAAATTGGTTATCTATTTAAATTTATTTTGTTTGATTCTATATGTGCATAAATAATTAAGAATAGGAGCTAATTTAATTTACATTGAAAATTCTTATAGTTTCCTTTTTTTTTTATCTCATCTCTGTCTTATAAAAGAGCCCATTTTGATACCTCAGTGAATAGGATGGCATTTCAAATTGAGTAGCTGTATGAAGATCAAGGCCACTCAAAGGAGACCCCTTCTTCTAAAGCACTACAGGCCAAGGCTGTCCCAAGACACCTTTTGACAGTCCCTCTCCACTGCATCTAATGGGTGGTGTTTTACTGGGTTTATGTCATTGAGTCAGAATAGGTGTCCAAGCCATCGCAGTCTATTGATTTTTATGACAACATGAAGTTGCTTATATTTTTTAGAGATTTCAAAATGGAATAAAGATCTCCAAAAATTATTCTCTTGAACTGCACCAAATATTTTTCTTAAGATTTTCCGTTCAAAAGCCAGCAATTTATTTTCATGCAATTTGGTTATTTCCCAGCATTTACTTCCATAGAGCAGAATAGGTAAAAGTAGAGTTTTGTAGTTGTTCATTTTCATTTTTAAACTTATAAATCGAGATTTTAATTGGTTTTTCAGGTCATGATAGCATTTATTTGACGTGACGATCCTGTTGTTTATCTCTACGTCCAAGTCATTATTAGTGGTGATGGTTGTCCCAAGATATTTGAACTGTGAAACTATTTCAAAGGTATAGCCTCTCACTGTAAATGACTTTAGATTAGGTGTACTCTGGGATGTTTCCATAAGTTTTGTTTTATTGTCGTTTATTTGTAAGCCTAATTTACTAGCCTCGGCTTCTAATAAATTAAAAGCTTCTATAATATAATTTCTGGATTTAGCAACCAAGACGATGTCGTCAGCAAATGCCAAGATTTGTAAAGTCTTCTGGTAAATGGTTCCTCTAGTTGTGATACCAGATGCTCTAAGGCTAGATTGAATAAGAGGCATGATAGGACATCACCCTGTCGTAATCCTCTTTCAGTATAAAAGACTTCAGAAAAATCGTTCCCTAATTTCACTCTACACTTTACTCTCTAAGTGTAGTTTTTGTTAGATTAATTAATTTAGTTGGTATATTGAATTCCTCCATTGCTTCGTAAAGTTTTGGTCGAATAATGCTGTCATATGCAGCTTTAAAATCTAGAAAGAGGTAGCATCTATAGATATTAAATTCTTTAGCCTTCTCCAATATCTCTCACAAAGTGTGCATTTGGTCAGTAGTTGACCTACCTCTAAGAAATCCACATTGTTAATTCATGTTTCCCCAGGCTTGCAGTATTTTCTCTGTTAAGCATAGTTACATTTAGAAATCCTAACTTCCGTTTCATATACTGAAATGGACAGTTTAAAAATCCTGATAGTATCTATGTATACTCTAACAAAAGTTTTGTGATATTTAAACAAGCTTCAAAGAAAATGGTTTAGCTGTGATAAAATTGATATTTACATTTTGGTAAAAATTTGTTTTTAAAATTTAAATAAATTATTAATAAATATATATTGCAGAAAAATGCCCTAAATTTAAAGAACTGAATAAATAATTATTACTCCAGGAATATCAGATATTTCATATCTGTTTGTCATTCATTTGCTTTTAAATTATTTTTACTATTATTTCTGTTATTAAGTATCTCAGTAGGATCTGAATATTCAGATTCACTGTCACATATTTAAAAAAGAAAAAAAAATCATGATTTTTTTAAAAAAAAATCAGATTTATTTGATTTAAAATCAGATTTTTTTTATATTTTTTTATGAATGCTCATTTTAATTGTTGTTTTTATGTTTTTTGCAGTATACATAGAATAGTTTGTTATAAGATGTAACATCTTATCTATCTAGTATATTCTGCACACTGATTACCTAAACTTAAACATATAAATTTTAATCTAAATACATTCTATTATTTTGTCATTGGATAGTGCAAACTCAATAAGATGTAAATTAAAAGAACAAATTAAATATTCTTTGAATGCAAACTATTTATTTAAAAAAAAGAAATCACAATTATTTCAATATTTTTGAAGCATCAAATTATAGATTTCATTGTTTCAATAAAAACACTCTTTTCGATGCTTTATTCACTCCTCATGGGTTACAAAGGCTAGATTAACAATACCAAAAAAAGAAAACTGTCTTTTCATTCCAGCAGACGAAGCCACGGCGTATGTTATTTGGTAGACAATCTGGATATCAAGTTTTGTAATACTCTCTTTGCCTCCCATTACATAAAATGATTTCCACCTGTCCTAATCCATCATTGTACCTACACCTACTCCATACTTTCTGATAATAACCCCTAAATTCTTGGAAAGCTCATCTATTGACACTTATTAACTTATTGGTATTACTGTGATGATGGATTCCCAATTCTCCTATCTTTGGAATATAGGTTTTAAAAGAAGTGAAAAAAAAAATGATTTAAATCAATGATTTTTTCAAAAAAAAAAATCCAACCCTGGCTGAAACGGAGTCAAAATATACAAAACACACTGTAGCGAACTGCAAGCAAAAATTGCATCCTTTCCTATTCTATCAAAATATTTACACCCAGTGCTCAATAAATCACAGTTATTGGCAGGTCTTGAACATGGACTTTTGTTTGCCTGTTCAGAACTGAAAGCATCTATTGAACAGGGATGGACAAACTTTTTCTGCCAAAAATCCAAAGAAAGAGTGTAGTAGGGTTGTATGTCAACGATACAACCTTGAGGTTTGAAACTTAGTACAGGGTTATGTTTCTCTTGCATTTTTATACTTTTTTTTCCTAATGGCTGCTAAACACCCGTATCTAGTTTAATGTTTAATATTTCATTTATACGACTGATCTGAATTCCATATTTCATTGATACATCATGAAAGTTAGAATTCATTGAAAATAGCTCCGAATTTCCATTGCACAAAATACAAATTTTATCTCTCTAGACCAGGGATCGACAAACTTTTTCAGTCTAAAAATCGAAAGAAAATAAGTTTGGCAGGCCAAGATAAATTTTTCTAAAATTTTAAAAACAATATACAAGTACCTAATGTTTTAAATACATTAATGAGATGAATGAAATTGCGATTTCCTTTTAAAAGTTCCTTATACTGAGGTTCGAAGCGAGATGAACTGATTTTAAGGAACGATGCTCAATGCTCATTTGCCAGTCTACTTCTGAAATGATTCTTTCTAACGTTCAAAGTTGAAAACACTTGTTCACGTATAAGAAGCAAATAGACCGCCAATCTTCTGGGCGTGAGATAGTAAATTTGGGATATAATATTGAAGCAAAGTAGAAAAGGAGATGGATATATAATGTATAAATATATATTTCTTTTCATTTGCCTTAGACCGGCAACTTAAAATTCTATCAGCGGGCCGGATAAAACCTTCCGGCCGGCCATAGTTGATCCATCCATGCTCTAGAACATTCAAGGTTGGAAAAAAATCAGATTTATTTGATTTAAATCAGATTTATTTGATTTTTTTCTGAATTCTAATTTTAATTATTGTTGTGTTTTTATATTTTTTGCAATATACATGGAATTGTTTGTTATAAGTAACAACTTATCTATCTAGTCTATTCTACACACTGATTTCTGAAAATTAAATATATAAATTTTAATCTAAATGCATTCTATTATTTTGTCATTGGATAGTGCAAACTAAATAAGATGTAAATTTAAAGAAATTAAATACTCATTTAATGCAAACTATTTATTTTTAAAAAAATCACAATTATTTCAATATTCTTTTAAGCAACGAATGATGGATTTAACTGTTTCAATAAAAACACTAGTTTCGATGCTTTATCCAAGCCTAATTTGTTATAAAGGTTAGAACGAACAATATCAAAAAAAGAAAACTGTCTTTTTATTCTTGCAGATGAAGCCACGGTTGTCGTTATTTGATTGATAAACTGGATTTCAAGTTCTGTAATACTCTCTTTACCTCCCATCACATAAAAGTAATTCCACTAGTCATACCTAGTCATTGTTCCTACCCCTACTCCATATTTTCTGATAACAAGCCCTAAATTCTTGGAAAACATGTTATCTATTTATACTTATTTACTTATTGGTATTTCTGTGCTGACTGATTCCCAATTCTCCTGTCTATGGAATATAGATTTTAAAAAAAGTGAGAAAAATGATTTAAATCAATGATTTAAAAAAAAAAATCAACTGATTTAAATCATGCCAACCCTGAGAACATTATTTGAAAATCTTAAGGACTCACCACCCTCTAGTGCTGTTTAAAAATTTTAATAAAATGTTCCAATTTTCAGTCTCACTGTAATTCTGTACTCATTTACATGTTATCACAGTCCTAAATGTGTTAAAAAATTTATTTATGATTATTTTAAGAGATTGTTAAGTTTGTAATGTTTAAGATAGTGTTGTAATGGATGAGTCTACTCATATTCAATTTTAGTTGTGAAATCTAAACATATAGAATAATTTTTAATGGAATCAGCTTTTATGCTTCTATATTATGAAATTTAATGTAATAAATTTTTATTACTTGTAAAATTAACATAATAGGAAGTTTATATTGTTATTTCTTTTTTTACAGGTCAAAAATAAAACTCCTGCTGAAATACAGATTACAGCAGAACAACTGTTAAGAGAAGCAAAAGAAAGGGATTTAGAAATTTTGCCTCCTGTAAGCATACATTTTAGTTTTTTTTTTTTAAAATGATCGATTTTTTTTTTCTCTAATTTTGGTGAAATCATAATCTATTTAACATTTTTGTGGGTCATTTAATTTTCAGTTTTTTTTTCTGCATTTTGTTATTAATCAAAGAAAAGCATTTTATGAAATATATTTTATTTTGTCAAATTTTATGTTTGTATTTAAGTTTTAACACTAGAATTATGGAAGGGGTCATTTTGACACCTAGCGAATTTTATCTCTGACAGCTCTTCTGTTTTTTCACAAATATCTTAATCTGTTCTGGACTTTTCCTAAATCATTGTGATTTACGAAATAGTAAAAATTTCAAGAAAATTGTATTTTTATTTTAGCCTTAACAAATGATTATACCTAAAAATGCGGCAGGTGTCATTTTGACCCCTTTTAGAGAAAAAAATGAATACATTCCATTGTATTATCTGAGCACTGGATGGAACTGAAGATGGAGATGAAACATCTTGTGATTCTGACTTTATTATAGAGAGCAATCGGGCAATATTATCCTCTAGCTCAAGTGAAAGTACAAATGAATTTGTTTCTACGAGTTCAAATTCTGCCGTACCTAAGAATGCCAAAGCGGGAACTAGTAGACTCTCGAAAGGGAATATGAAATTCAACGTTATTCAGACTAACACTTGTAATGAAATTGCTAGTGATGGAACTGTATGGGAAGTAGGAAATACTTCAAATACTTCTGGTCGGTGATCCTTGCAAAATATATTGCGAGAAAATGCAGGATCGACATCCTATGCTAAACGTCACATTTGTTGTAGTAAAGCTCTTAATGCTTGGAAGTTTAGGAGAGAATGTAGTAAATCTTTTAGTTGATCCTTACAAAAATGCTTACTGAAATGTAACTGCAGACATTTGCTTACATAAAAATTTTAAAAAATTTCATTTTCCGATGGAAATACTTAAATGCTTGTTCATTATTTGACTACATACCTTCAAAGTATTTATATTCTTTAAACTGTAGTTGTCATAATTTGCGTTATTTTCACAAATATATCATTAAGGGAAATATGCAGATATCTTATGAAGGGGTCAAAATGACCCCTGCCGTAATTCTAGGTATACAAAGACCACCGTAATTCTAGTGTTAAGTGTGTGATTGTATCCAAATTCAATGATTGGCCATGGAAAGATGAAAGCATGGCCCATCCCTCTCAAGTACTCTGCTACATCATCAGCAGTTAGAAACTAACATTGACATACGATTTCCTAGAACCAAACCCTTTTTTGTTTGAAAACTAGCATTTTTTTTTTCCTGCCAATCAGCTAATCTATATATATATAAATGAATGTGTGTCTGTCTGTACTTGATAGACTCAAAAACCATACATCCAATCACCGTGAAAATTTTTGAAATTTTTAGATATATCCCTATGAAGGTTTTTAATTTTTAACGTTCAAAATCTATTCCTTCCCCCTTTTTTGATCGTTTCCTGTCATTATTCCAAGCATTATTTTTCCCAGTTAAACTCAAACAATTAATTTTTTAATTTACTGCATCATAACTAAGTGAAAGAAGCAATATTTCTAGTAGTGTGACGTCATCCTATGTAATTGTTTTAAGTGTCTTTTTCCTCAGTTAAAAGCAGGAGATTAAAATTTTCAGTTCCTCACATAATAAATAGGTGAAAACGATATTTTTTTATCGTTATGATGGCATTCCTTTAAATATCTTATTTATTCATTTCTTGTTTTATATTATTTTAAACATGGTCTGAGTATCCGTTCGATTTGACCTGGAAATTGAAATATAAAGTTATTCTATTCTATTTATGTCGAAAATTCTGAAATAAATTCAAAAGTTTGTAACACCACTTTTTATTTTAGCGAACATGAACACTACACAAAACAGTAAAAACTAAATCTACGTTTCATCAATAATCAAAATAATTTAAATCAAAAGGTGGAATGTTTCGATGCGTTCTCAATTCATCGCATCCTTCCACACACATCAAAGGTTTATTCTAAAAGACAAAAAACTCTTTCGCCATTGCCAAACGGCAAACCTAAATGGCCCTGTCTTCGCTGTCGTGACAAAGTGATTCACTTTCATTTCTATGTGACTCAAATTATAGCATTTTTATATAAAAACTAATTTTAAATTTAATGCTTGGTTAATTTTTACAATACAATGAAATGTTTATCAACAATATTCTAAGAATGAAAAGTACAAATTTCAGTGATTCTCATAGGCAAATAGAAACCTATTATTTGCTATGCACGAAAAAAAATCTTTGTTTAAAAGTAATATATTAAGTTCACCGCAGTGAAATATGGGCACACTTGCTAATATAATATAAGGGTAGCTATTCGTTAGTGGGTTTTTTGCACTTTCACAAGTGGATGTTATAAAGATTAATATAGGTGGAGAGGAATCTACCAAAGACCTACAAAATGGTTCATCTGCCAAAAGTTGGATTGTTTGTATTTGCTGTTTTAAAAATTGTATCTTAAAATCTTTTGTTATATTTTATATATTTTTTTAAGAATGATACCTTTATATATCAGAGGTGGCCAACAAGTCCGCTGTGGTTGATCTTTGAAATAAATATCCAGAGTCATGGCGTAATTTAGAAAATTGTGGCATGATATTAAAAACAATGTTAAATCACGGGCTGTCATAGGCCAAACATGCTTTTTTTAAAGTTATTCCATCCCCTCATGTTGAAGGATGTTAGAATTGTTAGTGTGCACGGTACCAGAGTATGTGGGTTTGAATCCCACTCTGGCATGGATGTTTATAGTCATTTGCAGAGACTGACAATAGTTGTAAAATCTTAGGAGCCGATGGCACAAGTTCTTTCTTTAACTTAATGGCTTTAACGCATTCACTGCAGAACGAAACATAGGCCACTCATAATCAAATAGGGTTTCTTCTACAACAGGACAAGGAAAATCTTTATTAGATTAAATTATGCAAAGGAAAATTATATATTATTATTAAAAGTTAAATATATGTACTGGATTTTTTTTTTTTTTTTCGCTCTAAAGTTAGTTGCCAGGGGCATTTTTTTAGTCGCCCGGGTTTTGTCGGACCGTGGTCATTCAGAATCAGCTTTAAGCAGTAGGTCCCATTCTCATTAGACCTCATGCTGCAAAATAGTGCACCCTAGAGCTCCAAACCATACCATTCCATCACATACACACATCTTCTTAGAAATATATTTAGAATCTTTTACAAATAAGGTATAAATTAAAAAAAATATTAAGCAATGGTGAGGAATGATTATAAAAGATAAATTTTAAAACTTTGGTTATTTTTCTTATTGATATATCTCACAGAACTTTGACATTAACTAGGATGTGAATTGGGTGATTTCTTTCATTTGTAAATTTTAAGAGTTATAGGATTGGTTTGATAAAAAATGTCACCAAGCAGGTCAGACAGGAGAAATATTTTCCAATCAAATTGTTGTCATTTAAAATGCTACTATCAAAGCTTCTCAAACACTGTGGCTCTCACCTTAAGTACTTTTTAAGGAGATCAGTGGCATCTCGAGATGAATACAAGGACATTTTTAAACACATCGGCAGTTGGGAGGAAAAATAAATATTAATTTAGGTTCTCTTTTATTCATTTCATAATTTTATGCTGACATTTCTAGATGCAGCATCAGACATATGTGGCAAATGATTTTTTTTTACTTAGATGCCAATAACAATAGTTTCAACTGCGGTAATCCTATCTGAAATGAGCACTTTTTCATAAATTTAAATAATATAAACAAAAAAAAAAAATAAAAATTGCTAATTTTGGCAGTTTATGATTGCTTCCAGTTTACATAGAAGCACATTTTTAAGAAGAGCCCATAAGCTACAGAAGCAGTATAGCAGGCTTGCAATTCTGTCACTTTTTTAAGAAAACAGTCACTTTTTTCATAATGTATTACAGAGTCTTGACAATGTACTGAACCGTATTTTGTTCTTAGTACAAGACAACTTTTATAGTTTATGTTTTGATGAAACAACAAATGCAAGAAATCAAAAATAAAGTCATCAACTATCACTTGCAACCATTTTTTCTTGGAAAAACTGATGGTGAAACAATTTTTGAAAAACTAAAAATGACTGTAGATTTAGGAAATTTTTCTTTATGTAAGCTATTGATGTTTGGTTCTGATAGTCCTAATGTTAACATAAAAGTGTACAGACTAATGAATGAAGAGATATTGATGATGTGAAAACAGAAACTTGTAGAAATTGGATTTTGCAATATTCATATATTACACAATGCTTTCAATGTTAGGGATGGCCGCATCTGACTTAATTTTGCATTGTATAATTTCTTTGATGGCAGGCCATCAAGATGGGACATTTTCAGAGGAATACAAGAACGATTTAAATTACCAACCCACCGTTTCATCAAACATTGTCCTTCAAGATGGTTGACTGTGAATGATTCTGCTTCAAGGGTTCTTGGACAGTGGGTTGCTATCCATCACTATTTCTTTAAGTTCATTCCTCCGAAAAAAAAATCAAATTTAATGTGTCCTAATAGTAAAACTGCTGAAAATAAACACGATGGAAGCAGAACTCCTCTTTGTTTGTTCAAGTTCTTGTATTTTCATGCATTTTACTGGTGTGTTTCAAAAAGATGAGCCTCTGAAACATTTACTGTATGATGTAACTAAAAATGTTGCTCAGACCTTGATTTTAAGGGTTTGTAAGCCAGAATAAAAAAAAAAAATTAAATTAGTGACATTTTTTGCAAGCAAAAACTCACTTCTCTTGTCAGAAATTATATGCTCTGAACAGGTAAAACTTGCTTTAAAAAACACTGCTGAAAAAGAGAAACTTTATTTTTTAAAATAGCTCATTAGCATTATGTTGAAGCTTGCGAATATCTGATAATAAAAGTTCCATCTCTTTCAAATCAATGAAACATTTTTGGTGTCTGAAACCTAGCAAAATGTCTTCCACCGAAAGTGTGGCTGATATTGCAGCTATTTCTAACGAACTTCCTTTAGACATTCCTAGTGATGAATCAATAGAGGAATGGAAGGTTCTACTACACTCCAAAAGCAGATGTTCAAATTTATGAATATTGGGGCCACTTTTTTACAATGAGGAATGCGGTAGCAGATATTAAGTATCCCTTATTAAGCAAAGTTATTAAATATCCGTTGTCTCTTTCTCATGGCAATGCTTATATAGAGCAAGGATTTTCTTCTTTGGGTAAAGTGCTTGATTACCTGGCTTCAATCGTTGTATCTCTTTTACCCTTAGGCATCTCGAAATCACAAAGTATCAGTATCTCATATACAACATTTCATGAATAGAGAATAACATGTAAACAATTTTAACTCGAATAGTTCTGAATGCTTGCAATAATAATTTAAAAAAGACTTACAATTAAGTCTTCCTTCTGCTAACTAGTTCGCAACAAACCAAACAATTACGCGAACGCGTTTTAAGTTAACAAACACTCCCATGAATCTGACATTTGAAAAAGATGTTAAAAAAGGAGAATTTTAGATAGATATTTATGGGGTCATGATTTTGATGTATTACACATACGTGTGTGGAACTCCAATAAATTCATTTATATTATTCTGAAGGAATGAAGCTTTTCATCTGATGTTTTATACTTTTCAGAAAATGCAATTGAATAGTTTATTACTGTACTTCTGCATGTTATAACCTTAAAATTCAGTTAATGTGTAACCTAAACTATACCAGTACCTAAAAGAAATAATTTAAGAGAAATTATAGGAAATTTCTTTTATTATGATACCTAAACCATATTGGTTTGGTAAACTCACCTAACTGTCCCCTTTGTCCATCTGGGGAAAAATGGATTTGAATCAACTCTTGACTGTTTGACCATTTAAACTGTGATAACTGGATTAACAGAAAAACTTTGTATTGGGCTGCAATGGGAGAGCTTTGGTCTCTTGATTGTTTCTGAATAAAGTTAATGTGTTCATTTCAGAATATGCAGTTATATGCTTCCTTTATTTTTTACAGTGTAATTATTTTTATATTTTGTATTAATTATTTTTGTTTTTTAAACTTTTCTTTATCTATCAGTTGATAATAAAGTGATTAACTCATTTGTTTTAATAGAATGATAGTAGTTTTAAATATCACATTATTAATAGTATTTTTGAAAAATCTCCTTTTTAGCCCCCTAAACAAAAAATATCGGATCCCGAGGAACTTGCAGAATATCAGTTAAGGAAAAGAAAAGTGAGTATGAGTTGTTTCATGTCTGTAATGTAACTGATTTATATGTATATATGGTATGATATTTTAAGCAAACTAACCGACTTAATTATAACTCTGTTCTAAAATAAATTTCTGATGATTCTATCTCTAAAATGACAACCTTTGTTTTTCTTTTCATTGCAATACAAATTGAATTCCATAAAAGATAAAAATCATTTTTGCATGAAGTTTTTAATTCATATTTTTTTTATCTTTCTATAGAATTAAAGGAATAAGCGTATAATAATATAACTGATTGCATCAAAGTTAAAAAATTATATTTACTTTGTATAGAATTAAGCAGTTTTCTTAGATAAGGGTTTCTCAAAGTATTATATATTATATATATATATATATATATATATATATATATATATATATATCATATATTTTTGGAATATAAGCTGTTTCACTGTTTTTTATTTAAAAAATTTACCTATAGTTCAAAACCCATATATAAGCCAAAATAAAGATACAATTTATAGAACATTCAGACATATCACCAAGGTGCCAAAAATGCCACCAAGCAGGTAAAAGGGGGAAATATTTTCCAATGAAATTGCTTTAAAGTAAAATGCTAGACCCATGCTTCTCAAACCTTTTTTTTGCCATGGCATCCAATTTAAGTACGATGAATGTGAAAGATAGGTCACTCTTCGAGAAAAATATGACATCCCTTTATACATCTCGAAAGTGCTGAGGAAAGACAACTTACATTTTAAATTTTAATTAACTTCATGCTGCCATAATTTCACAATTTTACACTAACTTATCTCAATTACTGCCATGGTGCTAGACCGTGCAGCCAATGATGTTATTACTTAGATGCTAACAATAAGTTTAAACTCTGGTAACCCTATATAAAGCTGACTTTTTCATAAATTTAACCTATATAAGCTTAAAAAAAAGGGGGGGGGGTGCTATGTTTGACAATTTATCAATTGAAATTATTTATTAGAAGATTAGCTAATCTACTACCATTATAGTACTGTTGTTTCAGAGTCATGTTAAATTTATTTTTCAATTATTGTGTCTTCTCGTTTCAAAATTTTTGCAAACATCATTTACTTTTTGCCTTTATACATTTTCTTTTTAACCATTTCATTAAATTTTGCAAAATACGTTGCCAAAACGTTGCACATGTATTACAACTGTTCTGTGGATCTATATACAAGCCAATCCGTCCACTTTAGATCCCCAATCACCTCCAAATCACCCTAGTTTCACCCCAAAAGTTCTTGGTTTATGCATGATATATACCATGTATAAATATATTTCCAAGAATTTTTATCTTAACCAATTGAGATTCATCAAACCCTTGTTTTGTTTTCCCATTTTTTGCATATATTTAACAGATGTTGTTTAACTATTTCAAAGGTTAAGTATAAATACTGTATTTTTTCGAGTGTGTTTATAAGCCTTGACCATGAGGTAGTGGTAGTTGATTTTGTAACAGGCCTGTAAGATAAGTCAGATGTATTTTTGAGGTGGATAAAAGAAAGATGGTTTTTGAAAAGATTGTTTTTTGGAAATAAGTTTAACTTATTATGTAATTCAATAATGTTTATAAACAACAGCATTAAATCACTGCTATTACTTATCGATGACCAGCCACCTAATACAGCTGGACATCTCTGATACTAAAGATATTTAAAGTGGAAGTTAACATGACTTGTGCAGAATGACGAGAAATAAAAACAAGTGTATTTGAACTAAACATTTTTATTGAAGTTCTAAAAGTTTAAAAAAAAAAGCAGTTAACAAAATAAACATAATAATTTAACAACCAACTATTACCACAATAAAAGGGTTCAGATAATATTACAGAAAACTTTTAAGCCTAATACATCCCTAATCTTAGTATCCTAATACCATAAATTAATAAAAAATACAAAGTCAAAAAGAAAGAATTTAATAATCTAATACGTTACTTAAAAAAAATACAATCTAAACTATTACGTCATTTAAAGGAAAATTACCTACAGCATGAACAACGAAAACGCTGCTACCCTCACAGCTGACCAAAAGACAAAAACCTGCCCCATGCTTGTCTGCCTGATATACCCAGCAGCAGCAGGCAATAAAACATACATAAAAAAAAATAAAGATCGTAGCTGTGAAAATAAAAAAACTGAGATTAACGAAAAAATAAAAATAGAAAATAAACTAACATAACAAAAATGCTTTAATAACAAATGAAAAATAAACGTTGATTAAGTAAAAAATAAAAACATAAACAAAACATTCTAGATAGGAAAAAAAAAAGAAAAACATGATGAATAAGATAAAGTATCAGAAAAAGAAAAAGAAGAATAGAAAAAAAAAAAGATTAGAAGATTTGAAAAACATACGATTCAATAAAAGATGATTTATTTTAAATAATAACAAAAAATAATTCAAAAATAAATCAACAAGTCCCTATTTGAAACAAATATTGTATTCTAATTTTTTAAGCAATGCAAAATCTGCAACAGTAACAAGTGAAACAATTGTAAATATTTGAAGTGGGTTTGATTGTCATAAAATAACTCTTTGTTTAATGTCATTAGTAGTATTAATTTCATTGTTTTTTAAAAGACTTTTCACTGGTTTGGGGATGGTTTTGTTTTTACATGACTGAATTAATAAATTGAATTATATATAATTTTAACAACATTTTATAAGTATTTAATATTATAAACATTTTTTTTTTGGGAAGGGGCATATAAATTTTTAATTATGGTAAAATATAATAAATATATAAGATTAATAACATAAAAAGTAAAAACCATAAGATATATATATAAATATTTATACATATAAAATGAAATTTCAATTAGTTTTTTTAAAAATATACTACATTTGAAATAAAAAAGATTATTTTATTTTCTATTTAAGGAATTAGAAAAAAGTGAAACATTTTATTTAAGTTTTAGCATTTTTTTATATTGAAGAATATTCATTTTTTTTTAAAAGTCCTCTTTTTGTTTTTGATTTTTTGTCATGGTACAAAAACAAATTTAGTTCAAATATTAAAGTCCATTAAGCCTGCTTTTCTTTCAGCAGCGAAAAATCATGCTAATTGTCTCCCTCTTTTTTAAGTTCATTTTTTTTTTTTTTTTTTCTCATCCTCCTTTTGACCTCTGTAATTATGGCAACATAGGAGTCACAGTTTTTTTAACAAATATTACTTGTACATATTTAATAATGCTTTTAAATTTTTGTAGGAACAAAATGCAGTTAGCTTATCATTTTATTTTTTTGGCAGCTTTCATAAAGCAGTTCTTTACTGACTCTTTTTGCAAGCAACGCATTTCAGTTTAAAAGTATTAGGTTGCATTTATCACGCACTTTATATCATGCTTTTCATGCTTTCGAAGTTGTGTTTTCGAAGTTTTTGCACAGATTACATTTTCTTTTTCACTTAAGTTCTGGGTTATATAAATAAGACCTCTGTCTTCACCATTTTCTAACTCATGTCTGCATATCTTTATTCCTCTCAAAAACTGGCATAATAAATCAACACATATAGCTGTCAAATCATTTTTTACATTTTATCATGCTTCAATTTTTTCAAGTCATACATAGCTTCAGCATTTCGAACTGTTTTTGCCAACGCAAGAACAGTTTCTTTTGATCACATTAGTTCTCATTCACTTTAAAGTACCTTCATTATGGTTTTTCATTGTTTACAAAAATTTTGCTCACATTTTAAACATCTCTGCAGTTCCATAGTAATAAATTCTTTTTCCTCACTGTCAATTCCTCTAAATTTCGAATAAAACTTTCAAACTTTTTTGAAAAACGAATCATCAGGTTTTACATTTTTTTAACTTTTTGCTTCATTTCATATCAATTTTTCTCACAACGCAAAGAACATATTTTTTGAAAGTTTCCTCTGAAATACCCTTCATTTTATTCTCTGCATTGTGAATTGAGCTTCATCACTAAAGATTTCTCATCTTTTTTTTTAAACTTCTGGAGTTTTTTCTTCTATTCTGAAAAATCATTCATTCCCATACAAAATTGAGATCTCTTCGTGAAATAAAAGCCATTGCTTAAGTTCTCAACGAATTTTTTTGCAATTTTTTTTTGCTACTTTGAACATACAACTGCATTAATGATTATCTCTGTAAACCAACAATGTGGTCATTTATACAAGACACGTTTTTTTCTCTTTGAAGTTCCCCTTTTGAGAATATTTTCCAGAATATACTAAAAAATTTCTTGTCTTACACCTTTTTTCTGTCTTTCGATGCTGCTTTAATAAAGACATTTCTCCTTTAACTTAGAGCATTTTTCTTGAGCCATTTTTAATAAAAATTCGAAAATAAATGACTGGACTGCACAAGATGTAGAAAAAAAAGAACAGAAGGGTGTAGATACACGTTATTTTCCAATTCTGCGTAGTTCATTCATTGCTACACCGCTATGCACATACTCCACTCTCCTAACCTTTTTCGACAGATTTCAGCAATTACAGCCAATCCCAGAAATAAAAACATGCAAAGGCTAGAATATCATTTCTCCTTAACAAAAGGCTGGGTAATCTCTGGTATTTCCCTCCCATAGTACCATACTGGAAGTGAACAATGAATGGAGCACCAAAGATGGGGGGGGGGAGATCGCAAGTGTTGCTCAGATAATCCGATTGACTGATAAATTCTTAGAAACCAGGTGGAGAACTGCGAAAGGAAAAATCTACTTCAAGAAAACATCAGTGGTCAAGTTACAGAGAGTAAAACCTACTAAAAATTGGTCAACATACAACTTACGGAGGTGGTCAACATAGAGAGGTAAATCGCCATTGAAAATGCGTTTTGACCATTCAAGCTAATAAATTTTGGTCAACAGAGAAAGGTGGTCAACTTTGGAGGTTTTACTGCATATATATATATATATATATATATATATAAACATGTGATTGTATTTTCAGCATGAATTTTTAGCTTCCTCTTTCAGTTTGTGAAATTGTAAGATTTTCAAAACTGGTATGTCAACAACTATGATTATGTCTCACCTTATATTTATATTCTTGTATTTAATAATTTAATCTTATATATGTTTTCTTTATCTAGACATTTGAAGACAATATTCGAAAAAATAGGACGTTGATAAATAATTGGATTAAATATGCACAGTGGGAAGAAAGCCAAAAGGAAATTAACAGGTTTGATTTTCTTTTATATTTAAAGTGGAATTTATTTCTTTTCCTCTCAGATTTATTTACTGGAAGATTTGGCACTTTTCCATAAAACGGACACTTTTTGGCAACAGCACACAGCATACACACACAAAAAAAAAACATTTATAAATGGTTAAAAAAAATTTTAACTAAATAAAAAAATTTTGAGCACAACAACTCAAGTCATGTTTATGGTTGGATATAAGACCCAGGAATAACTTGTGAAATCCATTCCCCTTGCTCCCCCCTTTCTTAGAAAGATTAAATCTGTTATCTCTTTTGTATTCTCCCCACACCTTTCAGTTAGGGAATTCCTATGGCATCAACCATAGAAACCCGGGGAGGAATTGGACTATCGAATTAAAAATTATGGAAAATCCGAAGCAGTTGCAAAAGAATCAGTTAGAGATCTGCTTTTTAAAGTAAAAAACAAACTTGAAAAAATGGTTCTTATAAAGAAAGGTAAAAACGTTAAACAGACACAAATTGTAGAATTTAAAAAAAAATGTAAGAAAGCATGAAATAAAGTATTATTTTTTCTTTAGATAAGTTTTCAATTTCATTTTAAATAAAAAATATATTAGACTTGTTTATGCTATGCATTATAGCAATTACCTTATAATCCTCTTTATAATAGTAGCTTAAGTTGTCTGTCTGTGAATTTATGAAGCGGTTGTACCTGGAATGGATACAGGCATCCATATTGGACTTTTTATGAGTTAGGGTTAGAAAGATTCAAAGCGAGTTCAAAATCCACCCCATCCCCCCTTTTCGAGCACTTAATGCTATTATTTTAAGCCTTATTCTCCCCCATAAGAGTAGGCAATTAAATTTATCATTTTGGATATCATTCATATATATCATTCATATTCTTGACGGAGTTAGTAAAATTGAAAGTGAGTAAAGTTTAAAATGAATAACTTTTAGTCAGCATAATTGTAAAATGGAACAATATTTATTAAATGTAAAATGAGAAATGGTTCTAAAATTAAACTTTTTCTATAAAGATGTATGTAAGGCAGATGATGTTTTTTTTTGCGGGGTGGGGGTGAGGGTTATGTATAATCTGGGATTGGCTGTATCTTTACTTTTTTACTCTATAATTTAGAAATAAAATGTTTGGATTTTATTATTTTCTTTACATTTTGCAGAAATGGTGTACTTTTGTCTTTCATTTTAAGTTCTATTCAACTTGCTTTCATTTTTGTTAACATTTGGACTTGAAATATTTATTTTTTTCAATTCTCTAACAATAAGGTCTGATTTTCCAGATTTATTTATTTTCCGAAGAGGGTACAGGCCTACCGGACACCTCTTCTAAAAAAAAAAAAACCTGTATAATATCTACCTGCAGGGTGTGATAGAAATGATAGTTTCATTCCTTTACTTCCATTAATTACTATGGCAAAAAAAAAATCAAGAACTTAATGATAATTTCTACATAGCTAGGAAAACTTTGAATTATCTTTCTAAATGAATTCAACTTGATTCAAACTACATTCGCAGTATTGGGAGACTTTAGAGAAGTATGAAGAGG
>CM063509.1:1761754-1770626 GCA_032207245.1 Pardosa pseudoannulata
ATGAGAGTCACTGATATTTGTACTTTTTGTACTTAGAATATTGTTGATATGCATTTCATTGTAACGTAAAAATGAACCAAGAATTAAATTTAAAATTAGTTCTCATATAAAAATGCTATAATTTGCGTCACATAGAAATGAAAGTTAATCACTTTATATCTAAATTTCCACGTCAAACCGAATTGATACTACGCAGACGATTTTAAATAATATAAAATAAGAAATGAATAAATGAAATATTTAAAAGAATGACGTCATAATGATAGAAAAATATCATTTTCACCTATTTATTATGTGATGAATTGAACATTTTAATCTCCTGCTTTTAACCGTGGAAAACTGTGTTTAAAACAATTACTTGGGATGACGTCACATTGCTAGAAATATTGCTTCTTTCACTTCGTTATGATGTGATAAATTAAAAACTGAATCGTTTGCGTTTAACCAATGAAAATAATGCTTGGAATAATGACA
Source organism: Pardosa pseudoannulata (assembly GCA_032207245.1). NCBI lineage: Eukaryota > Metazoa > Arthropoda > Arachnida > Araneae > Lycosidae > Pardosa > Pardosa pseudoannulata. Next base: position 1,762,229 of record CM063509.1, read on the forward strand.
TGAAATGCTCGAAAAAGTTGGAAGGAATGAATTTCGAACGTTGAAAATTTACAAAAACCTTCCCAGGGATATACCTAAATATTTCCCAAATTTTCACGGCGATTGGATGCTTAGTTTTTGAGTATTGAGTACAGACAGATAGACACAAATTCATTTTTATATATATAGATTATTCACAATTTACTTTTAGTTTGATCACTCAAAAACCTTTAGATGAACATTTTTTAAAATAGATTTATCTTATATTAATTCTTAAACCTTTTTAAAACTTAATTCTGAAATATTGTAGAGCATTCATTGAACATGCCTTGTCTGGTTCATAATCATTAAAATGTGTTTATCAGGAAATAGGGTTTATGCCGTTATGTCGTGTATTTCGAGTAGGTCCTTATAAAAAGTTACTATAATCCTTAGAAAGTCCTTAAAAAGCCCGTAATTTTTGTTCTGGAAAAAGAGTGGGAACCCTGAATATGCTTTCTTTCAGTTAGGGGAAGTTAAGGTGACATAGAACCTTTCAAAACTAAAAGTTTTCATCATAATAACCTTTTTAGAATCATCATAAAATAAAATATTCTGCTCCTTTTGAGAGAATGTTTTTAAAGTTGTTTAATAACATTCTCTTTTATAAAAAAATACCAAATTTTGTTATTTCAAGTAGTATAATTTTTAAAGTAACTTAAGCAGAGATGGAAAGTGGTCAGTAAAATTCAGTATATTTTAGATAGCTCAGTATTGATTCATTTTTTCAGAATTTAGTTAGTATTGAATGAAAAATGAGTTTTTTTTTTTTTTTTTTTTTTTTTTTTTTTTTTTTTTGTGTGTGTGTGTGTGTGTGTGTTTGCATTTGTATTTTATTTGAATATTCAAATTTTGCTTGTTATTAGTAAATTGCTATATAACATCTAAATTTTACTATAATATACAACACTTATCATTACATGCTTGTGTCATTTTTATTATACAATTTTGATGTAATATTTAATATATTATGGCATATCTGTCTATGTGTATCAGGAGTGTTTGTGCTCTGTAGAAACCCCTGAATTCTGGGTGCTGACCATCTCTGGGTTTTCAATGAATTAAATTAAGAAAATTTCCCCCCTTTCTCTTTATTTTGGACTCCATAGACTCTGCATCTTAAAATTGCAGGACTTGAAACTTAGTCACCAACTCTGCAGGCAGGTACTAAAAAATGGTAGAAATACTTAGTCTGTGAGACCATTTTTTATTTTGTCAGTATTTTTTCAGTTTTGATCAGTGATATCACCATTTTCAAGCCTCTAATTAGCTTTTATGTCCGAGATATTTATTGCTGAAATTTTCTGTCATAAATGAATCTCTTTTTGTTTATGTGTATGTTTGTATAAATATTATAAATTGTGAAAGTAACTGTTACGATCTATTTCAGGCACCGTCAAGTGAATCATGCACGTAACATATTTGATCGAGCCATTACCATTCTCCCTCGTGTTAATCAATTCTGGTATAAATATACTTACATGGAACAAATGCTGAATAACATCGCTGGTGCTCGTCAAGTCTTTGAAAGATGGATGGAATGGGAACCCCACGAGCAAGCATGGCTCACGTACATTAAGTTTGAATTACGCTATAAAGAAATTGACCGTGCACGTCAGATTTACGAGCGCTATATCCTTTTATGAGTTCAAATAACTGTATTTTTCATTGATTCATTCCCGTGTTGGTGCTGAACTATCCCTGACTTGAGTGTCAGTAACCCACTGATGGGGGAAAAAAAGAAGAGTCCCTCAAATTGCATTAAAAAAATCATATTTATTTAAGTAAATTAAGTAGAGTTATTTTATTTACAATTATGTGTATACAAATAATATACGAATTCTGTCTCTTTTTTTTATTTATTTTTTATATTTTATTGTTTGCATTGAGTAAAAAAAATCTTACTGTCTTTTTATAAATTTGGCCCTTGTAACAGGGTTAGTTTGTTCTCCTTTCTGCATTTTTGCAGGAAATTTGAAAATTTTTCGTAACTTTTAATCATTTACCATGGTGATTACACAAAGTTTTGTGCAGACACCGCAGTGTTCCTTATTTTCCTCTTTTTCCTTTTTTTTAGAAATCTCTCCTTTTTTCCTTATTTTACGGCATTCCTCCTTTTTTCGCATATTCCCTCCTTTTATTCCTTTTTTCTTTGGGCCATTCCCTCCTTTTATTTCTTTTTTCTTTCTCAATATTTACGGAGTTATGTAACGGCCTAACGGATTGCACACATCTTCTTTTCCATGTTTTGGTAACACGTTTGTTTTTCTATTTTTTTTCTGTGAGATTTCCCCCCCCCCCCTGAAAAAAAAGTGTAAGGCGATTTATTGGCAGTACAGATGTTTGAAAGTTTACGAATAACGATCAAAGTGTCAAAACTAGAGGGGGGACCCGAATATTTTGATTGTGGTGTCAAGAAATCTGTTTACCCCTTTTCTGAACCCAAGAGGGGGAAAAGAAACGTTACTCCGAGCCTATGCGCTAAAAAATGGACTGCCGCATCGAATATTGAATGAATTCAAAGAGGATTCTGATCCGAAATTTTTTGTGGTTTCTTTTCTTTCTTTTTTTTTTAATTAAAAAAAAAAGATTGTTAAACAGATTTTTTTTCGGAAATTAAAAACGATAAAATAAATAATTAAAAGGAGCGATTTTTTTAAACTTATATATATTTAAATTTTGACGATAATCAGATTTCTTCCCTTTTCTCATTTGTTTTTTCTCTTTGCCACGTCCACAATTTTTTTTTTTTATGACAAAGAGCAGGAGAGAAGTGTTATCAGTAGATTCTCGCAACACGTGCTTCAAGGTCAAAAAGCCATGTGATGCGGTACAAATGAAACACATAAAACGTGTGTGGTTCTAGTTTTAATAGTACAGCTAAGCCATAGCTGTATGTTTTGGTGAAAAACAACCGTTTTCTGGATTTCGATTCCGGAAAATGTGCATTTTTTTAATGGGCCATTATAGTTAATACTGCTATCATAATATGGGGGCTCTGAAACGGTAGAATTATGTTTTAACATCCTGCATACTTTATAGATTATCCCCGGATCGTAATATTGTTTTATATATCGATATTTTTTTAATATCGTGATAACAGTATTAAGATTTCAATCCCTCTTATACTTATTTGTAACGATATTTCATCTTATTGACTGAATTTTTGTGCTATGAGCAGTGTCTGTGAGAAAATAACATTGTTGCAAATAACTTACGGAAGTTAATTATTATTAAAAAGTCCGCACCTTTTTTTGTTGTTAAGTTTGCATCTGTATTGAATTTGATGAAAAAATTTACTCATGAAAAATCGTAACTTTAAACGGCAATCCCGATAAAAATCAGCCATCCAGCTGAATCGGCAGGACGCTGCCACGGGTTCGAATCCCGCCGCTTTGTTCACAGCCGTTCAGAATCGTAGTAATTATGTAAACTCCGATAACTAGCTGTCGGGTAACATAAAAGTAAACTCTAGCGCTCTCAGACCAAACTAAATGGTTACAAATCTGTTAGTCTAAAGTAGAAATCGAACCCACTGGCTCAGATACCGGAAGAAAGCCCGTCCAGTTCGATCATCGTCCTGAAATCTTACTGTTTAAAAAATTTTTTTTTAATTGTTCACTTAAAAAAATAGCCTTATGTAGAGTATATGTTATTTAAATCATGAGTTTTTAGACATTGATTAAAATTAAATCTAATGCTAATTATTGTATCTTTACAAACTATTAAGGTATAGATTTTACTGCATTCAAGAAATTCTAGTGTCACAAAATTAAAAATTTGTTTGTAGGAATGCCTTCTAAAAATTTGATATCTAAAATGCGCATTTATATTATTAGACTTTTTTTTTTTAATTAGGATATTTGAGAAACTTCTGATTTGAATCTGTTTTGAACATATTGGGAGACTCTAGTATTTGTTTGTATTAGTAAAAATTATTTAGCTTCTGGTATATTTCATACTTAGGTACTTGTTTTTGCATTATGTATACTTAAATAAATATTTTTAAATTGTTCTTTACTTTCCGATTTTCCTCCTTTTTTTCCCCTCTAATATTTAACTTCTGGATCTGCTACTTTTATTAAAAAATTTTTGGAATTGTCCATTTAAAAAAATTAGACTTATACTGTATTTTTTAAACATTTATTATAAATCAATGTAAGAAAAATTAATAGAATTTTACAAACTAGTTAATAACAAATTTTGCGGTTACAAAGTTTTCAAGTTCTGTTTAGAAGTGCCTTTTTAAAGCTTTGCTATTTGAAATGGCTTTCAAATTATTGATGTACTGTTGAAATTCTTATTTTAACAAACCAGCTTATAACAAATGAAAATTTTGATCTCATGATTTTCCTTTTGTTTACAATGCTAATTTATCCATAAATGGTGAATCTCTATTTTATACATTTATAGTGAATCTTAGGAATGAGGTAGAAGAATCCTTTCTTTTAATCATTTACTAAGTATTTTTTCTTCATTTTTTATAAAACTTTTTTGCAGTTATAAAATCAGATTTAAATATATGTTTCTAGATTTAAAAACAAAGTGCATGAAATTAATAACATCTTGTCCAGCCACTCAAGGAAAGAAAATGTTTTTTGTTCTATTGGACAAAGAAATTTCTTAAACTATCTTTATATAGAAGATTATAAATTAACTCAGTATTAAAGTAGTAAGCAATAACTAGAAGACAAAACTAGTTTTGCATTTGTCTACATTTTTGGTCATTCTAATATTCAATCGTTCAGTTGTTTGGTTAAGGTCAATTAAAATCATTAAAGATAATATTTTTATAAATCTTATACAAGATAATATATAACCTTATGTAAATCTTATATAAGTTATAATTTTCTGAGATCTAGCATTTTTCTTAAAGGTTCAAGTACAACAAACAATATGGTTCCTCAAAATTTAATGTAATAAAGTTCAACTGTATTGGTGAATTTATTTATTTTTTTAATGAGGCACATCGAAGAAGCATCTGATTTGAATCTATTTTAAGTATTTTTTTTACTAGGAAACTTGAGTACTTACTTATATTAATAAAAAGTTATTTAGATACTTCCATATTTCATATTTAGGCACTTGTTTTTGCATTAAGTAAATCAGAACATTAATTTTTAATAGTTATTTAATTTCCTCTTTTTTTTTCCTCTTTTTTGAATTTTTCTCCTTTTTTTCTTTCTTTTTTCCCAAAATTTTGACTTCTGTGTCTGGGTTCTTAGTTAATTAGGAGAGATTTTACAATTTAATATACCTTAAGCATCTGCTGGTGTTGTTTCAACACCAAGGCTATTTGTGATTATAAATAGCTGTCGTTGAACAAAAGGTAGTTCACTAAGTAGATACCATTAATAAAACAAACTTCCCAAAGTACTACCGCACATTTGTTTGACCTTAATGCAGTGTTATTGTGTTTACAATAGAAATGAATCAGTTATACTAAAATTGTTCAGTCTAACTGTTTCATTACATTGTGTTTGCTTTATCTGGTCATAAAAAAATTTCATTTGAAAATCAAACCTTGTGCAGAGCAGACACCGTAAAACAGTGGATCGTAGAAGCTCAAGAGTATAATGGCAATGCGGCTAAAAAAATGTGTGTCTCTTGCATGAAAATAGTATACAGAAAAAATCAAATATTGTATTGATTGCAAATGAGGTATGTACAAAACATGCATAAAGACGATAAATAATGATTTAAAACTTGCATTCTCACAAAAGTTGTGATTTTGCTTATTATACTAATATATATGAATAATTTTTTTTTATCTCATTTTACAAGATTAAGTAATTTGTTTTGTTACAATTTTTTCTGATACAAAGGGTGATAATGTATGATAATTACATGAAATAATATTAAAAAGTATTGAAAGTAAACTCTACTCAACAGTAGTCCTGCAATTATTTAGTTATAATTATTTTATATTGCGATATCAGAGCAACATTAGCAAATGTTGAAGGTTAATTGAAATTCTGATTTCATCCCAATATCACAAATTTTTCAGGTCCTAAAATAGTGCCAATGTTGCATCCCGATATTACAAACTTACTTAAAGAACCTTGGATTCACATAGATCAGGGTTCCCATGGTCCTTAAAAGTCCTTAAGAACTCCTTAATTTTTAAATTGGAATGGAATCCATTTCTCCATCAACACAATCCAACGTCGTCACATGATTTTCTATCAGTTTTCGTATGGGACAGTTTTTTTAGTTATTTATTATTTGACCAATAAATAATCTTTCCCATACTGAAAAGGGTTAAAGTCTGCTGCCCTTTTCTAATAGCTAACAGTCATGCAGATTTTAACTAAGCAAAACATGGAGGTTGGGGGGGGGGTTGTACATTTTTCAGTTACTTATGGAAGTTTAATTTTTCTTGCATTGAATGTAATAGAAAAGTCTAAAACTTTCTTCTTTCCCAGGAAACGTCTAGTATAATCAGCTAGTATATACATACATATATATATATATATATATATAATATATATATATATATGAGTCATTTTTAAATCCTTATGAAGTACTGTTTATAATGTTGTTTTTATTCACAATTTATTTCTAGTTTGATCACTCAAAAAGCTTTAGATGTACATTTTTCAAAATTAGTTTTTGTCAAATAGATTTATCTTATTACTAATTTTTAGGCATTTTTAAAAACTTAATTCTGAAATACTGTAGGGCATTTATTGAACTTTCCTTGTCTGGATCATAATCATTAAAATAGGTTCCTCGGGAATAGGGTCGTTATGTCGTGTATTTCTAGTAGGTCCTTATAAAATGTTACTTTGGTCCTTAGAAAATCCTTAAAAAGTCCTTAATTTTTGTTCTAGAAAAACAGTGCGGACCCTGTAGATGCCAACTTTTACTGTTTTCTTGTACATTGTATAATTTTGCAATTATGAATTATTTAAAAATCATAATAATTTTAGATGTTAATATATATATATATATATATATATATATATATATATATATATATATATATATATATATATATATATACTTTTAGATTATGGATTGAAAAATGTATTAATTATCAATAGTAATTTTTATAAAATTCTGAAAAAAAAATTAAAAATTTTTTAGTCTACTGACACAGCAGTGTGATCAGAACACTCTATTTAAATTTTTAAAGAATCCTCAATGGTGGACGAAGTCTGTTAGATTTTCAAGTAAGGCTCCACAGTGTTTTGACATCTTTAGTTCTGATTTTTTTTTTTTTTTCCAGGGAATTTTGAGCAAGCAAGTAGCAGTAAGTGTTCAAGGAGTGATTGATATTTTGGCAATGTTTATTAAGGCTACAGGGAGGAGTGTGAATGTTGTTTAGCTTGATAGTGTTTTATATGTTTAGAGTCAGTTTTATTTAGAGTTGAATATTTAAGTAAGAACAAGATTTTTTTGATGAACAATGGAATCTCAGAATGAAATAGAGGCAAGTGATTCTGAAATATTTAGTAATAGGAATAATGTTGAAGACAATTTAAATAAAAAGTCTGATATGCATGGAGTCGAGTGTTGAACACTTCATCTTAGGAAGAATAGCTAATGATAATAGAATTTCTTGCAAAGTTTTATGGCAAGCATAATAATTTGGTACTGAGTTCATTTCTGCAGATTCATTTCTTTTTCAGTGTTTTAAGTAACAAATGCATATGTATGCATAATTTAAAATCAACACAAATCATTTTTCACTATTAACACAATTTTAAAATCATTGCTTATGTAAAAATAAATATGTTTTGTGAATTTTTAGTGTTTTTTGCCAGTCTTCCGACATGATTTATCCCTTTACAAGTCCTATGCATGCCTAGTTAACAGAATTGGAGTGTTTCATATGTTACGGTTTTAGGACTTTACTTGTTTTGATAGCAAATAACCAAACTGCTGAAAATTGATATGGTTTTTGTATCCCATATTTATAAGATATTAGTTTTAACTTATGTTTTGTTTTGTTTTTTAAATAAAAGTATTTCCTTAACTTTGTTCACTCGTCATTGTGCATGCAGAAGTTAAAAATTGGGTACGATATGCCAAATTTGAAGAGCAAAATGGATATATTGCAAGATCTCGAAATGTGTATGAAAGAGCAGTGGAATTTTTTGGAGAAGAATTCATGGATGAAAAGCTGTTTGTTGCTTTTGCTAAATTTGAAGAGAATCAGAAAGAAGTAAGAAATGATTGATTATATTTTTTTTTATCTAAAAAGCCTTTCTGGCAATTTTTGGATCCTGATAAATTTTCAGTTATGGTTATAACATTTTTTTCTAAGGATTTTCTATATAATTTTATTACATAGACTCTCTCTATTTAATATATTTATTTTATATATAATTAAAGTAAATAGGACCTTTTGAGCCGAAAAGTTTTCATAATAGTG
>CM063509.1:1770726-1878226 GCA_032207245.1 Pardosa pseudoannulata
TGGATTTTGGGTTCTGTATAAAATAAAAATATTCTGCATTTATAATAAAATTTTTCCTAGACCATTAGTAAAGGCCTGTTTTTAAATTATTTTGTTTTATCAAGTAATACATTTAAAAAGATGTCAAATACAGTTGAATCTCAAGTAACCAAGTTAATTAGGATTATTAGTTTCTCAGATATCAGAAATCTTGGTTAATAAAAGCTAATTTTTTTTAATTTTTTAATTATGTACTAAGTTAAGAAGTTCAAAATAGCAGAAATCTTAAAGTATCTTAAGTTTAATCCTTTAACGGGCAGTGGTTTCGCAGCAAAACCACTTGTTAATACTTTTTTCTCTTCTTTTTAAAAGCATACGAAAGATTTTTTTTATATTCTATGTTTTTGACTCTTTGATGTAACAACAGAAGGTAGTATTAGGCATAATTTATTTTTCTCTTTGAAATATATGACTTAAAATATAAACACCTACCTAAAACAACACTGGTAAATTGTGTAGTTATCTATTTATTACATCATTTTAATGATAATTATACATTATTGTTCAATGATTATTAATTCTGACAGATATTAATTTAAAAAAATTCTTGTTTTCCTGCTGTACAAGGAAACTTTTCACAATTACCACCCCCCCCCCCAAAAAAAAAAAAAAAAAAATCCCAAAGGCTTTCATATGTTTCCTATTTATAAAGTTCACAGACAACATTTTTAATTTAATGGCAATAAACCTGCAAGAATTTTTAATCATGACCTTTAAAGGGTTAATATACATTACTTTATTTAAATGCACATTAGTATTTCTTACTTTTCATTGCAAAAGTCCTGAATTTCTCTGAGTGGCGACAACAGAAGATTTGTTGGAATAACATAGATTCTTTGCTCCAAATATTTCACTTCTCATGGTGCAATGTTTCTTTCGAGCAGAAGAACTTGTAGCATTTGAAAAGGGTTTACATAGCTCATTCAGAAGAAGAAAAAAAACTTATTTCAGACTTGAATTCTAAATTTAAAATACACATATATGAAATTGGATCATTTTAATTTATTTCTATATTTACATAATTTTTTCCTTTGAACTATAGTTATTAGATATAAAACTTTTACAAAACTATTCATCTTCTTATTTTCATTATGATATAACTGCTACATAACTATTATATATATATACAGTGAAACCTCTCTAAGCGGCCACCCCTCCGTACCGAGAATATTTGGCTGCTCTGAAGGGTTTTATTTACTGTTATAAGATAATTACTATAATGCTTAATATAAACAAGTCTGACATATATTCCTTATGTAAATGAAATTTAAAACTTATCTAAAGAGAAAACAGCACTTTATTTCATGCTTCTTTACATTTTTTAAAAAAAAGGCTATAATTTGTTTCTGTTTTGTTCTGTAGTCTTCGTATTCCTTCAAAATCAAATTCTTTTCTTTAATGACTTTGTTGATTTTCATTCTTCTGCAGTTAAATAATTCAGCTAACTTTCTTGCCGATTTTCCATTCTCATATTCACGCAAAACTTAAATGCTCTGCTTGAGATTTAGAAAAACACATTTCGACATCGTTGCAACTCAGATCACTGACCAACTCATGAAATGAAACTGGTGTGAATGGTATTTTTGCTGACAGAGGTGCCATTCTTCCTTAACTTTACCGATCAGAATTTGAAACAAAGCCCTAGGACACCTTCAACGTTGGATTGTCCAGTTCCTCTCCCAGTTTCTATGGATGGTGCAATAGATGGATTCCCTATTTGAAGGGTGTGGGAAGAATACAAAAGAGATAACAGATTAAATCTTTCTTAGAAGGGAATGGACTTCTCAAGTTATTCCTTTGTCTTATCCGATCATAAACTTGACCTTGAGTTTTTTTGCTCAAAATTAAAGCACGGAGTGAGTAGAATTTCCCAAAAAATGAAAGGGGCAATCCCACTTGGTGGCCATTTAGAGGGGGTCGGGTGGCTGCTGATACAGGTTATTTTACCATTAGGTCTATGAGTCGAAAAATTGGCTGTTTAAAAGGGTGGTCGCTTGGAGAAGTTTCACTGTATTTCATTACATAACCAAAAAAAAAAATAAGTCTCAGTTTATTGAAATCTTACTTAATCAAGATTTGAATAGTCAAAGTTCTAGTGTATGTATATAGAAAAAATCCCAACTATTTACCTGGAAGATAACATTTAAAAATGTATATTCAAAACTAATTTTTCTATCTATTATAAACTAATTAGTTAGTAGGATTGAATTGGCTTTTTAAAATTGTCTTGCATGGAGAGAACGTTTAACGAAAATTTCCAAGTGAAATAAATTTAATGAAGGGAGGATGTCATCCAAATTATAATTCTGAATAAGTTTAGGTTCACTGTATTTTCCTTCTCTTAGAAATCCTTCATTTTCACTTTTAAAAACATGTAGAAATCTTGTTTAAAGTACTACTTACAAATTTTGCAGCTAATAACTAGATTTGTGTGTTTCATTTGGAAAATTATTATAATTTTATCCAATTCCTTTTTGTTTTACATATTTTGAAATTGAGTTCTCTACTTATGTTTTTTGAAGTACTCTTATAAAATTGTCATTTCAGCATGATCGTGTCCGAGTGATTTATAAATATGCTTTAGATAAAATTCCCAAAGAAAAAGCTCAAGAACTCTTCAAAAATTACACAATCCACGAAAAAAAGTTTGGAGACAGGGCTGGAATTGAAAATGTTATAATAAGTAGAAGAAAATACCAATATGAAGAGGTTTGTATTTCTTTGTTCTTTTTATTAAAATTAGAATTATAAATGTAACTTTTTCAAAAATGTCAATGATTGAGGAGTGGATAATTGGGTCCCTGCAAACACCTCTCAGATCTTGATTTCCGAAGGAGATGATAATTTATTTTTACCTCATGTTAAAAATAGCACCTATAAAAAAAGTTCAGTAAAAATCACAATGGATTCAGTCTATATTGGATGAAAAATCAGTTTTTATGCTTGCATTTGGGGTATTTTAATTTTGCTTCATTATTCTAAAATTATTTTAAATTAAGGACAGGATAGTGACTAAATAAAAAAATGTCAGGAAAAGCAAGGGGTTTTTTTATGTGTGTATGAAAGAGATACCATTTTCTTGTGGATATGCAAATTTTTTTGGGGTTGGTTTATTGACATTGCCTGTGGATTGAAAATTTTCCTTATTTGGCTATTTTACAATAAGTTGCTGTATTGTATCTTAACACATTGTTGACCGTTCACGAGTTAACTCGTGTTTTTATGGCCAAATATTGCTGACCAGCCACAAGTAAACTTGTGATGTATTTTTTTTTTTTTTTTTTTTTTTTTTTTTTTTTGCATCGCTGTTGTTTTTTCTGTTGGCCACCCTACAGTGCAAGTGTTGGTCAGTAGAACACAAGCTGTTTTTCTTGCTTATAAGACCCTTCAAATCTTTTGTTGTAAAAAATATTTAATAATTTTAAAAAAATTTAAAAAACGATGACAGAACGTAATGAATAATCTTTCAATGAATTATACACGGATGCTTTATCTGATTGTGATTATGAATCAAATTGTGTTAATAGCTGGTGACACAAGATAAATTTTCAGTAAAATTGCCAGTCAACAATGTGTTAATAATAAATTCAGCAAATCAATTTATCATTCCATGCAGTATTGCTCAATATAATGTTTCACGTACATTGTGCTTCTGTGTGAACCTATCCTCTATTAGTGTTAGTAAAAAGTAGTAGTTGGTGTTAGTATTTTTCCAGTTTTAAGAGTATTTTGAAGCGTCTGTCTTATTTCTGAAATTGTTCATTTGCTTTTTTCACAATGATTGAGGGATCTTTCAATCAAAGATTCTAAACTAAATTTTTTTTAAATGTATGAACATTTAATATGAAGATTGTTTCATTAACACTAGAATTACGGTGGTTTTTGTATACCTAGAATTACGGCGGGTGTCATTTTGACCCCTTGATAAGATATCTGTATATTTCTCTATATGATATAATATATTTGTGAAAAACAAATTAAAATAACGCAAATTATGACAACTACAGTTTATTTTTAAAAATATACAGACTTTGCAGGTATGTAGGATCAATTAAATGATTTACTACGTTCTCTCCTAAACTTTGATCACTTGGTCTCATTTCATCTTTTCCTAAATACTCTAAAATAAATTCAGAATCAAAAGATGTTACATCTCCATCTTTATCTGTAGAATTATATTCAATTTCAGAACCGGAATCAGCATCAGTTAGTTCTTGTGTCAGTTTCACGGTTTCTTCATGCATTAGTCCTTTTCTAGGCACCATTAGTATGCCACTATAATAAATTCATGTAAATAGAATAAAATTTTCCACTAAAACTTATTATGAATAATAAGCAAAATAACTACAAAAAATCTACAAATATTCAGCTCGTAATAATCTCTTTTTTCTGTTTTATTTCAACAAAGACATTGAAATTGACATTTGAATATTGCACATATTTCAAATCATGTGACTACTCAGACCCACCCTATTCTTTTCCTTTGTTTGTATTTTGTTTAGAAGTTGCAAATAAAAATAGTTTACAGAAGTAACAGTGTTCATATAATACAATGGAATGTATTCACCTTTCTTTTCTCTCAAAGGGATCAAAAGGACACCTGCCGTATTTCTAGGTATAATCATTTGGTAGGGCTAAAATAAAAATACGATTTTCTTGAAATCTTTACTATTTTGTAAATCACAATGATTTAGGAAAAGTCGAGAAAAGATTAACTCTTTCCCTGGCAAAGGTGTGTTTTCACGCTTGGAATTTTTTATTTTAATGCATGCTTTTCAGCCATTTAATTGTTAAATTGCCTGCCAGACCAAGGCAGGATTTTTAGCCCTCGTGTTGCAAAAAGGTAGACCGTAGCACTCCAAACCAAGGTAGGATTTTAATACTCCCTGCCACCAGGGAAAGGGTTAAGATATTTGCGAAAAAAAAAAACAAGAGCTGTCAGAGATAAAAGTTCGCTAGGTGTCAAAATGACCCCTTCCGTAATTCTGGTGTTAATGTGTGCAATGAAAATGCTGTGTGGGGTATAATTTTTGTGAGTGCTTGAGCCTGATGTTGCTATTTTGTAGGAAGTGAAAAATAATCCCCTGAATTATGACAGTTGGTTTGATTATTTGCGTCTGATGGAAAGCGAAGGAAGCATCGAGGCAACACGAGAAGTCTACGAAAGAGCCATTGCGAACATCCCTCTCAAAAAGGTAGGTGGAGAATCATCCATCATGTCCAAAGCTTGTACAATTGGTGGACACTGTCAAGGAACAAAATGAAATTTTAAAATAATGATGTACAATTTTTATAAATAGCATTTAAATAGAAATGAAGTCTAAAGAATTGCTAGAGAGTATTATTATAATTATTTTATTCCTCTGTTCTTTATTCTGAACACCCAAAACACAGAAAAGAACATTTCTAAGTTTTAAAAAGCATTATTTGTTTATATATTTAAATTTATAATTTTTTTTAAATATACATTTTTATCTAAAAATAGTTTTATAAAAAATAGAAAGAAATTGTATATTAAATAGTGTCAATATCACTGGTAATCAAAAAAGTCACCCAGAATTGACAAGAATAAATTCAACATTTAATATATATAATGACACAAAAATAAATGAACCTGGGGAGAAATTTTGAACTGAGAAAAATGTAAAAGTTAAAAAATAAATTTATGGGTTTTGCCTGTGCTATAATCAAGCTAAAATATAGGAAAGAAAAATAAAAGCCCTTAATTCAAAAACACATCAAGAGAATTTATATCAATCCATAGCAGATAGGTTAACTTTGTTAAAAAAAGAAAAAAAGACATTATTTTTTAAGCCAGAAGCAAGTGATAAATCATTAAAATTATATCTTTTTATTTTAAATTTCTGAAACATATTAAAAAGGGGTAGCTTGGGATAGGGTTTTTACTGGCATTTAAATTATTGTCAGAGTCTAATAAGCAAAAATATTATTGTCACATAGTTCAGGGTTGGAATTCTAAAACTGTATCTTATGACAGTAATTGAGAAAAGTTGTGATGTTGTAAAAGTCAACTATCCTGATACTAGCAGAGTTGGAGTGAAATAAAAAAAGGTTCATAAGTTGTAAAAAATTACTTATTTCAAAGTTAAAAATAATCACACGTTAATGTATAATGTTGTTTGTCATGTGTCATTTTATTTATGTTAATTTCATCAACATAAATAAAATGAAAAGAAATAACTAATCAACCAAAGCAGATCTTGCACTGCAGGGTATACTTATCACGACAAAGCATACTTCAGTTAAGCGTGCAAGAATTTGCAACCCTGAGACAAAAAACAACTCACAGTTTTCTTTTATACATTCCAGCAGAGGAATACCTTCGCTGAGAGAGTAGAGCAACATGTAGTGTATACATAAGTACTGCCATAACTGCCAGTACTTATGTATGCCATGTCATCTGTGAGTAATGACAAAAAAAATCCATAGAGATTTCTAACAACTTAAAATTGGCTTAAAATTGTGAACTTAATAAATAATGTGTGAAGACACTTAAATGTTAAAATTTATGTTGAAAATATGCTAAAAAATTCTTTATTTTGTCTCAGGGATCCTGTTAATCCTCTAGGTCTGCAGTTCTCAAACTACCCCAGTGAAAAAAGTTTGACAACAGATATATTAGCACTTTATAATGATTTGACTGGAAAATATTTCACCCATTTTACTTGCTCAGTGACATTTTAGGCTTGTCAACCTATTTGAATGTTAGGAGAATTTTTTTATAGTAGGTAGACCAGTATAGAAGGTTAAAAAAAGCCATCTATACTGGCTTTGAATTTTAGATAAATTATTTTTAACAAAAAATGTGCTCTTGGCTTATAATAAGAAATATACAGTATAGTCAAGTTCCCTGTAGCGAAATAGCATGTTAGTTCATGAACAAAGGCAAAAGCAGTTGGCACATAATTGAATACCATACCAACCAACTTGTACACTATAGAAATATTGTAAAGTTGCATTTAAAAACCGTACAGTTAATTTTTTTTTTTTTTTTTTAATCTGGTAGTAAATCTCCCAATGGGTAATGAGGGAAAGTGGATCATTCTCTATTTTAATACAGTAGTTAATTTACTCCGTTTCACAGAAATATTGTTTGCTACTGTTAACATATAGTTTGTAGTGAAATGGAACTTTCAAATCCCAGAGAATTTCTAAAAGTGATGCTGAAATTTTAACTATGCAGAATGGAGAAGAGGATATTCAGCAAAAACTGAACTGAGAAGTTCCACCCGCAATAAAAATTTAAATATATATTAACAACTAAAACAATGATACACAAGCATTGTTTTAATCAAACTTTTGCAAAGAGCTTTTTTTTAATAGAACAGTTTTTGAGCAATGCTTTTCTAGATCTTGTTTTATATATTCTGGTTTCTGTCAAGTACTGGTTTTGAAATTAAAGATTTCATTTGTGTAGAATTGATTATGTTACAGAGTTCTTTATTAGCTTGTGTGGAAACATCATGTAAGACTGAGATGTGATAGTTCAGTTGGAAAAGGCAACACTTTCGTAACTGGAGGGTTGCAGGTTTGGAGCAATAGTCGGCCTAAGATCTGCCGTGTTTGTTAAAGGTGACTGGAGCACGTAAAATAGGTTCAACTAAGTTCTTAATCAATACCTCTGGGGGTGGCAGGCTAAGCCTATGGGTCTTCTGCTTGGTACCTGTTTCAAAATGACGAGGACCTACTTGAGCATAAGTGGTACTTTCACCCTTGAGGTGCTCATCAAAAATGAAAGTGGCACCCCTTCGCCTTAATATGACTAGCCTCCAGCTAAATCCTGCTTGGTTTGGCCAAGTGGCATAAGCATTATGTAAGATATAAGAATAGTGTCTATTCTCTGCTATATGAAATTTTGAATGTATGTTGTAATACTAATGTGTAGTTGATTTTCAGGTGAAAAGATACTGGAGGAGGTACATATATCTTTGGATCAATTATGCCTTATTCGAAGAACTGCAGGTGAAAGGTGTTGAAGAAGATCGAACTCGACAAGTGTATCAAGCTTGTTTGAAATTGATACCTCATAAAACATTCACATTTGCCAAGATATGGCTTCTGGCGGCACAGTATGAAATACGAGAGAAAAATTTACAAGGGGCCAGGAAACTTCTGGTAAGTACTTTTTGGGGAGTGGAAGGCCTTTAACATAGTTTCGTCTAATGTGTTAGTAAAAATATTGATATTTAACCAAAATCTTTTGTGTGTATTTGATTTTTCTAAATACTAAAATGAGATATTCTTAGGGGACTGCCATTGGAATGTGCCCAAAAGATAAACTGTTCCGAGGCTACATTGATTTGGAAATCCAATTAAGAGAATTTGACAGGTGTCGTATTTTATACCAAAAGTTTTTAGAATTTTCTCCCGAAAACTGCACTACATGGATGAAGGTAATTATTTTTATATTATAGCTGTATAGGATTATTATTGTAATTACTATAATTCTTTATAGTCATACTTTCTGAAACAATTTTGTTTGTGGCTACCGATGATAAGACACAACAACATCGAACCTTTGTTTATTAGTTATATGTTTTCCTTTGTCCTCATTTCTCATTATAAACTTCTACTATATATATATATATGTTTGTTCTTGGGCCCTAGCCTTAAGAACTGATAACAGATTAACGTAGTTAAATTTAAATTTCTCTTCAACAACACAGTGCTTTACATAGGGTAGCATTCTAGTGTGAAGTCACCTTGAACTTGGCTTACAACCACTTCACCCCAAATCCATCGAGGGTTTAATGTAGTGCACCACATTTATTGTCAAATTTACCACAAATTTCATTTCCATGCTTCAACACAGGATATATATATATATATTAACCAAACTAATTATTTACTTAATTGTCAGTTTTGTACCAAAAAGTGCAATATTCCATAGGAGCTCAACATGTCAGATTTCGCTTGCTTTTCCATTCAGTTTTTAGTGTAAAAATCAATTGTTACAATTATATTATACAATTGTATCCACTTAATTGTAATCTAAAATAAATTTCTGACAATTTTATCCCTAAAATGGCAATTTTTAATGAGATATCTTTGTTTCAATATTAATAGTTGCAACTTCAAAAATATTAAAATTAATTTCTGCCTAGCTCAACCAATCTTATATAACTCCTTTACTTTAATTTCACTTAAGTGTCCTCATGGGATTAACTTATATTCTTATATCCGGCCAGATGTCAGTATGTTTCACTGTTTTTTTTTTTTTTTTTTTTTTTTTTATTTTTTATTTATTTTAGATAAATCAGCTTTATGACTTTATTTTTGCAACCCAATGATAGTATTTTTCACACCTTTTATATTTTTTAATAAGTCAACTATTTGTACTATAATTTATTTTAAATTTTTTCTTTGTTTTAAGTTTCAGTACTCAATATCTCAATTCAACACTATATCAAATCTGAACAAAAGCATTTTTAATAGTCCTTTACATTCCTTCTTGAATAGTTCTTATGTTTGTGTATAAAAAATTTCAAGAACATATTCCCACTTTTTTTTTAAATATGTTTAGTTTCTCAGATGCAAGAGCACAATTTTGCAGTTGAGACTGAAAAAAGAATGATTTATGATTTTTTGTAATGAAATGTATAAATAAACTTAATTTTTTTCCATAAAACTTATATATATGCACCTGGAAATATTCCTGGAACTTATTCCGTGCACCTGGAAAGTCAGGGAAAATCATGGATTTAGACAATGGATTAATTTTGTCATGGAAAGTCTTGATTTTTCAAGTAAAATGAGCTAAAGTCATGGATCCACTAAACTACCGATTCAAAAAAATGCAATGAATTGTTTACTTCTGTTTTTATTTGTCATTTGTCATACGGATATTGTATATAAACGTTATAGGGTTATATTTGTCTTATTATTCATGGTCACCTGGATAATACCAAAGTACCCTGAATTCAAATTGGAAACATTTTGATTGAAAAATGGCTATATGATTAAACTTAGGTATGTAGATACAACAATTTATTTTTATGTATGTGAGTTTATTAACACTTATAAAGTAAGTTTATAGTTCTTTTATGATAAAACTCCTGTAATTTCTCTAAAAGCATATATTTTATCTGTATGTACATCAGAAGTTTTATTTATATATATACTTTAATGAAAGCTTTTTGAAGTCATGGAAAATGATCTGCTAAATCAGGGAAAGTCATAAAAAGTCATGGATTTGAAAAATTTTATTTTGGCAGATATCTCATATATATATATATATATATATATATATATATATATATATATATATATATATATATATATATATATATATATATATATATATATATATATATATATATATATATAATGCTCCAAATTGTTTTATGTAGTATATTGTTTAACATTTTGCAAATTTTTTTGTTTTATTTCTCGGTGTATAATTTTTGGTCAGATGTACTGCCAGATTATTGTAATATTTGGCTACTGCCAATTATCCAGTACTGTGGCTGGATGTAGTATATTGCCCAGATAACCTTTGCATCTCAAATTTAATCATTCATTGTTGGCATCTAACAAGCAAAAATATTATTGCCGCATGATCTTGCACCATGGTTCTCAAACCGGGTCCCACAGTTGTAATTAATAAAGAAAGTGTGCAGGTGCTTAAAAGTTAAAATTTCAATTGCTTTCACTACTATTACTAATTGGCAATATTCATTTCTTCTTTTCATTACTTGGTTGGACTCATTTACAATGTGATGTAACAATAGGCTTACTTGTAACCATTAAAACATAATGTGTACATGACACAACCTCCTGGATTTGCTTTTAAAAGCTGAAGAACATTTAGTTTGTAAATTGGATAAAGCATTATATGGATTACATCAAAATGGCCACATTTGGCTTCTTGAATTAAATAAGTTCTACTCAGTATAGGGTTTGTTAACCCTTTCACAAATACGTGCCAGCAAGAAACGCACTCACTTCCCGGCCGACACACACTGGCGTGCCAGAGCGTTTTCTCGTTCACCCCCGACCGTGACATATGTGTGCCAGTGTTGTGGAACATTGTAAAAACTATAAGCTTTGACACAAGAGGGCACTGTATGTCCATATGGATTTAGATACATGTAGATTGGACCTTGTACTCAATAGGAGAGTAGTATGATACACATACAAGTGGTTTTGGATTATATAAACATGAGGGAAGAGGAATGTTTCCGATTGACATGTTTTATGATGGCTCTTTAAATTCCCACATGGCATTTATTTATGTAAGCAGGGAAGTTTTATTTTTTGCTAAAGGGTTGTGTATTTCAGTTTGCAGTCCAGTTTTTAGTACAGAATTAGATCTGACAGACTTGATTTTTTTTTCTCTTTTTATTGTTAGATTTTCGAAGTGTCGAAAGTGTTTAACTGAGCTTGAAATAGCTGAAATGACACGAAATATTTCAGATTTTGATTCTGAAACAGATTAGGATATTAGTAATAATGACACTATAATATATTCTGATTGTTCTTTGTTCATAATGGATCTAGTGATTCTAATGATGAGGAGGACATTTCTGACAAAGAAATTGACGATGTTTCATTTTTTCACATTCCGGAAAAATCCTCCAAAACGGCAAATGAGTTACTATGAGTGCAAGGACTGTCACGTAAGATTGTTTCTAGATCCCTGTTTTTAAAATTTTTCATACAAAAAAAGTTTAAATAATATAGTATTCAGTTTTGCAATGTTAAAAGTCATTAAATACTAAGTAAAAAAATGAAATAAAAAGTAAAGTGTAAAATATATTTTTAAATAAGAATTAGCTTAAGTAAATAAAGTATCTATAAACATATAAATCCCATAAAGTTAAAATCCTTTACGTAGCATTATTAAAAATCGCGTTGCTACTTTTTCATGAATTTAGGCTTAGTAGCAAAAAACCCTCCGGCCCAGGATAGTCACTCGCGAAAGTGAATGCCAGCCTCAGGGATAAGCATGCGTTTGCGCTTCCCGTTGCGAAAGGGTTAAAGTGCAGTTGTAAAGTGCTGTGTATGTTTTTAACCAGGAAACTGTTCTGCTGTTTATTGACAATATGATTTTGTTTGCCAAAAATGGAAAAGTTATAGATAAATCAATTGGCTATCTACGCAAACATTCTGATTTAAAAAATTTTGGTGGAAAATGATATATGATGTATTGAAGAGGTTGGTAATAAATTTCGTATTTCTTCTCTCCCGATTAGTAAAGGGTCTGTTTACTCAAAAGTTCAGTGTCCTCAATCAAGTTTAGATATAGAGGAAATGTTAAAATACCCATAGAAAAATTTGCTTGGTTGCATGTCATTTTTTTGTCATCATATTTGCCCTGACATTTATTACACTGTCAAAATATTCAGCCAATTCCAAAATAACCCTGGAATCATGCATGGAGATGATTTACTTAGATTATTAAGACACGTTTGTTATATGAAGAATTTAAAGCTTAATTTATCATATAATGAGATACACATTAGCACATACACCGATGCAGACTTTGCAGCTAACAGAGATGATAGAATGTGTATGGGAAATCAATTAGTGCTTTTAGACATATCTCTTGTGATGTGGGGAACATTTAAAGAAAAATGTGTCAGCCTTTCTACAATGGAAGCTACTAAGGAGTCAGCATGATTTGATAGGATTTTAAAAGAATGTTTAGGTAAAAGGACAGTTAAACAGGCTTGCAATTCTGTCACTTTTCTCACCTTTAGTCACTTTTTTTTACAATTGATCACTTTTTTAAGTAAACAGTCACTTTTTTCATGGTGTATCACAGCAAAAGTCTGTTGTTAAAAAGGGAAAATCTGAATTAATAACAAAATATTTTAATAAAAGACCCAAAATGGGATGCTCTAATCTTATTTTTCGTATTAAAATGTAATGAGTCATATGGTTTCCAGAGTTTAGTGGTTTTAAAAAGTGGTAAAGAAGTTCCTAAAATGTACATTTGTAGTGAATTGTACATTTAATACATTAAAGTAATTTACGTCAAAGCACACATTTCTCTTTTTCTTTTTCTTGACACTTTTTGTTTAGATACTCTAATCTAGCTATGTACATATTTCAAAACATCATTAATATATATGCAGAAAATTGGGATTATAAAATTAATTCTAATCTAAATTATAGATTTTCTTGAATAAAAAGCAATGTTGAGTTGTGTTAAACAAAATTTTTAACTTTTTTTTTTTTTTTTTTTTTCCGAGCCCTACGGTCTATTGTTTTGCACATGAGGGCTAATGAGACCGGGACCTACTGCTTAAAGCCGATTCCGAACTGCTACGAACATCCATGCCATAGTGAAATTCGAACCCACGAACTCCGGTTCCAACGATCAGTGCCCTAACCAATCGGTCAGCATTCGGCATTTAACCTTTATGTATTCAATGCTAAAATCCTGTTTTGCATGAATCATTTGATTTCGAGTTAAAATAAATAGAAAAATCTTAATAATAGCATCTGTAACCAAGAGAGAAAAAAAAATGTTTAGTCACTTTTTAGTCACTTATTCTGTATTATTTGTCACTTTTCTCACCTTTTTCAAAGTACCTCAGCAGTTGCAAGCCTGGTTAAAGAATATAAAAGACCTTTGTTGTATGTTTATGATATATCTGTGATAGATTTTGTTAAATTCCAAAAGTATTTAAATTAAAAACAACTGTTAAATTTGATTATTTTTCATGAGATACCTCATGTTGAAGAATATTTTTGATGTAAAGTTTGTAAAAAGTGAGGCAGATTTATCTAAGATATTCACCAAACCTCTAACTAAACTAGAATTAAATAAATTTAAATCAAATATATTTACTCTTAAGAATATTTTTGTATTCTTATTTGGAGGTTATTGAATTTTTACTATTTTTTGTAAAGGACTTTTTGTATTTTATGTAAAGGAGGTTACTAATTTTTGTATTTTGTAATATACTCTTAAGAATATTTTTGTATTATTATTTGGAGATTATTGAATTTTTACACGCACACACATTTTAGAACTTTAAAAAACCCAGAAAGTTTTTGGTTTATACACAGAAATATATGTGTTCAAAATACCTGTTCTATTCAAGAATGTGCTTTTAACGTTTTTTTCTTCTAGTTTGCAGAACTGGAAACCATTCTTGGCGATTTTGAAAGAGCCCGATCCATCTATGAAATTGCTATTAACCAACCTCGGTTAGACATGCCAGAAGTGGTATGGAAGGCTTACATTGATTTTGAAATTGAACAAGGACAGTTAGACCTTGCCAGGCAGTTATATGAGCGCCTGCTTGAAAGAACACAGCATGTCAAGGTGGGTTCAACTAAAACACTCCAGAGTTTGCTTAACCCTTTAATGGGCAGTGGTTTTGAAGCAAAATCACCTGTTAAATTCTTTCTCTGCTTTTGAAAGGCATAGGATGGATTTTTTAGATCTTCTATGTCTATGACATTTCCTACTCACAAAAGAGAGTATACAAGGCTCTATGCTTAATTTTTTTCATTTGGAATATAAGTGGTTAAACTTACTTTACAGCCGAATGCTGACCGAATGGTTAGGATGCTGGCCTTCAATACCAGTGTTCGTGGGTTCGAATCCCACTGTGACATGGATGTTCATAGCCTTTCGGAATCGGCTTTAAGCAGTAGGTCCCGTCCTCATTAGATCTCGTGTTGCAAAAAAGTAGACCGTAGCACTTAAAAAAAAAAAAAACTTACTTTACCTAGAAAAGTCATTAATATGATTTTTTTCACTTATAACCCCAATTAAAAAATATCTATTGAAACAAAAACCTTATAAATTGTTTATGTTTGGTTTGGTTTGGAGCTCTATGGTCTACTGTTTTGCAACATGCGGATTAAACAGACCAAGATCTTCAGCTTAAAGCCGATTCCGAATGGTTGTGAATATCTATGTCTGATGTGGGATTTAAATCGACGAACTCCGGTACCTAAAAGCAGCGCTCTACCATTCAGCCATCGTAAGGCTGTAAAATGTGTAGTTTTTTCTTATAATACCTTTTTTATGTTAATAATCATTATTCGTCCAGCATAATTAATCTTTTAAAAAAGTATTTTTGCTCCGTACAAGGGGCTGGGTCTTGCACTTTAACCACCCCTCAAATTACGCCCAACCCCCTCAAGAAATAAAAAAAAATTGCCTTTACATTTATAAAGCTCATAGATACCATTTATGAACTAATTTCATTAAATCAGGAAGATTTATATTAGTGACCTTTTAAAGGGTTAAATGGAAAAAATTAATTAAGGACAAAATTGTGCTCCCAGAATTCTGGGTTCAAAAGACAAACTTCTTAAGTGGGAGAATATTTTTGAGCAAAACTTCTTAGACAGGAAATTTTACAATTGTTGTTATAGGGTACAAATCGAGACCACAGAATTAGAATGTCTTAAGTAGATAACATTATAAGACTTTAGTCATACAAAAATCGATAGCTTAATTTTAATAAAAAAAAAAATCAGATTTTTAATTCTTTTAGTAATTATAATAAACTAGAAAATGTTTCCTTTTAAATATATTTCCTTTTCTCTATGAATTATAACTTTTTTCTTCCCAGCTTGGAGTGGCTTATATTAGCTGCTACCATGCCACAGATTTTGTTAATTATTTTATTATAGGAACCCCACATAGATGATCAACATGACTCCCTATAAGGAGACAATGTAAGTCTTACGTGAAAACCAAATCTTAGCCCATCAGAGGGAAGCACAATAAGCTAACCACTATACAATATGGGTAACCATTAATTGTATCTGTTGTAATGTACTTACAACCTGTACACCAGTGTTCGGTTAACACAGTAAAAATATAATACTTTATACTGAGATTCAGATATTTATCATGTACATTCATTTACAAGTTGATCCTTGGTTATCATAATCATCAATTATTTATGTCCTATATTTACAGCATGGTTACTATAATTCTCTTTATAATGAACTAAATATTCAATTACAAGGTTAAATCATTAATAGAGGCCTAAGTCATGGTTCAGCGGGGTGCTTAAAATCCTTAAAAAGTGCTTATTTTGTAGATCCATTTTTAAGGTCCCTAATAAGTCCTTAAAAAGTGCTTAGTTTTCTTTTTGTAGCCTTAAAATTTATAATTTTTTTCTGAGTGCTAAAAAAGTGCTTATTTTTTCCCCAAATATTGGTTGCTGAATTTTTATTTCCCTTGGTAATTAATCGTCAATCCATTCAACAAAGCTAAAGATAAGAAAGAAGAGTTAGACTAATTAAAAAATGTATAGAAGAAAAGAAAAATGAACTTCAAAATTAGACATATTCTCCCCCTTCCTATATTTTTTGGTTCTCATCTTCTATTATGAATGGAAATAGTTCTTCAGTTACATTTTTAAAATGGCATTGATAATATATTAAATCTTGGTTTAAGTATGTCATAATTAAAACTTTTTTAGTGTAGATACATCTTCTTTTTTCTCTGTTTCCCTGTGTGTGTGTGTGTATGTATGAATATTATATTTACCTGTTTATAATACAGAAGTACTTTTTATTATCTTATTTTACATCTATGTTGCTGTAAAAATACTGTTGCTATGATGTGAAACTTGTTGATCTTCCACCACAGATAGTACTTTAACTTTACAAATATTTCAGATTTGTTTAGAGAAGGGGGGGGGGGGCATTGGATCAATAAGGACTATTGCTGTTCTAAAATTTATGTTTGCAAAAAATGATATGTTAACATTAAGTATGAGATATTAACAATTGTGCTTAATTATTAAATTGTCGATATATATTATTTAATGTCATTTTACAAGTCATAAAGCTCATGAAAAGCTTCATGAAAATTTTCAATTTTTAAGCTTTAGTTGTAGGTTGATCATAATACAATGAAAATTTAGGTGCTTAAAAAGTGCTTAATTTTTTTTCTGTGGAAAGAGTCTGAACCTTGTAAGTGACTGTAAATATTATTTTATCTTTACCTCCATTACAGGCCAGGGGGGCAGGCAGGGCCTTTCCTCACGCGATGTCGGTCAGGGCACACGGGATGAGTTGGTGATGGTGAGCAAGACGGTGTCGGCCCTTCAGTGGGTCCAAATGATCAGGCAGGGACTTTCCTCCTGTGGTGTCAGTCCGGCGCACGGGATGAGTTGGTACTGGTGGATTCTTGTCCCACTTCTCTCGAATCCCGACTTCGACTCCTCTCTTTAACTTCATTTCCAAAACTCCTCACCTCGGTTTTATCGCCCCTATTTTCTTCCTTTCCAATTGCTTGTTTTCGGGAAATTTTCCCACATCTGCATGCCCTTCGGGATTGCAGGTGGGCTAATTAAAGTAGCCCCTTTTGTGCACACTGACATTACTTTTTAGCCCCTGCTCCCATAACTCACGGTTACATCTCAGTGCGAGCTTGACCGTTATGCTGCCATTCCGTGATCTATACCTTCTCTGCGGGGGGTCCCTAAACTAGACGTGCACAATTGGAGTCCTAAATTCCTCTAGGAATATCCTCCCTCAGCTGCGCATGCACGTGCAGATTACCGTGGGAAAGTACCTCAGTACAATATCCAAAAAACTTTCAGTTGTAACTACTGACATAAAAGGATAAACGTTAACAAGCAGCATTACAAAAATGTATTTAATCAATTAGCTAGCTTCTCACCCTTTTGAAATGTGTGTACACCTATAGTTGCAGTGCCCTGCTCTTGAGGAAGTGCATTAATGGGACTTGATACACCAAATAATGATGTCAAAGTAACCAACTGCTTGGTCTCTACCATTGTAGGTGTGGATAAGTTTTGCCCGTTTTGAACTGGGCTGTGGAGAAGGACAAGATGCCATTTTGCAGGCACGTCACGTCTATGAGAAAGCCAACAAGAGTCTGCGGACTTCCACTGAAAAAGAAGAGCGACTCATGCTGCTGGAAGCCTGGAAAGAATTTGAGGTGACACTTTTTTTTGAAAAAATTATTTTACTTTATTCTTATCCATTTCATTATTACTGATGACATGACTACATTGTTATATTCCAATTGCTGTAAAGACGAACGCTTGCGGCATCCAATTGAACAACCTCGGAGGTAGAGGATGACACTTTTGGGCAATTCCAGGGTTTTGAACTGTCATTTTTTTCATTCTGGTTCAACTAAAAATATATATATTGGTTCAGTTCTTGTTTTCATTCTACAAAAATAACAATTTTTAATTCAGTTCTGAATAAATAGTTTTATTATATACTAGCATATAGCCCGTCATATGACGAGATTAGTAAAATGTTTAGTTTTCCAGAATTGTAAAGGTACCCTATGAGACAGGTAAAAAAATGGTTTGTTTTTTGGCTGAAAATTATCTTTCAACAAAAATAATCAATTAAAATTATCACATATGTACCTAATCTGTTATTGAAGCCAAATATAAAAGAAAAGTATTTACGTAATATCTAAGTTCAATGTTAAAATGGATGAAAAGAATGCAGAAGATATTTAAATAATTTAAAATAACAAATGATTAAATGAGATAGTTAAAGGAATGACGTCATAATGCTAGAAAAACATTATTATTTTTACCTATTTATTATGTGATAAATTGATAAATTTAATTGCCTGCTCTTAAAATGGGGCTTAATATAACGCCCTTAAGCGGTCGAAAAGGGGGACGTGGTGGATATCGAATGTTTTAAAGAGGACAGTATTTTTCGCTGTGATACGAAGCTTATTCATACCAATTTATTTTAGAATCAGATCTATAGTTTAGGAGAAGATAAACTTGACTCAATTTGAATTTTGCTAACCCTAACTCATCAAAAATCCAATAATGATGCTCTATCCATTCCAGGTCCCACCACTTCATAAATTCGAGGACAGACCGACAAATAGCTTAGGCTATTATTACATTACGAGAAGAAAGTTTAAGGATACAAAGAATGAAATGTTGATGTGGCCATACAACAATACGTGAATTTAATAAAATAAAAATCATGAAAATCATAAAAAGTTGAAAAAAAAAAGTAAAAATTTATTTTAAAAATAATAAAACTTTAGGGATAAGAATTTAAAAGAAAAAGCAGAAAATATTAAATTAATTAGAGATTTAGAAAATTTTGGCTGTGTCAGGGACAGAACTGTCAACCCGAGAAGTGCGACGATCGAATGAGCTGACAATCTACCGAACGTGCCAAGCCTACACATAGCAATTCAACTAATTAGAATAAAAACAGTCCAAAAATTTAAATATTACGCTTCGCCCTCGCCATCCCATCAAAAATTAACTTAGTATAGAATAAGGCTTGAAATAATAGCATTAAACTCTTGAAAGGGGGGGGATGGGAGGATTATAAACTCACTTTGAATTTTGCTAGCCGTAAGTCATAAAAAAATCCAATATGGATGGCATCCTAGGTACAACCGCTTCATTAATTCTCGGACAGACAACTTAGGCTATTATTATATAGGGGATATATTCTTATTTATACTAAAAATATAATTCTACCATAAACAAAAAAAAATGTAATTCTAGCAAAATTTAGAAGATTTTATTCTTTATGAGGTAGAATAATCCTTTCTTTCAGTCATTGACAAAGTTTTTTTTTTTCCTTCATTTTTTATAAAACTTTTCTGTAGTTATGAGAACAGATTTAAATAAATGTTTCTAGATTTAAAAATAAAGTGCATGAAACTTGTCCACCCATTCAAGGGAAAAAAAATGTTTTTTGTATTGGACAAGGAAATTCTTTAAACTATCCTGATACTGCTATAACGTCAGTAAGAGATTACAGATTAATTCAGTATTAAAATAGTAAGCAACAACTACCGACAAAATTATTTTTTCGTTTTTCCTCATTTTTGGTCGTTCTAATAGGCATTTGTCCTCATGGTTTGATTTTAGTCAATGAAAATCATTAAAGGTAATATTTTTATAAATCTTAAGATAATGTGTAATCTTATGCAAGCTACAATTTGAGGTCTAGCATTTTTCTTAAAGGTTCAAGTACAACAAACAAACATGGTTCCTAAAAGTTTAATATACACTCATGTCCATAAATTAAGGATAATTCAGAATCACACAGAAATTGAGCTCTAAAATAAAAATTTCACCTGTAGAATTATCACACATCTTGAAGAAGAATATGCAAATTGCAGGAAACCACCAGATGGCGCAGATAGTACGTCACAATGACGAGAGTGTGTGAAAGGGGAATATAAGGAATGGTAGCAAAGAAGTAAAATTGTTCACAAGCACTTTAAAAGCCTTTCAGTGCAATAACCGCATAGTATCAAGGAAGCATTTGGATGATTTTTTTATGTGGTAGAATTATCGGACGACTGGAATGTGGACGTACCCAGCTGGAAGTATCCGAGGAACTTGGCCCAGAGTGTCATCTCCAGGCTTTGGCAACGATTCAAACATGATGGTAATTTGAGTAGATGTTACAGCACAGGTCGCCCCCAAGTTACTACGCCGAATGATGACCGGTATTTGGCAGTTACTGCCAAAAGAAACAGACGGAGCACAGCATCAGACCTGTCTCGTCAGCTCTCTTCAGATACCGGTACGACAGTTTCAAGACAGACCGTGTACAGACGCTTAGGGAACATTGGTCTGTATGCTTGTAGGCCTGTCAGGTGTGTTCCCCTTACCGCAACTCACTGTCGCCTGCGATTATGCTGGGCTAGAGAGCATGCGTTGTGGACACCGCAACAGTGGTCTTGTGTGATGTTTTCCGACGAGTCCAGGGTCAGTTTACATTCTGATTCTTGCCGGACTTTCATATGGAGAGCGCCAATAATAAAGGAAGTTATGTAATTTTAATAATTACATAACTTCCTTTTTTATCCCAAATTTTTGACTTTAGTGTCTGTGGGACTGGGACCTAATGCTCTTAAAGCCACTTCTCAACGGCTACAAACATTTATACCACAGTGAGATACGAACCCACAAAATCTGGTACCGACAGTCAGCCCCCTAAGCATCGCACCCTCATTCGGCACAATATACATGTAATGACAATAATAATATGGTTGACATTAAATTAGAAAATATTGATAAGTTGGCTACAGTAACATAAGGCCTGAAAATATATCAAACTGAAATTAACCAATATTTGTTTTTTTTTTCCTTGTTTCAGTTTCATGTCAATGTTCTGCATAATTCTGTCTTAGGTTTTTTTTTGTTTGTTTGTTTGTTTACTAAGAACATACACTATTTGTGTTTAAGCTATATCCCTAAATTTCTCAGCTTATACACAGAAATGTATGGCAATTCTTTAAAATGATTTTAAATATCTGAGAAAAGTTGAAGTGGTGAAATTTCAATGAAGGTTTGTTAGTTATTAAGATTACAAACAATTAATTTCTAGGAGGAGCATGGGGATTCTAAATCCCAGCAAGATGTGGAGAAATTAATGCCCAAGAAGGTGAAGAAGCGAAGGAAAATTGAGACAGAAGATGGGGTAAGATATTTGCCATTTATATTTATAATTCTACCTCTGGCATACTTCTCAGAAAAAAAACCTTCTGAGAATCTTGCAATTCTGGAAATAAAAGGGAAATTTATCAGGAAATCGAGGAATTTTCTACAAAAAACAAAATTTGATAAACAACAAGTTCTGCCAGTCAAAATTTTAAAAGAATTACTATCGAGTTGCATGGGGTGATTGTGTTCCGAGGTACCCTGGAATTTTTCAGTTATCTTTCAAGGTTTGGAAATAATATCTTCTGGGTTGAAAACTTTCACGTTAATAGTTTGAAATCAAAGAAGCAAAAAAATTAAATGAATTAAAAGGATTTCTCATCAAACCTTCATTACCACTTGTGTTTCATGTTTCAGCTGCAGAGCAAATATTCTACTCGAGTCAGCATTTCTGGTCATCATGGGGGGTAAAAGAGAAGAGGTGATTTACTGAACTATGTGTGTTGATTGATTTGTTTAAGCATAACGTTGTGAAGACGCATTCTCGTAACTTTTGTGGGTGTTTGGGGTAATATTTTATTTCTGTGTTTGGCGATAGTTTAAACCAGCACTTATTGTACCAGAAAACAGATTTAGCAAAAATAAAAAGGAGAAATCCAGTTCGTAGAAGGCTTAGACATCTAAGAGATAGATTCATCAAAAGAAGTTATTAAATTTTCACATTAATTGTTTAAAAAAAAAAAGGAGTCACTGCTTTAATTTACTTATAATTAAAATCTGATTGAAATTGACTAAAAACACATTAAATCTATTATTAATAACATGCAATTGTTTGTTATATGTCATTAATTTTTTTTTTTTTTTAGTTGAGGGGTTTTGATGACGGAATTTCAGGGTTTTTTACTTAAAAGCCTTGTGCATTTTGCTTATTGACTATTAAATTAGAAATAAAAAGAGGAAGCTTCTGAAAATAATGATCAAAATGGATTAAAAAGTCAGTTAGGACCAAAAATGTCAATATTGGATGAAACTAACTAGCAAATGAAAGCAGCCATTTAAAATTGTAATCTACAATCTTTAATAAATATATTAGGCTGCATAATTCAAATGATAAAAAGCAGAACTGCAAAAGTTGTCATAGTTTGGATAAATCCTCTCTTCTTATTCTAAAGTGTTAAATGAAATTTTATTTGTTCCTGTTAAAAATTACAACTTTATTTAAGTATAAATTTATATCTAAAATGTATTTTATAAAAGAATTAAAAGAAATTGAGTGTTAAATGATGTGAATGATGCATAAGGGAAGAAATTACAAATTGTAGGGAAATATTGAAGAATTTTTTAATGAACACACCTATGACAACTCTGCTTGAAAGAATGGTGAAAACATTATTTATATCCAAGTGTAAAAATCGTGTTAATATAGACTTCATATTATACTTATTACGTATATAATGAAAAAATAAAAAACACTTCCAGAGGGAGCCAACTTGCACTGGATCCAAATTTTTGAGAAATATCATGTTACTGTGATAAGTTTTTTAAAAACTGAAACTGGCATTATAACAGAATAAAGAAGGTTATACTTTAATTTGTCAATGACTGTTCATTATTTTCAGGGCTCTCACACACTTTCATCCCTCTCATTGAGCAGGTTGGGTGCAGCCTTTGGGTTTTTGTACAAAATTATTTCTTCAATTGCAATCATTTAAATAAATGGCAGGATTTGATCACTCTTTCTTAAATGTTTTTTGTGTTATTTATTATAATTTGACTTTGTATGTATTTCCTTCTGATTTTAACTGGCTTTAGACATTTTTGCCGCTTGTAAATGTCTCATATATAAAGAGGCATCACCTAAAATAGGTATACAAATGAAAGGGTAGTTTCAGGAGGGATTGTGCTCTGAGAGTACCCTGGAATGATGGGTGTGGATAAAATGATATTTTCCAGGTTGAAAATTTTCACCATGGTACTTTAAATTCAAAGAAAAAAAATTTAAACGTATTAAAAAGACTTTTTCACATCATCAAGCCATGTGAGTTGATTAACTTCCTGGTTAAATTGCTGCTGAGATTTATCTCAGCTATTGGTCTCTCTGAGATCTAATGGTTAATATTTCTTAACCTTGTGCTGGAACTCTTTGTTCCAGTGAATGGGGGGGGGGGGTTCAGTACAATAGGCCTTGGGCCGCAGTGCTGGTGCCCCACTCTAATTCTAATTCTAAAAAAGACTTGTCAGACTTTCATTATCTTTGTTTCGTTCGACTTGTGTTTAGTGTTTCAGCTGCAAAGCAAGTATTCTACTACAGTCAGCATTTCTTATCATCATGGGGGTTTGAAGAGAAGAGGGGATTTGTATACGCATAGTGTTGCGAGAACACATTCCAGGGTTCCCACGGTCCTTAAAAGTCCTGAAGAACTCCTTAATTTCAGTTTTCCTTTTTAAGATCCCTTAAAACTACTTAATTTTTGTCAAAGGTCCTTAAAAACTCCTTAATTTTTAAATTGGAATGTGATCCATTTCTCCATCAACGCGATCCACCGTCATCACGTGATTTCCTATCAGTTTTCTTATGGGACAGTTTTTTTAGTTACTTATTATTTGACCAATAAATAATCTTTCGTATACTGAAAAGGTTTTAAAGTCAGCTGCCCTTTCCTAATAGCTAACACTCATACAGATTTTAATGAAGTGAAGAATGGAGGATGGGGGTGTTGTAGATATTTCAGTTACTTATGGAAGTTTCATTTTTCTTGCATTGACTGTAATAGAAAAGTCTAAAACTTTCTTCTTTCCCAGGCAACGTCAGGTATAATCAGCTAGTACATATATATATATATATATATATATTATATATGAGTCATTTTTAAATCCTCAGAAAGTACTGTTTATAATGTTGTTTTTATTCACAATTTATTTCTAGTTTGATCACTCAAAAAGCTTTAGATGTATATTTTTCAAAATCAGTTTTTGTCCAATAGATTTATCTTATATTTATTTTTAGACATTTTTAAAAACTTAATTCTGAAATATTGTAGGGCATTTATTGAACTTTCCTTGCCTGAATCATAATTGTTAAAATAGGTTCCTCGGGAAATAGGGTTTATGCCGTTATGCTGTGCATTTCAAGTAGGTCCTTAATTTTTGTTCTAGAAAAACAGTGGAAACCCTGCATTCTTGCAACTCTTGTGGCTGTTTGTAGGGGGAGGGGGTAATATTTTACTTCTGTGTCTGATTATGACTTAATCTATCACTTATTGTACCAAAAAACAGATTTATTATAAATAAAATGTATTTGGTATTCAAGATCATCTAAGAGATCAAAAGAAGTTTTCCCTTTTAATTGTTAAAATTCAAACAGACGTTACAGACTGCTATTTCGGATTATGTACAGGTTTTGAATTTTAGGTAACTTTTTAAACATAAATCACACTCTCGACTTATACATGGGTGGGTTCATATTTGGAAATATACATAACTGTTATTTTTATATGCTAAATATAAAAAATGCTATTGAATTCGAATAATATTAGTGTCTACCATTTATTGCCTCCTCCATTATTGAATATCTGCTAATGAAAATGTTTTCTCTTTGTTTCAGTCTGATGCTGGGTGGGAAGAGTATTATGATTATATATTCCCATCCGATGAAGTGGCGCAACCTCATCTCAAACTCCTGGAAATTGCCAAAAAGTGGAAAAAATCTCAAGAAACCTCCTCCACTTCACCTGAATCCTGATAGTGTCTATAGCCAACACTTGTATATACTCATTTGTATGATATTTCCCCTCAAAAGCTTTTTCAGAGCTTTAAAAATAAATAAAATATTTTTATTCTATTTTATTTTGCATAATAATAATTTAAGGGGAAATTATCTTCCCCTATGTGTATGTGCACCCTACGTCTGCCAAACTTTTTTACAAAAAAGTCCATTAGGTCGGTATTTTTAGTATTGGAGGAAAACTGTTTTTTGCTTGTTTTGTTTGAATATTTTAATTTTGCTGTAGCATCCTAAAATTATTTTAAAGTAAAGGAATTAAAAGAAAATGTCTTGAAAAGTGAGTGACGTGTTTTGGGAGATGGATTGTTCTCATTGATTTATGTGGTTTGGTTTGACATAAATCAATGAGATCCCATGGATGCAAATGTTTTTCTATTTTATTAAATTTTGGCTAAAAACTGAACTTCTCGGCGTAGCAGTCTCTAGGGAGCCAGGGTGTTAGGAAAATAATAGGAAAGACTATCAAACTTAATTCTTCCCAATCCGACGTTGTGCTTATCGACGTTGGATAATATGTATAATATGTATCCATCAACCATATATAAAATAATATATATACGAGGAACAGAATTTGTCAAGGTAATAATGTTAAAATTCCGTTTGAATTATTTAGCGAGAAGAAACCATCAACTAAACTTTTAAGACCGTTTGGATCAAATATGTTTGTAAGCGTGCCTAAACAACTCGGGAAAATTTTAAATATGTGTAGTAAGAAAGGTATGATGCTCAAAAGACTAAAGGCTACTGAATCTGGTTACCTGCTGAACAGAAAATTAAAGAAATAATAAACGTGAATTTTACAGATACAAAGCACAGCAGAAGAACAAGATGGCAAAAATACCCAAACTGCGACATCTAAAACCTTTTTTTTAATGAACATGAATCTTCAGTGACGAAGAAAAAGAAACAACTACTGAAGTAGAATCGAGGAAACAGTGAAAATGGACACGTCCTGGTGGATCAAGAACAGATGTTTATTACTACTACTGTGATGATCCCTCAAATCTGATATGTTCGATTTCAGTAGATCTAACAAGTATTCCGGTATGTACAGAAAATGACGAAGGTAGTTATCTCATCTTATGACTAGAGAGCAAAATGGAAACACCATAATCAAGCGATTAAATCTTTCAAACGGAAACAGTGGTTAGCTGCTATGAGATCGCGATGTATGGACCTTAGTTGAGAAGACTCCAATGCTAAAATTCTCCGTTGTAGATGTCTGTTCAACTTTAAAACGAATGCATCATGTCAAGTCAAAAGATTTCAAGAGCGCCTTGTCACCTGAGGTTTTCGACAAATTAAAGAGGGACAGTTTCGACGAAGTTTTTAGCCCTGTTGTGAGTTATAAAATTCTCTTTAGCACTTTTAGTATCCTTGAACGAGTGGACTCACGTACAGTGTGATATCAAAGGAGCCTATTTATATGCACCATTAACAGAAGAAATTTAATGACTCAACTCCCTGGATTTGAAGAAGGAACAAATTTGGTGTGTAAATTGAAGCAAGTCATATATGAGATTTGCACCAAAATGGGTGAGAATCGTATTTTAAGTTTAATAAGGTACTAATTAAATACGGTTTTAAGAAATCCAGTGGTGCAACTATGTATATAGATATGGTAAGAATGTAGATGACGTTGTGATCTGATAAGTCATGACTGTGAGGCAATTTCTTTGTTAAAAGCAGAATTTGACTTGAAAATCCTGGGAGAAACTACTAGGTGTTGAATTTATTGACAAAAACTGTCAATTATACTTAAACCAAGTATGTCAGTACTACAAGAAATATACTATACCTTTCTCCTCATTACCGATTGCAAAGGGAATGATTTTTTAAAAGCATCTATCCCCAGTGAAGAGGTCTGGATCTGTATTCCTAATTGTAATTTAATAGAAAGTCTTGCATTTTTGTCAGGATATTTCATATTAACTAAACATCTTTTCGCACTGGGAAGGTCGATTGAAGCTGTTCAGATACGTGATGTCATCTCCAGCATTAAAAAAAATGAACTTAAATGTATTTTCAGATGCTGACTTCGCTAGCAATCGAGATGACCGCACTGCAATGGAAGGTCAAAAATTTGTCCAATAAACTGGAGTGCATTTAAGCAGAAGAGCGTCAGTTCCATGGAATCGGAATTTGTGGTGATGACGGAGGCAGTCAAAGAATTATTTATTTTGGTTTCGAAATATACTATCTGAATGCGTAGTTGACGGAAATCAATGCTAAATTGTTAGCAGAGCGGCAATGGATTATGTTAAATTCCTAATAAAAATATAGAACGAAACACATCGATGTTAAGTTATTTTTTATTCGAGACTATTTAGATCAGAATATTTTTAGTGGCAATATGTTCCAAGTAAGGAGCCACTAACGAAAATAGAGCGATTTAAAGCTATGACTTTTTTTTCGAATTTGTAAATTAAAATTAGCTTGAATTTGGAATGATGGCAAGTTATTGTTGAGGACAAAAATTGTGTGAAGTTTATACTTATAGAGTTCTGAAAGATTTTTTAATACCGTACGGAATGTTAAGATGGGAAGGGAGGGCTACGTTAGAAAAGACTCAAACTTAATTCTTCCCATTCCGAACGTTAGTGATAAAAATTCAAGTCTATAAGTGCCGCAGCTGCCGATTTGTTAGTATCGCAATCATACGCCGAACCTGTAACAGCACAAATAAAAAATTCAGGGAGATATGTAAATTGAAAGTGCGATACCGACGAACGTCGAGCATATTC
Source organism: Pardosa pseudoannulata (assembly GCA_032207245.1). Taxonomy (NCBI): domain Eukaryota; kingdom Metazoa; phylum Arthropoda; class Arachnida; order Araneae; family Lycosidae; genus Pardosa; species Pardosa pseudoannulata. The sequence goes on from CM063509.1 coordinate 1,798,671, forward strand.
CTAGCTGAGCAATGAGCTGTTCGACATTCCGAAGGTGTGCTGTTTCTTCGTGTTTCCAATAAAAGCTTGAAGCTTTCTAGTACATCGAAATTCCGAAGCAAGTTTACCAAGGATTATATGTGAACGTTTTTTCTAGGGCGACAATTGGACTTACAGGATTAAGTGTTTCAAGTTAAGACTTATTAAAAAGGTCGTGCTTTTTCGATATCTCTTATGTTATTAAATGCACCATTGTGAAACCGACTTTTACAAGTGCTTTAATAATAAATAAATGTTCAAGTTTAGAACTAACATGATTCCTTGCTTATTTTACTTGCACTGCCTCACACTTTGTTATATTTCAATATTTAAAGGTCATTCATAATGGCTGTATTTTAGCAGGGGCCTACGGTGCCAATCTCCGTTTCTGAAACCAAGGACCCTGGGGTGCGGAACACATGTTTCAGTTTGGTGGCTAACCCCCAGTTCCCAAACATGCTTGATTCTCAGTTTCTATATAGGGATGAAAGGCTGAGTCAACCCGGGGATGGAACCTCGGATGCAGCGCCACTATTTTTGGATGAGTTGTATGATATTTCAACTTTTTTTAATAATATTTTTGTAATGACCCGAATGTTTCTCTCCGCTACACATGAATTAGCCTCTATTATTTTTAATTGTGCAGGCTCACTGGGTAATAAGGAATCCCAGTTGTGGCTCCATTCCATTAAAAATAAGTGAGTCCAACATGGAACTTTATTTTATACAAAAAAATATATGTCTTGGCAAGACAAGAGATTAGCATAGAATGATATGAATAATACATTTGTGTTATAAATTTCTTGCAATGAACAGACCTTCTTTCCCATGACTTCAACAGCGTAGGTCAGTATTATGTAGCAATTTAGTGATTGTAGGTGTGAACTATTGAGACAGCTGGAAAATGGACATCATTTATTTAGTTTGGGGAGGAATTCAAGTTTTCGAACACTCCTTTTTATTGAGATTTAATGTATGAAAGAATCGGAAGAGGTTTAGATAGATATTTTATGTGTAATAATTTTGATATATTTACATACATGTATATTCAAATTTTATCATACAATTTAGATATAATTTTAGTACATATAATATGTTTACCTTTCGATCAGTCTTGACCACATAGCATCTTGGAACTCCTAACCGATTAACAGCTTGCATTATTTGACAATCAGAAAAGAACTTTTGTCAGTCAATTGTCATGTTAAAAATGGTCAGTCCAATTTCAGTCAACAACACTTGGAAAGACAAAATCATTAAGCCTTTCACATTGATGCTCGGATGTGTGTAAAAATAGAACTGTGTGCAATACGACAAGCAACCCGGGAGGCAGAAGAATCCCTTCACCCATAGACAAATTAAACATGTTGGACTAGCCACTTCAACCTAGATTTGTGCACACCCGGTGGCAGACCATCTGAATTAATTGGCGCTTGGTAGTGGTCAATGACCATGGCGATGGTCTGCTGCAATATCTTAACATTGAAGGCTCTAGTCCGTTGGCAATTCTAAACGCTTACTAGAAATTTTCCCCTGTTGTCATTTTGGACTCGGAAAGTTTTGAAACTGAAAGCGATTGTACTTTGTTGAGAATTCTATATTAATAAGATCAACCGAAAGTAAGGGTTTGAATTACTTATATTAACACTTTATTGTGATTTTTATTTACATGTTAACTATTATGTGGCATGTATGTGTAACTACTATGTGGCATTTGGCCGTTCCCTATCAATGCGTAGATATTTTATCAGCCGCCCTAGAGACTTGGGCACTCACTGCACACCTAATAGCTCACAGCTAATTTAACACGTTGAATGCCAGGCAATTTTCAGAAATCTGGCCAAAAATGACAATTTGATTTAATCCCATTATATTATTAAAAATAATAGTCATATTTTTTCTTTTTTTTAGTAAATTTTCTGTTTATTCAAGCCAGCATTGATTTTTTGTTCTTTTATCAGAAGCCATCTATCGATATTAGCACCGATATACTACGAGCTGCACAAAAATGGCAAGTAAACACAGCACAAGATAACTCGTTGGCGTCCTAGAAAAGAACGCAATCTACGAGTTATCTCGTTGGCACTCAACATGTTAACCACTAAGACTGGTTAGTGGAGAATCCTTCGAAGTTTGACGAGAAATTCTAATAAACAGTGAGCGATGTGTCTAGAATCGCTATTTACGATCAAGATGGGGCTAGTTTGAATGAAACATATTTTCACTATAGTTAAGGGACTATTTAAATTAAAGGGCACTAATGGGATATTTATTTGTTATATCTTCAGCACCCCAATTTAATTATTTAAGAATTTAATTTAAATATAATGATTAGTAAATTTTAAAGAGTTATAATAGAAATTCATGTGATTTAAAGTTTATACGATTTTTTTCTTGAATTTTTATTTTACTGTAAAAGTTACCGTAGCGTTATCGCTCTGCTTATTTATGGAAGTTTCTACTTTGAAATTAACCTTTAAAAATTAAAGCTTCTCAGAGCTCTCTGTTGCCCAGAATTACTAAAATTTCTTTTTAATATTTTAGAAGAGAATGTACATTCTTTAGAAGAGAATGTACATTTTACATGCGCATTACTTCTTATTCTCTACCAAAAGCTCCCAAGCCCCACATCTATTTTGACTTTTTTTTTAATTCGCTGTAAAAGGAACTTCCATACAAATTTAAGAAAACTTAAAACTGGTACAATTTAATTAAAATATAATGATTAATATCCTTTCGAAGAATTACAATAGAAAGTTAAACAATTTCTACTATTTAAAGTAATACTTGTTACTTTTTTTTAATTTAAAAGTTACCATAGTTATCGCTGTGGGGTTTAGAAATTTCCACTTTGAAAATTTAAAACTTCATAGATACCTCTACTTCTCTGGAGAACATTTCTCCCTATTATTATTTTTTTCTCAAGAAGAGCATGTTAGACATTATCACTTGACACCCTTCTTATTTTCTACCAGGGGAACATGCATTATTCGGGATAGTCCAGCTCCAGGCTACGCAGCTAGTTATATATTATAATACATAATACATAATTAACGAATAGATGGTTAAATCTAGGTTTATAGGGATAGGGGGTATTTGTGATGAATGTCCCATCCAGTTGAAAGACGCTCAAGTTTGGAATAACATTTTCTTGTGTATTTTCCTTCTATACATCTCAACTCCACTCTGTTGTATTCGATTCATTTTCCAGCATGTAACGGACGTACTTAATATGCTCTGAATAAAGTATTATAAAAATAATAAAACATAGCAATTGGCGACGAATCTAAAAAACGTAATCGACATGGCAGAATTAGCACAATTAGTAACAGCACTGCAAGATTTTGTAAAAGCAATGAAACCTCCAGAAGAAACGAAACATACCAAAAAAGATGTCCTCGCAACGCAAAATTTATGTTTTGATCCTTTTGAAGCTGCAGCCGAATCATTTGACTGTTATGCACAAAGACTGGAAAATTATTTTAAACTCAAAGGTTTATCGCCAGATGATCCAGAAACTGAAGAATTGAAAGTTATGGTTTTGATCAATTGTCTTGGCTCGCGACAATATCAACTTTAATCAAGTCTTACTGCTCCAGATATACCATCTACAAAGAAATACAGTGAAATTTTAGATTTACTTAAACAACATCTGTCTCCAACACCAAATGTGTTAACGGAGCAACACAAATTCTTTTCAAAACTTCAACATCCAGGTGAGTCAATCTCTACTTTTATTTCTTCATTGAAAGATCTTACGAAAAATGCAGAATTTAAATCGGAATGTAAATCAAATGACTGTTCAATAGCTATGTTAAATTTATTATTACGTTCTCAATTTATTCGAGGTTTATCTGATGCCGATATACGTGAAAAATTATTGCAACAAGGTAATGTTACATTTGAAAAAACTATTGAAATTGCCTTAGCTATTGAAGCTGCAAAAATTGAGAATAAGGAAATCTATAAGAGTAATTCTTCATTTTCAGTTAACAAAATATCAAGCAATATTGTTAAAAATAAAAATAGATCAGCAAGACATAACAATTTACGTAATTTGGAAATCAAAAGTAAAAATTTCCAAACCAGAAGTAGATCGAAGTCGCCCATAAGAGGTAAAGACGCTAATTTAAAAGCACTTGGATTAGACGGATTATGTTTACACTGTGGAAAGAATAATCATGCCACAAATTTTTGTTTTCTAAAGCATAAAGTATACTGCAAATCTTGCCAGAAACGAGGCCATTTAGCGCATGATTGCATTACTAGTTTAATGAAAAACAAAACCAAAAGTCAAAATGTTCATCAAATATTAGATGATTCGGAAGAAATTAATATAAATCAGATATATGATATATTTTTAAATGACTCCAATAATGATGATAAAATGTACGTTACAGTAAAAATGAATGGCATTGCACATCGCTTTGAATGCGATTCCGGAAGTAAAGTAAGCATAATGAATGTTGATGAATTCAAAAACTTGAAGTTTAATATTCCAATTCAGAAAACGAATGTTTCTTTTCGTAGCTACACAGGTCAGATTTTCAAGCCTCTTGGCGTTGTACAGTTAAATATTTCTTATCAAGATAATTCTAGTTATGAAGATTTGTATATTGTTTCTATTAAGAAAAACGCTATTTTAAGACGTGATTGGATTAGAAATCTGAATATAAATTTTACTGAGATTAATACAATTTCAAACCCTACTTCAGATGTCCAGTCAAGTGTTCCCTGTAATGATATTTCTGTCTCTAAAATTATTGATCTATATTCTGATGTTTTTGAGCCTAAAATTGGTTGTATTCCTGATTACATATATCTTAGCCCTCGTGCTGCAAAAAGTAGACCGTAGCACTCCAAAACCAAACCAAACCAAACCAAAAACCTGATTACATATTTTCTTTAAAACTTATTCCAGAAGCTAAACCCATTTTCATTAAAGCTCGTACTGTCCCTTATGCTTTAAAACAGAAAGTTGACCAGGAGCTAGACAAATTAGAAGCGGAAGGCATAATAGAAAAAATTGACTTTTCGGAATGGGGCACACCCCTTGTTGTTTCAAAACCCGATGGTTCAGTGCGGATTTGTGCGGATTTCAAAGTTACACTTAATAACCAGCTTCAAAACGCAAGACACCCAATTCCTAGAATTGAGGACATTTTCCATAAATTGCGCGATGGTAAATTTTTCTGTACGTTAGATATTTACAAGGCATATTTACACATGAAAGTCGACGAAGAAACTTCTAAATTGCAAACGTTGTCAACCCATCGAGGTACATATTTAGCTAAAAGACTTTTCTTTGGAATAAAAACTGCTCCGAATGAATTCCACAAATTTATTGACCAGTTTGTTCAAGACTTAGATGGTACAATAGCCTACTTTGATGACATAATCATCCAGGGTAAAGATAAACAAGAATGCCAACAACGTTTAATTAAAGTACTTCAAAAGTTAAAAGAATTCAACTACATCTCAATTTTAATAAATGCAAGTTTTTTGAAGAAAAAGTTCAATACTTAGGACACATTATCAGCGCTGCTGGACTTCACAAATCACCAGATAAGATCAAAGCTATTTCTGAATCCCCTCAACCTAAAAATGTTGATGTTCGAAAATTTATTGGTCTTGTACTGTATTATTCCAAATTTATTCTAGATGCTTCTACCCTTCTTCATCCACTAAATAACCTTCTACGTAAAAACATTCGTTTTAAATGGACTGCACAATGTGAAGCTGCTTTCTTAAAAGCAAAATCAATTATTACCAGCGACCAAATTCTTGTGCCTTACTATCCAGATTTTCCATTAATTTTAGCTACTGATGCCAGCCCTTCCAGTGGTCTCACTCTTCAACGCTGCAATGAAGATCCTGCTCAGCCGTCAAAAGATTCCACTTTCCAGAGCGACACAAACCCCCAAGGAGATCCTATATTACAGAGTATTCCGGATTCTCAATCACCTGCTGTTTCTAAAGAATCTTCGAGGGAAAGTGGCCATCCAATCCAGCTTAGAAGATCAACCCGTCAACGTAAACCAGTCATCAAACTAAATTTTTAAATATTTCTCTTTAACGCATTTAGACTTTAAAATTAAGTTTCAATTTGCTCACTAGTTATGTATATATGTAAATATTTAACCTTTTTAATAAGCCGCGGAGAATAAGGCGATTTCACTCAGTAAGGCAAATTCTCAAATTATGACAATTCTGGCTTTAGTTTCAAACGGAAGGGCAGTTTATTGTTTGTCTATTGACTGTTGTAAACATGAAAATGAATGGGAAGGGCATTTTAGTAGTTCATGACGTTGCGACAAATTACTTTATTGTTGTGTATTTTCCTTCTATACATCTCAACTCCACTCTGTTGTATTCGATTCATTTTCCAGCACGTAACGGACGTACTTAATATGCTCTGAATAAAGTATTATAAAAATAATAAAACATAGCACATTTTACATGATTTAAAAGTATATCGCTCTATAATCACCGTTAAGCTCTTGTTGTACAGATGACACCATTATTTGGGAGTAGAGTTGTGAGCAGTGGAAAAAACCGGGTTTTTTGGGAAGAGAATTTTGAAAATTTCCAAAACATGGGAATTTTGAATTATATTGAACACAATATGACACAATGAGAACCACCATTTTTTTTGTCTTTGTTGTAGACTTTGAAAGTTATTTTCACAAAATTTAACTATTATATGCTATGAAAAAAATTGAATAATTGGGATTAATTAACTATATTTGGCAAGGTATCCTGTTTAGCATGAAAGTATGAGTCTATTTTTCCTTTGAGAAATATCCAATATTTTTATCATTACATAAATATTAGGCAATAATCTGTAGCGTCACAAAACCCATAAATCATTATTTGTCTTGGATAACCTCTCTCTCTCTCTCTCTCTCTCTCTCTCTCTCTATATATATATATATATATATATATATATATATATATATATATATATATATATATATATATATAATATGTGTGTGTGTAGGAATTGGACACAAGATGCAACAGTGCCATTTGATTACACTTTTAAATGATATATGCATTACAAAATATAATACACTGTTATTTTAAATTTAATAATCTATGTTTATATTATAAAAGGAGGGGAAAAGTTTAGCATAAAGCAATTTACATAATATATAATGATAAAAAATAATGTATAGAATTATATTAGTATATTATTATATTAGTATTATATTAGAAATATATTAGTAATTAAAATTGGAGCAACCAGTTATGTGTTTGATAAGACTAACAGGGTAATTAATTACATAAGTACTACTATAAAGCAATATATATATATATATATATATATATATATATATATATATATATATATATATATATATATATTTCCAAAAGTAAAAAAGATCTCTTAGAAATAATTTGCTAGTTCTTAAATAGCCACTGTTGAAAAAATAAATGTAAACATTCTTAAAATGATTTCTTCCCAAATTTCCCGGGTTTATTCCCACCTCTTCAAAATTCCGGGTTTTTTACATCTCTATTTGGGAGTAGATGAAAAAGCCAAGGAGAGAAACGAATATTTATATTACAGACATTTAAGTGATTGATAGTATTTCAGCTTCTGGGCACCATTATCTTCGAGTCATTTGAATTTAATTTTAAGTGAGATGCACTTCAAAAAAAAATCGGGGTCGTAATTTATTGTAACATTTATTGTGATGTCCACGTTGTCTGTGTGAAATCTGGCAACGGAATGGACACTGAACAGCCGTTGCCATCGGGTTCCTTGAACTATGATTGTTAGGAGCAGGCTTATTCAGTTAAAACTAAATTGAAATATCTTTTATTAGCATTTTTATGCATTCTATCAAATGGTGGCTCTCGCAAGATGTCTGAGGAGAAATGTCTTTTCAGCTCTATAATATTTTAGCAAAGTTAAATGATTCACAAATACTGGAAGAATAATGTGTTTATATTATAGGATGTCTTCCCAGATGGTTTTATTCAAACTAGAAATTGTAAACAAAGCGTATAAAAAATGTATTGTATGTCATAATCAGTAGATCCCAAAATATGTGTTTTCACAGTCTTATTTACTAAGTAAACTAATTGAAAATTTTCTTAAACTTGTTTTGTCATACACAAACGGATGACGCTAGGGACCTTTAAATGCTCTGAATGTAGATGCACAACTATTATGTATGAACTAGGTACTTATTGCTTGTATTTTTTTAATATTTCTTTATTTTAAACGTAGAATGCATATTTTAATTTAAGATTATTTCAATATTTTTTAGGTTTAATGAAAATATGAAATGTTTACATGGGGCCTAAATCACCGAAAGGGTTATTTGTTGATCATTTTAAGAAAACGGTAAGACATATTGGAAAATTTTCAATTCTAACTTTTCTGCATTGATAGTTTCACTGTATTTTCTTCAAAGTTAGCTACTGATATAAAAGTGTAATATTTCTTATAGTTTAAACGTAATGAAGTAATCACTGAGGTATCGTCGTTTGATACAACAGGCGAATGTAGCTATTGTTTATTGTTGTTGATTGTGTTAAAAATAGTTTATAAACTCAGAATATTATTAATTTTCTCGTTTTTTAATGAATTTATTTTTACTAAGTGTTGAATTATTTGCTGTGTTTTGTACTTTATTTCACCAGTAAATGGTTATTTAGATATGTGTACTATGTATTAGAATTGTTTTCTTTGCAATACAACTTTAAGTATTTTATTTTTGGAATAATGCCAATTGTTGAAAAAATTACATCAGAGTGTAAATTAGTATTTTGTTTGTGAACTCTTTAATTTTAAGTATATAGATTTTTAAATAATTTAAAAGATCTAATTATATCAATAATCTGCTTTTGAAAATGAGGCAATTACCAATTGACAAAACTACCTAATATATCATAGCAAAGCAAATGCTAAGAATTTTAAGCTTCATGTATAAACATTGCTATGAATATCAAACCATTATTTCAATATTCTATGCATGGAAAAATGACTAGTTTACATACAAAATAATTTGTATAAAAATGCTTGAATCAAAATTCATAGTAAAAAATCAAAAGTTCATACTTTTTTTTTGTATTCTAAATGAGAGTACCACTTTGAATAAAACATGTCTTACATATAAAATCATTCAAAGTCTAAAAATAAATTTTTTTTTACTCTAATATGTGATGAGTAATTAACCTGAAATTTCCGCTTTCATGGTCAGGGTTTGGTTTTTGTCTTGACATGTATTTTAACTACATTTTAATTGGATTAAATCATCATAACCCCAAATCTTATGCATGCCATTTAAAATATACAGTAAAATTGAAAGGGATTACTTTTAATTGAAGTAATTTTATTCTGCAAAATTAAAAGTAATCGATTACTTTTAATTGTGTCAGCAAGTATGAATTGTATTTTAAACAATAATAGTACATCTTGGACTACATTTAAAGTAATTAAAATAAATTCAGTTTTGTTACAAATATAATTAAACAATTGAATCATACCCTAATCAGGGAGAGAATTTAACTGTTTATTAAATCTTTTCAATTGACTTTAAAAATGGAGCAAAATATTTTTTTATTATAAACAGTTGTCCATCTACATCAGGGATGGGCAAACTTTTTCGGTCGTGGGCCAAAAATCGGAAAAAAAAAAATGCCTGGCTAAGATAAATTTCTTTTTAAATTTTAGAAACAATATACAAGTATTGTAATTTAAATATCTTAATGAGATGAACAAAATTTCAATTTCATATTTAAAAGTTCCTTATATTGAGGTTCAAAGTGAGATGTACTGATTTTAAGAAACAAGGATAAAGACTTATTTGTCAGTTTACTTCTGAAATTATCATTTTTAAGGTTCATAGTTGAAAACACTTCTTTACATATATAAGAAGAAATAAACATAGCGCTGATCTTCTTGGTGTGAGATAATACATTTGGGATACAATATTTAAACAAAGTAGAAAAGGAGATGGATGTATAAATATGTATTTCTTTTAATTTGTCTGGTACTGACAACTTAAAATTTCATCCGAGGGTCAGATAAGTCCTTCCGGCAAGCCAGAGTTGGACTGCGAGCCTTAGTTTGCTCATCCCTGATCTACATAAACTGTTTCTAAATCGATAGTCATTCAATAACAACTTTGAACATTTAGGAAGTTTTGAATGCTTGAAAAAGTACATTCAATGAAAGCTGAACAAAAAAGAAATCATTGACAAACTCAGAAGAATGAATCTTATTTTTAAATCCTTTCCAACACGATAACTCAAATTTGTAAAATCGCAGAAATGTGAAATGAATTTGAAATGACATTTTCATGCCAATCCAAATATGAAATCATACATGAATAGAAAGATTTTATATCAAGCATGATTCCAGAGTATATATTGATTGTCCTGACATACTGGTTTTCTTTAGTTAATGAGTTGTCTTAATTGAACAATACAATAGTGAATTTGTTTGTAGTATTCTGAAAAGATGTTATGTAATAAACGATAACTAATGTATGATAATGAATGTACCTAATTTCATTGCAAATAGCAGATAGCACATATTTTGACGTGACAGATCCCTAGTGTAAAACCTGCATATTATAATATCCCATTGGAAATCAGGTTATTTTAGTTTGAAAGGGACTGTTATAGATTATCTTGGACAGTTTTATCTGTTCTGTCAAAAATGTGTGATCTGCTATTGGTATAGCTGTTAACTGTTATATGATCCACTCAGAAGCCAATGCGGTTAAGTCCATTTTTTGATATTTTCTGATTTTTGGAAATTTTGATGAAATAAATAATAATCTTAGTTATTAAAGGATTTACTCGTTGGTTGCTTTTTTCTAGGTCCTTTTTTTAATAGCTTCTGAATATATTGTATAACAATTTCAGAAGCCATTGGGAATAAGTCCACCTTTTATCAATATTTTTTTACATAAACTTTGAAATAAAAATTAAATTCTTCTTCCGATATTTGACATAAACATAAAACTTATGACAATAAATGTTATTTTATTATTTTTACATAAATTTCTTATCTTTTTCAGCTGCCAAAAGGTATAAGTACTAAAATTTTTAAGATGCTGTCCTTATTTCAATAAATACTTACGTTTTTATTTACACATCCTGTACATATCTTGTTTTTTTGCAGAGTTTACACCTCGAAAAAAGACTTTATACACTTTTCTAATTAAATTAATAAACCAAGAATTTTAAAAACTAATGTATCAAAAAACATTAATTTTCTCAATTTTTGTGTTTTGGACTTAATTGCATTGGCTTCTGAGTGGCTCATATATTAGTTATTGTTAATTACTTAACTATTCATTTCTCAGAGTACTAATTTTCTAAATTAATATTTAATTACTAATGAACTACAATTGACAAACAAGTGTGTGAGGGCCAGTATTTTTATCATCTAAATTACGAGGTCCCAGCAGGGATATTGTTACTTGCATCCGTAGCATACCTTAAAGTGTTCCATGGGTAGGGCTAAATAGGCAGCCTTATATTGGCATAAAGGCATAGAGTGCCTGTATTGCCAGATACGTTAGAAAAAATATTTTTATCTTCTAGAAACATGCTTGACTTTATAAAATTTTTTAGCTTTCATGTTCATGTATAATTTTAATGCATGAAAATGTCCTATTTATAATAAAAATATTTCATTCACTATCTGATTTTAGTAAAGTTGAGTAATCCTGTAATAGGTACTGCTCATTAGGAAGGATTTAATTCACACTTTGGTAATCTTCTTGTGTACTTTTTTGTCCAAATGTTGGAAATATACATTGAAAAGTCTAACAAAGTATTGAATGAATGCTTGAAATTTCTAATGCATCATTTTCACCCTGACTCCACTTTGTTTTTCACGATGTCCATTTAATGCCTACATTAGGAATACTACTCTAGTGTTTGTTGAATCCAAAGTGATCTTCCATTTCTTTCTAGGTCTTCCTTGCCAATTCTTTTTTCCTTTATAGAAATGAAGATGTCTTTTTCTCCAAACAGTTCACCTTCTTTCTTGAGTTCAAAAGAATTTTTCTCCTCTTAAATAACTGGGTCCGATTATAGTTTAGTATGCTTTTGTAAGATTCGTTTTACTTTAGATCAAAATAATTTCTTGAAGGATCTCTAACTCAGTAGACATGATGGCAGTATCAACTATAACCCTTCAATGCCCTATGTTTCCTTTTGAAGCAACATACTCAATTTAGCTTGAAAATACACTATTTTGCTCTGTGATTAAATAAAAATTATTACATGAAAAAGTAATGTATGTAGCCCATGTTTATGACTTTTTTTTGGATATTTAGGTGTAAAATGTGTTGCAACCCGATTTTTGTTTGTCAATTAGATACAATAGGCATAAAGTTCCATTAAAATATCCGTCTACACATTAAAAACATCATTTTTTGCCAAAAATCATAATTTTTTAAAAATTTCTCTGTTGTAAAATTTCAACTTTTAGTCTTCTAAATCTGTTTTTATTTTGTCTCTACGGCATTTTAAGGAAAAGTTACAGTTGTTTAAACATCAGTGACAGCTGTTCAAACGAAATGGAAGTAGCAACTTCGCAACCGGAAGTTGTGAATTTAAAGCCTTTTAAAGAGCATTTTTTGAACAAAACGTTTTAAATTTTCATGAAGATTAGTTTAAACATTTTCTAGTATTTTTAATAATTAGCAATTTGGCAATTAGAAAGCTTTGAAACAAGAAAGTGTGGGGAACTTTATACATGCATTTTAATTTTTGAATAGTTAAATCTGCTTTCATAAACCTCAAATGTGTTTTTCTCGGAATGGTATTTTTAATAAAATGTTTAAACTTAAAATGTGATTTCTCAAAAAGTTCTTAAAATATTTTGTTGAAAATGATTATGAATGCTATTGATAGTATTTACTAGTGAATGATATAAAAGCTTTAAATTTGGATAATTTTTAATGATGTCACACTCATAGTTAGATATAAAGGTAATGAAAATTTGTTAAAAATTCAATGCGTATGATTTTGAAGTACCTAAATTTTTTACCAAATGTAAATGAAGTAAAGATTTTAGGTGATTCGCTAGTCCAGTGGTATTAGAAATGTGTTACATCAGAAAATATTGAAATAATTTATTAAAAAATTAGACCTTTTAAAAAACACTATTTTTTTACTAAATTTTCTTTATGTATTAGAAATTTTATAAAAACTTCTCCAGGAATAAATTTTTTAAGTGCAATTTTCTATGATAATATAAAAAATAAATCTAAAAATGTAAAAACATGAACGAGTTTCTACGTTTATAGATAAAAGTTCTCTGAATGTAGATGGATACCTTAAGCTTAGAGAAGAATAAGCAGTGTTGGTTCTATTTTCTTCCACATTCAATAGGAGTAATTTATTATTGTAGTAGGGTTTTTTTTTTTTTTTTTTTTTTTTTTTTTTAAATGTATGCAGTCAGGTTTATGACTTCCTCAAAGATTGTGATAAAGGCTTTTACGTAGTTTATAATTCTAGTTTATTTTTCAAAATGTATGTACAGTCCAATTTAGGACATTCTCAAAGGTTGGGATGAAGACTTTTGTGGTTAATTTGTATTCATATTGTTGAGTATAAAGTAAACAATTTATTTTCTATTCCACATTGATTTTCAACCCAAGTATTTAAACTCTTTTAAATTTTAGTTCAATATCTGTTGCTTTTGCCTGTGTCTCTCTGTTTATATTTATTTCCAGATCTAAAACATTGGCCTCTTACATCAGGGCATTTTTACTTCAGAATTTACTTAGTAACTTTTCATTTCAGAGAGCACATGTTGCAATATTCTATAACCAGGCCCCACAGAGCTCCTACGTTTTGGCAAAAATGTTTTATATGTAAGAGTAATTAAGAGTGCTTAAAAAATTCTAATCAAGTTTTTTTTCTTCCATTTGTTATTTCAGAAAGAAATTATGAATACTTCTTAAAATTCATTTATGCATATTATTATTTGCAGATTATTGCCATGATTATTTAAACTAGTTTTTCAGGTCTTTGAGATACAGTGAAACCCTCTTTAGTTTTCCAAGGGTCTAACTGTTTAAAACTTCTTAAACGGGAAATCAGGCAATAAGCAGTATGTATGTGTGTGTGTATATATATATATATATATATATATATTTGTATATATAAATATAAATATATATATGGTAAAACCCACTTAAGAAGTTTTCTAAGGGAATAGAAAGAGAAAACTTCTTAAACGAAATTAATTTTTTTAAAAAACAAAATAATCACATAGATAATGAGGAGAGATTTTTTTTTTCTTTATAAAATAATATACAAACAGTAGGTTTGGTTTTTCTCAAAAATTTACATTTTTTGCATATTTAAAAATCAGCCAATAAAGGAAAACAACATAATTACCTTAGAATATCTTTAATTCAGCTAAGAAATTTTGCTTTAAAAACTGCTAGAATCGATTTTACAGAAAAAAAATCTGTTATAGTTTTTTTTCTTTTTATCGGAAATTTGTATTTGATAACAGTCCAGCTGTCTTTTTTTAAAAACTTCTTCAGGCACATTTTAAATAAAAATGACAACAATCGTTTTCAGCCATAAACATGGACCTTACAGAGAGAGAGGAGAAAAAACAGTCATCGAAAGGCAGCTATAAACGCATTCTGTAAGGAAACTTTTTAAGCAGGAAAGAGTTTGGAACGAAATTTTATAAATGGGTTATTTTAACATTGTATGAATAGGGGGAAAAATGGGTAATGAAAATATAAACTTCTTAAACAAGAACTTCTTAAACAGATTTTTACTGTATATGCAAAAATTTTTTTCATGTTACTTTAAAATATTATATTTAATTATTGAATGTTTGAACACTTTGTTTCAGGTGATTGAACTGTTTGCTGTTCTTTTCGGCTGAGGTTTGGTTCTTAAGGTAATTTCATTTCTTATTATTTTAAATGTATAATTTGCCTATCATTTCGTATATGAGATCTGTGTTTAAAAGTATCCATCCTCTAGATTAGTCAACTGTGAAAATTAAGAAATATGACAATTATAGGGAAATTTTGAAAATATTAGGGAATTATCAGAGAAAATGTGAAAAATGGTATTTTATGTAATAAGAGAAAAAGAGGATCTTCCAAAAATGATGCAAGTGGAGCTCAAAAGAAAAAAAATATTAAAAAGCTATTTAAACAAATTTGTCAATATTGAAAGAAACTAACAAGGAAATGAATGCTATCCTGAATAAATTGGATCTTTAAAATAATAAGGAAAAAATGCTGATATTTTAAGCTGCATTATTTAAATAGAAATATAATATAAAAAAAGCAAAGTTTGTAGAGTCTGTCATCCAAATGGATAAATCCTTTTTTTGTCAAGCTGAACACCCCAAAGACAAAAAAAGAAAAAATCATTTTTTAATGCATTAGGATTTTATTTTTGGTATTTAAAATCTATAACTTTATTTAAATATAAATTTATATCTTAAAAGTAGTTCTATAAAAGAATTATGTATTTAATACTGCAAATGGATGAGGGAAGAAGTTGGAGAATTTCCTTCTGAATATAGGATGTGTGATTGGGTAGTACTTGATGTTGATTTACTCAGACAGATATCTGTATATCACATAAATTTCCTCATTTAGCGCATGTAGCTTAAGAAATCAATGTTGCCAACTTTCAAAGACAAAATTATGGATTGTAGATCCTAAATTTATGGTATTGATTGAAAAATTATCAAACAATTTTGTAACAATTTAAAGTAGTCTCAATAGATAAGACTTGTACAAAATATTTTTCTCCATTTCTTCCATCAAAACCCCTAATATAGTTAGATAAAAAAAATTCAAATTTTTGCTGAAGTACCTTATTTCCAAACTGTATATTTTCAGAAAAACACCTTTTTACAAAAAATATGTAAATACTTTTATATGAATTACTAAACATTTTTCTAACATATCATATTTTGCTTTAAATGAAACACAATTTCACACACTAATCAATACAATGAGTAATGAAAACACATAGAAACAGCAAAATCTTACTCATTTAAAATTTTAGTTTAATTTGCATAATTTAAGTTATTATGGCTTTTAGGATAATTTACTAAAATTCCAGTCAGTAAACTAGAAATATTTAAATGAAATAATATATGTAGTTTTTTAGAAAAATTATTGCAATAGTAATTAAAACTCTTGTAGAATTAGTTTTTTTCGGGTTACAGTTACATTACTTTTCTTTTAATTCTAGTATCTACTATTTTATTGTACAAATTAAGAAATTATCATACAATTTTTCAAAATTATGTAACACTTTTAAGATATTTTTTATTGTACAGAATCTTAAGTGAGATACTACTGAAGAACCAGGTGCCCCTCCTATTTTTTGCGGTATTAAATGGAACCAACCCTTTTGCGAAGAAACAGAAAGGCTGTGTTTTTAGCGGCAGCAGATTTTTGACAGAAATAACGTGGCCATACTTATAGTACGCTATGGAAAAAAAAAATAATAGTGCAATTAATGCCAACAAAAGGGGGAAATTAAGAGTTAAGTTATACTTGAATTCTTATAAATATTGTTTATCCATATATTGTTTGTGAATATTTAATGTAATTAAGGGAAGTTAATTTTGAAACATTAAGATATTTTTTTTTTTTTTTTAGATTTGTAAAATAATCTCTGATTTTTAGAACTAAACAATTAAAATATTTTATTTTATATGATATGAAACCAATATTAAATAAATAAATAAATAATACTAAAAAACTATCGTACTAATATAGTTCAAATTTTCAAAGATCATTAAATGTTAGTACTTTTTGAATTTAAAGATTCATTTGGAATTTATAGTATTGAACTTTTTTTTTTACCAAGGGGGGCCCCCCGTAAATGTTGTAACAATTAATTTATTAAGCTTATTTGCAATTTCATATTAATTTCTATTGTATCAATAAGCAAAATAAACTGAAACACATTAACTATAGAAAACAATACTGAATTCAGCCCCAGTTATAAAAATAAAACACCAAACCATCCAATTCGTGCAAGAACGTGAAATATCACTTTAAAATAAAATACATCACCATTATAAAATAATTTAAATTTCAAAGTAAATTAATTACTCAATAAACATAGCCCATTACAAAATAGTAATTCAATTTTATTTATAATTAATCCATCCAAATCATAAAAATAATTAGACCTAATGGATGAGAATGTACTGTAAACCAGCAAGAAATATTATCCTAACAGAAATGATAGAATATGAGTTTTAAATTTTTGGTGAAATCACCGCTGGCCACCCAACCAATGAATTTAATTTCGCAATTTTATAACCCAGTGAGAATTAGGCACATTTCATATGTTATAAAGGGTTGCATAAAGAGAGCCTGCTCTGGAATGAACAAAAATTTAAAAATGAGAGGGCAAAAAGAGTAGTGAATAGTACCGGTTGCCATACTTGGCACTTTATTGTCCATTTGGCAGGGGGCACCCACATGTTCAGCCAAGCCTCTAAGTTATCAAACATATATGATAATTATTGTATGTTTGGCAGCACTATAAGGAATGCTTATAGAAATGGCACAGGACTTTGTCATCATAAATTTATTTTATCCGATGATGCCTAGATGGAGATTTTCCAACTGAGTTCTTTTTTTCCATTCTGTAAGTGCTTAAATATATATATATATATATATATATATATATATATATATATATATATATATATATATATAAGGATGGTCAGTTGCAAAAACCAAGGAAGTTTTTCTTTAATAAAATACATATCCTCTTTCAAAAATCTAAACAATAGAGTTAAGACAAACAGCTATAAAGCAGTAATACAGAAAGAAAGTTAATTTTTTATCAAGTAAAAAAAATAATGTGTGTTAAGATAAGTTTAAGGTTTAAAAGCATTCTACAAAACATTTCATTCAATATGTCAGTTTCGTTTGCTTCAATCATTTTGCTTTTATGTGATATATTGTAGGCTATCCAATGCCAAATACTGACATTGTTCTGTAAAGTTTCACCTGATTGAGCTTTATGAGAATGTTTGATACCCTAAAATACTTTAAAATGAAATACAATAGAATTTTAAAATTAGAAATGACAGCATTAATTAATAAAAAAAGAGGAAAGTGTAAGAATAAGGGGCCGACGAGAACAGATAAATCTTGTGCCTTATGTTTGTTGCATCAGAGGCTCATTTCACTTAACTTGATAGGGTTCAAAACATTACTCTCACTTAATGGGGTAAGTTATCAGGGCTGTAACTAAGGTGTGGCAAAGGTGGCATCTGCCACGTGTGCATCAGTCTTAAGGGTGCCACACCGTGAAGAAAATGGGGTCCGAAAGAGAACAATTTGCCCCGAGTAAAAATAAGGAAAAGTTGAAAAATAGTTTTTTTTATTATAAAATCCAATGTGTTAATAAATGATTTTTAAAAATGAATTTTCTTATTTTTAAAATGCTTCTAGAGACTAAACTTATATATTTTCTTAAAAAAATTTACGAAACACTCCTAATATGCCTTAATACAAATCCGGGTATTCATTTTAAATTTTAAAGTTATTAAAAGTAAATTTAAATTTAGAAATTCACACATTTTCTCTGACAATTCAACGTTCAAGTAAGAACTTTTCCTCTGAAAAATACTATTCAGTTTTATTAGCAAAATAATACCTACAAAGAGTTTTAAAATATTTTTAAGTATTAATAAAGGGGAAAATAGAAGAAAAATTAAAAATGAATGTACTAGGAACATTTTAAGAATTAACAAAATATTTTGCAAATTTATTCAGAATATATGATAGAAAAAAAATCCTGTTTACATATTTTCTCTCTAAATAAGGTGGTGCAGACCCATTTTTTTTTGCCATGGGCACTAAAGGAGCAAGTTATATTCATATGTGACTTTCTCCAAGGAGTTTTTTGAGATTAGGATGTCACTTAACATCTCAGTTTAGCTATTATATTTGGGTTCCATCTTTTACCTTTTCTATTACATTTATGTTTTGGAGCAGAAATTAATAATTGCCTAATATTGTGATATTTTAAAAATTTCTTTAGTTTGGAAAAAATGAATGCAACATTTAAAACTTGTTTTGTAATTGAATTGGAAAAATTTGTTTAGGTTCCAAATGTGACACTTTTATGATGAAAAGCCCAAACCTATCTGGTGGCATGGTCCAGTGCACTATAGACTGCATGTACTTTAGCATGACAATGAATTCTCACAGTCTTCATTGATAACTTTTTAAATGGTATTCTAGATACAGAAACAGCTTCTAACAGCCCGAATCTTTTCTGATTTGACCTTTTATTTATATGACAAGTCCTTAAAGAGTTTGTCTTCTTTTTATTAATGAATGTTTTAATTCCAAACTTGACATGTTACTTTTATTATGTATCTTTCGGGGTTTCAAATAGAATTGCGATAACTAAGAATGGATATGACTGGATTTATTTTCTTTCTTCTCAATGGCGATCCAAAATAAAAATAACCTGAATTAACCCTTTTTTCCCCCAAATGGATTGATGAGTTTGAAATCAGTGAAACTAGGGAACATCATGAGTTATCTCGGCAGAGAAATCTTCTTACAGGAGTTACCAGTTCTTTCATTAACACCTGCTGCTGTTTTGCTAGCTGACATGCCAACTACTTCAGAGTTGCTCCAGATGAAATGAGAGAATTGGATGATTGTGGAAACCCCTCCAATTTCTCTGGAAATCACAAAAATTTTGAACAACTAAAAGATCACAATTAAGTAATCCAATCCAATCCAAAGTCTAGCAAAAAATAATTTGGAATATATTACACTCTCCACACAGTAATGCTATATGTGAAATAGTTTTCAGTACTGTGTGGAAAAACCAAATGGAATTTTAAGTCAAATCTGATTAGACAAACCGTAGAATCCCTGATGATAGAAATATGTCAATATTTTAATCAGGGTCAACAAGAAAAGCCTTTTTGAAAAAGAAGTTGTCAAAGGTAAAAAAGTTACTTATACATTATTAAATTCATAAATTTTAATTTACCCTTTATAGTTTACTACGTTGTGTTTATTTAAACTTAATTTGCTGGATTTAATTTAGAAACCAATAAAATATGTAATTATATTTACGGTTTCCGCTCACCTGGAAAGTCATGGAAAATCATGGATTTAGACAATGGATTAATTTTGTCATGGAAAGTCTTGATTTTTCAAGTAAAATAAGTAAAAGTCATGGAAAGTCATGGATCCGCTAAACTATCGATTAAAAAAAATGCATTGAATTGTTTAATTCTATTTTTACTTCTCATTTAGCTGAAGTTACTGAGTTTGGTATTTATGTATTATCCTATTGACCCTATTGCCAAGTAAACTTTGTTCACCAAGGAAACTCAAAGCAGAAAGCTTAATGGGTAGGGGGGTAAATGCATATTATTCTGGCTTTTTCTTAAATTGTAGATTAAAATTTTATTAATATAATAATAGTTATTTTTTAATAAAAATTATTTAAGATTTTTGCACAAAATATAAGTTTATCTCTAGGGATATTGTATATGAAGATTATAGGGTTATATTTGGTTATTATTCATGGTCACCTGGATAATACCAAAGTACCCCGAAATCAAATTGGAAACATTTTGATTGAAAAATGGCTATATGAGTAAACTTAGGTATGTAGATACAACAATTTATTTTTATGTATGTGAGTTTATTGACACTTATAAAGTAAGTTTATAGTTTTTTATGATAAAATTCCTGTAATTTTTCTAAATGCATATATTTTATTTGTATATACATCAGAAGTTTTATACTTTAACGAAAGCTTTTTAAAGTCATGGAAAATAATCTGCTAAATCAGAGAAAGTCATGAAAAGTTATGGATTTGAAAATTTTTATTTCAGCAGATACCCTGTATATTTAATTTTTTTTTAATTATATATGCAAATTGCATATGTGTGTACTTTGTGGGTAGCATGTTAAATTTAAAAATAATGTTGCTCTTTACAGAGGTGCTTGAACTTTGGCATGTCTGTAGTACTTGTGAGAACTACCGATCCCATTTGCAGCTATCTGTTTAACAGAAAATATAATCTAGAACATAATAACTTACTATATATTTCAGAATATAAGGCTATTTGTATTAGGCGAAATATAAAAACAATATCTAGAATGTTCAAATATGTCACCGAGAAGTGGAAAATGTTGCTAAGCAGTAAATGGGGAAAATATTTTACAATCAAATGAGCTTCGAAGTAAAATGCTTCTCAAACCTTTTTTGCCATGGCACCATTTTAAGTACTTTGTAGATAGAGGATTGGTTTCACCTGGAGACAAATACGAGTCACATCCAGAAAGTAAGTTTCCCAATGTTTTCCCCTTTAAAGTAAACGTAATTAGCCGTGTCAATTGCACGTGCATAACAGATCTATGACGTATTAATCCTATGCCAGCTGGACAAGTCTCGATTTGTGCCAGTAGCGAGGTAGCAGTGGTCCGAAATGGAAACTCTCATTCCTTCTCCCGCCGCATGCAAGGTTTGGTCGGTGATCTTGAATGCACAGAGCATTGTGCCAATTGAAATTCACCGTCAGGTCTATGAGCAGAAACGGACACCCGAATACATAATTCGACGCTTTGGAGCCGCACTGATATTTCTGCTACAGTATCATGATGACGGCGATGAGTTTCTTGACAGGATCGTCACGGGCAGTGACACTTGGATTTCGCACTTCACCCAGGAAACCAAGCATCATAGCGGATTTTTGGTCAGAACCAAGTTCAAACAGACACTGTCGGTACGGAAAGGGACGTGCATGGTGTTCTGGGACAGGAAGGCAGGTTTCCATTTGCAGGCGGCAGACAGAGGGATATAAAAGTGGATCCTACGATACGACAAGTGTCTCCATTCTGGTGGTGGCTATGTTGAAAAATAGCTGAAACATGGGTGTACTTGTTACCAATAAATATATCCGTGAAAGGGAGTTCTTTTTTTCTTTTAAATAGGGAAACTTACTTTCTGAATGTTCCTGGTACAAGGAATCTCTTAGCATATTTTGAAAGTGGTGAGGTAAAATAACTTATATTTTAAGTTTTAATTAACGTCATGATATCTTTATTAATTTCATGGATTTACACTAACTTACTTAAATTACTGCCACTACGCAAGAGGAATGAAATTTTTACTTAGATGACAATAGTTTCAACTCTGGTAATCTTATATATAAGTAAACGTTTTCATAAATTTAAGCAATTTAAGCTAAAAACAATGCTATGTTTGGCATTTTATCGATGGCTTCTTGCTTATATGCAGTGAATAATGTGTATGTGTTAGCCTCTACAAAGAATGTTTAAAAAAGAAAAGACTGTTGGAGGTAGCTTATTTGTATTTTTCAGATGTTGGTGGAAGTGGGTTCGAAGCATCATTCCCGTTACAGTCCATCGACTGGGATGACTGCCAAGGAGCTGTGTGAGAATGACGACATGGCAACCAGTTTGGTCTTGGATGCATACCTTGGCTTCACAACACACAAGATGAACCTCAGGTAACGCTCCAACTGGGATTGGATAGTAATTATAATTTATAATTTAAAATTGGATCAAAAATAACAAGTATAAAATTAATTTATGTATATACACTCATGTCCAAAATTAACTTGACATGAATAAATTCAGATTTCTCCCAAACTGTCAATTATACTTTTATAAATTTTTCTGGAATGATGCATAACATGACATAAAAATACAAAGAACACTACTCATGGACATCAGTGTGTATGTGTATGCATATATATGTATATGTTTGTATATATGTGTATGTTTGCGGTATGTCCACATAATTTAAAAATATTGTAGTCGTCCTTTTAAAGGAATTATTAAATATATTCACACAAATCCCCGTAGAGAAAAGAAATATTTTTATGATATCGTTTACATTGTGATCTTAAAGGAAAAAGCCATGAAATCTGTGTGAACAACCCTTTTATTCATTATTGGAGGGAGTGTGGCTTCAGGAACGATGCCATTCTGGTAACCAATCACGTCTCTTTAATTACTTCTAGTTTATTCTACAAAATATAGTACCTCTACAATGAGCAGGAAAAATGAATCCAACAGGGCTGTGATTCTAAATTCACGTTGCCAGGAAATGAGTGTTTGCCACCATTATTATAAAAAATGTTCTGTAGAATTTGTTGATAGGGAATCTAGATATTCAATGGAAAACAGAAAACATTTATGTTAGGATTTTACTTTAATAGAATTTTATTATTACAAATATATATATGTACATATATATGCATATATGTATATACATATGTGTGTACATATATATGAACATATACATTTATCTATACATGTGTATGTATATATGTGTATATCTATATATATATACAGTAGAACTTCGATTATCCAAACCTCGATTAACCAAAACTCTTCATTAATGGAAGTCAGTTTCTTTCCCATTTTTTTTTTCACTTTCTGCTATCATGCAAAATTTTCTCTTTACAAACATACATTTTTAAAGTTTTCTTTTTTTGCACATTCCTTTTTTATGCAAACCATCATTTCCAATTTACGAGTGCAGATAAATATTTTGGAATTCCCTTTTCTGAAATTCCTTCTTGCAAGCACAATTCACGGTAGGAGTGTACTCTTCCTCACCGTCAAACATCCCTGTTCTAAACAAACCCTTTTGAAATTTAGAAGGTCATACTGCCGAGTCCCAGAACAATGGAATGTGTATTGCATCAATGTCAATACTACATATTAAACTTGATGAATTCTCGATTATCCAAAGTAGGTTCGGTCCCAGTTACTTTGGATAATCTAGGTTCTACTACATAAGATATATGTGTATATTATATATATACATGTCAGTATGTGGGAATATGTATATAATATATAAATGTGTGTATGTATGTATATGTACATACAGTGAACTCGTAAAAATTTCCGTTGTAGCAGTTCTAAAATAAAGTTCTTATTAATCTTGTGCCGTTCTCTTCAATGTGGCCAGACTGCATCATTTGTTATTACTCTTAGCTGTTTAAGCCTTCTCCTTGCCCAGTAGCTTGGGCAAGTAAAAACAATAGGGGCTGCATAATTATTGTGACTAGAGGAAATAACTTGTTACATATATATATGTATGTATGAATGTATGAATATATGCATGTATATATATAAATGTATATATGTGTGTATGCATACATATGTGTATATTTGTATAATTATATTATATTGGTCTATAATTAATATAGGTGGCTGTGCTTAATTTAAAATATTTTTATTATATATATATATGTTGGGGTCTAGTAAACGACACTAGAGTCCTCACATCAATTTCATATCTTTATTCAAATCTCATAGCACACTACTTTCCAATCATCTTCGATGGCGTCGCACATTAGCGCCCAACCTTTAACAAAGGCAGGCTTAGCTGCTTCGGGTAGCCATGTCAATATATTCATATGTGTATCTGTATATACATCTATGTATATGTAATGATAGCAAAAATTATCTGCCAGTTACACGTGAAAATAGCCCCAGTTATTTTCTTATCCCGGGCCTACTGGGCAAGAAGAAGACTAATTAATAATCCTAATACAGAGGAGGCTGTTAGACTATTCCATGAAAAGATGTAGAGTGTCTGGAATGGAACTTAACTTTTATTTAAAAGCTAAGAAAACGTTATTCAGGCAAGAGCAGAGAAGGGAATAATACTTCACAACAAGAGGATGCTGAGGAACCAGCAGCTTATTCAGCAAATTTAATAGTTAATAACTTAGATTAGTCAAAAAAAAAAAAAAAAAAAAAAAAAATTAAAGCATTCAGCGGGGGAATAGAATTAACTTTAAAAGACTGCCAAAAGAATTTTAAGTCTCATACACTTCTTTAGATAAGATAGTTCATGATCTGGGAGAATAGATATAAAAGATTTGATTAGGGCAAGATGAGAATTTTAAAGAATTATGATACATATGCATACGCATGTATATATAAACAAATATACATATATGTATGTGAGTGTATATGTTTATATATATATATATATATGTATAGACAGTACTGTTTATCTTAACATTAAATTAGTATTAAATGGTAGTAGTGTAAAACACAAAAGATATTTATTTACAAGCTTTATGTAATATAGTTTTTCAAGATCCAATTTTTTTTCATTTTTCTTCTCTCTTTTTTTAGCTTTAAACCTTTCAAAATGGACAAAGATAAACTCCTTGAAGGTCTGATGAGCTTTGTGGACAACCAAGATTATGAAAAAACATTCAAAGTCTTGACATCATGGGACTGGTTTCCCCGATATATGCAGACAAAGTCTCTAAACCAACAAAGTACCTTCAAAGAACATGTGAGAATTGAAGATTTTATTTAATTATTTAATTATTATTTTTAAAGAGTGGTGTGTTCAGGTCTGCCTGAAATGCTTCCCCATCCAAAGAGATGACTTATGACTTAAAATGGGGCTGCTCAAAAGAACACTAGCACTATGACTTATGTTCTATTGTACTAAAAGCTTCCTATTTTCCTGGTGTTAAAGAATCCCAGCAGTATAGAAAAACCATTAAGTGTCAGAGACCAATGATTGAAATTAATTTGAGCCAAGAAGTTACTTAACTCCCATGTTTGACGAGACAGTATCCAAGATGCCCCCAAAATTGAGCAGAGTAATATTCACAGTCCTATAAAGATGTGTCCTCTGCTGCTTGGCTATCAGTGATGCCTTTTGAGACAGCTGGGACCAGTCATTATACCAATAGCCACCCGACTCAGCTCCTTAGTCTGTAACCATGAAATATTTTGGTTAAGTTCCTTTGATTGTTAGTTTTAAGCCAAGCCCCAATCATTAAAAGGTCTTTAACAATCTTCCTAACTACTTTATAAAGAAGACCAAGTGCTGTTTCTCGCCAAATTAAGGGCATCCAAGATGGTCAGCAATTTCATTACCAAAAGTATCCCTGTGTCCAGAGAAGGATAACCTTATTTATCATGGCGAATGGTGTTATAACATTCCCACACTAACTTGGACGAGAAGCAATAGTTCTGTAAGGTCAAAAGTGCAACCTGACTGTCAGAAAATATTTTTATTGTCTTGTTAGCAACCTTCCTAGCAAGGCAGTTGCTGACACAGGCTGCAATCTCAGCCTAAAAAGCAGAGGCTAGTTTACCTAGGAAGAAATAAACTGCAGAAAGTGCCAGACCCAGTTGAAGAGCCACCTGTAAATCACACCTCATCAGTCTGGGCAAAAAGTTTCTTGGGATTTTTTCACTCGCATCTTGGTGGAAAAACAACATTAAACTTGTTATTAAAATCAAAGATCTTTAACAACATCCATTCAGATCCCATCATTAGGAAAGAATGTTCAATAATCCATATATACAAGGTGTTTCCAGAAGAACTTTTCCAATGTTTTAAAAATTTCAACCTTCAGGTGCAAAGTATTGCTTCCATTTCAACCTGTTTGTGTAGAGACAGTAGTCCTCATGAGACTGGTTAGAGTGATAGCCGTTCTTGGAAGGCTAGCGAGTTCCTGGAGCATTGTCAGGGTTCCCACGGTCCTTAAGAACTCCTTAATTTTAGCTTTCATTTTTAAGGGCCCTTAAAACTACTTAATTTTTGCCAAAGGTCCTTAAAAACTCCTTAATTTTTAAATTGGAAGGCAATCAATTTCTCCATTGACGCAATCCGCTTTCTTCACTTTTTATCAGTTTTAGCCGTATTCTCCTAACTTTTTAGTTTTGTATGTTCAGAATTATATTTGTCCAAAACTGGTTCTAAGAACGCCAGTACGGGTAATAAGTACTGTTCAAAGAACATATATATAAAGAATATATAAAATATTTGTAATGTTCGTAACATTCTTTTATACTTTCTAGCCAAAAGGGCAGTATTAATAATAAAGAAAATATTCAAATACATATATGTTTTCAGTGTACCATTATAGTAATTCAAAATTCCTTTCCTTGATATCCTTAAAAAATTATGAAAATACTTTTAGTTTATTAGTACTTTTTATGGTTACGAGCTAGAAAACTTATTTGATAAATAATCTTTCACATACTGTAAAGGTTTAAAGAATAAAGTCGGCTGCCCTTTCCTGATAGCTAACAGTCATGCAAATTTTAATTAAACAAAGCATGGAGGGTGGAGGGTTTGTAGATATTTCAGTTACTTATGGAAGTTTAATTTTCCTTGCATTCAATGTGATAGAAAAGTCTAAAACTTTCTTCTTTCCTAGGCAACATCGGGTATAATCAGCCAGTGTATACATATATATATATATATATATATATATATATATATATATATATATGTATGAGAGTCATTTTTAAACCTGAGGAAGTACTGTTTATAATATTGTATTTTATTCACAACTTAATTTTAGTTTGATCACTAAAAATTTTTTTCAAAATTAGTTTTTGTTCAATAGATTTATCTTATATTACTTTGTAGGCAATTTTAAAAATTTAATTCTGAAATATTGTAGGGCATTTATGGAACATGCCAGGAAATAGGGTTTATGTTGTTATGCCGTGTATTTCAAGTTGGTCCTTATAAAAAGTTACTTTGGTCCTTAGAAAGTCCTTAAAAAGTCCTTAATTTTTGTTCTGGAAAAAGAGTGGGAACCCTGATTGTAACTTGACTGGTTTTACCCCATTAGGTTGAGGTTTACGACCTAGCTAGGACATACATTTTGCACCCCAGAGCCCTTGGTCTCGAAAATGGAGGTTGGTACTGTAGTTCCTGCCCCCCAAGTAAGGCTGTAGTGCTAAGGAGTCTAGTTTTATGAAGCACTATGAAAAAAAAATACTGAGAAAAGAATGATGACATATACTCTATTTTTCTTTTATATACCTTGTATGAAACAAAATTAAAAAACGGTATGGCATAATTTATAAACAAGTGCTTTATGGCAGCAAATGAATTCTTCTCATTTTTAAGGTCAGTCTCTTCCCATTTCTGTCCTGCACAAAAAACGATGCTAAATGTGTTTGTGACTCTTTTTCATGGTTGAGAACAATCTTTTGACACTTGCAGTAGACGTACACACATTTTAATAAATTTTTTCTTTTGTTGGCCATAAAACTAATTGTATTTTGTTGAAGAATTTCATGGATGTTTAATGAGTACATTAATTGACTGAAAATGTCTTTTAGGTTTTCAGATATTTGAGGATTTTTGATAAAGAATCTGGATTTAAGGTGTGTGTGTGCAAGCGCTATTCTTTAGAAGGAAATGCTGGGGCCAAAGTGTGTGCAACTAAAAAATGGTATTGTTTGTTTGAAATTTATAGAGAGTAGAATCTTGATTATCTGAGCTATATCAGAAATGGTGGTTAATACAAACAGTGGATTTAAAAAAAAAAGATATTTTGTATAAATATTTTTTAAAAACTTTGTCAAATAAGGAAAGATGCATTTTCAAAAATGACACAAATCTGAAGAATACTATTTATATTTAATATACATTAATTTCTTAAATGTACATTATCTTAAAAAATCTTTTAACTTTTATTGTAAAAGTCTGAAATTTCTATGCATTTTAGCAATCAAGGATCTATTGTTGTAACTTTGCTACAAATAATTTCAGGGTTTTGACTTTTCTGGGTGCCATGTTTGTTAGAAGTAAAATGCTTTTTAGGAGGGACAATAAACTAAAAGATGAGGTCTCTTTCAGAAAAAAAAAAGAAAGATGTGTCTAACATATGAGCTCCAATTAGTTCCTAAGGCTAATTTCTGTTTTTCAGGAATAGAATCATTTTAATTTTACCTCTATATTGACATAATTTTTTTCTTATAGATCTACTTTATTGGATATAAAAGTTTTATGAAACTGTTAATATCCATATTTAATAACACAACATAAATTTCTGTTATAGATATGAAATTTTCACGAAGCATTCCGATATCTTAACACCTGATAAAATCGACTCTGGAAGATTGTAGTCACTCTTGACCATAACAGAAAGTAGTAGAACTTTTCTTTTGTTGCTCAGCGGGGAAAATTTTTGAGTTCAAATCTGGAAGAGAGATTTTTAAGCCAGAGTAAGGGAAGTTGTATGAAAGTAATTATCTGAGAAGCCAGGGAGTATTTTTAACTTTTATCATAGTTTTGAAAATTGATTTGAAATTCTGGGTTTCCAGTACCCATGAAGATCCTTCTGGCTTTATTTGTAATGGGCAATTGAGCCCATGACAAAATTAAGATTTTGGCTTATGTTTAGTAAGAACAAAGAATAATAGAAATACAGTTTATTTTAGCATTATCCTTTGAATGCTTTGGGGTGAAAAACCTGTGCATAACAGTTTATAGGTGTGTGAGCCATCTAATCAAGGTTTTTAAAGGTTAGTCACATGGGGATGCACTTATGTAAGAAGAGCAGAAAGCAGCAAGAATTAATGTTGGTGAATTTATACTTGCCAGTGCTAAAGGAAGAACTAAAGAGAGTCACCAAAATTTGCAATAAAAGAGTAGTATCACCCAAAAATTATTGTAAGATGCACTTATATTTTGTTGGTTAGTTTGAGGTTTAAAATATTATTACATATATATAATAGTAGATATTCAGAAAAAAAAGTAATGAGCTCGGTTAATAGAAGTTTGGAGAATCAAGGTTCTACAGTATTTAAAATGACTTATCTGCACATAAGTTCACATAAATAATTTTTAAACTGATTATTGATGTTTGCATTTTCTCCACTTTTATAAAAGTATGAAAGTTATTAAAATTTCTGCACTTTATTTTTTTCATTTAAGATCAATTTAAAAAATATTTTATTAAAAGGAAATCTAGTTTATTGTAATATTTCTATGTTTTTCTTTCATAATGATAAATTTAAAGAAAATATTGTACAGTAAATTTACCAGAATATCCTTTTTATTGGTCAATGTCGGCCAATATTTGGAATGTGAGATCTTTACTTTTGAACAATCTGCCAATATTCAGTAACATAATGTAAAATTAAAATAAAAAAAAAGTACTTAAAATAGTTGTATGTATTTTTTTGGAGAAAAATATTATTCAATTCAGTTTTGAATGAATGTATATTCTTATTTGTACAAAAAAAAAAAAAAAAAAAAGAAAAAAAAATTGTATCAGACAAAAAAAATGTAATTGAATCAAAATTGAGAAGATTTTATTCTGTTTTTTATTTGATACTCTATATGAATCGATACAATTAACCAGCCTGTAGAAAGAGTTTGATGAATGGCTATTGATTTGTTCAGGTACAAAAATGACAAAATGCTGTACCTTGTTGGCTGTATTGCGGAATTATCTGAAAAAGAAGAGGCTCAACTTCTTCATCCTGGAAAGAATGACTTCAGTGTTATGTATTCCTGTCGAAAAAACTGTGCTCAGCTGTGGCTGGGACCAGCTGCATTTATAAATCATGACTGTCGCCCTAATTGCAAGGTGAGTACTTCCTCTTTTGGACGGTCCTTGCTATTGAGATCTTAGAATGTCTGTTTATCATCAAACTTATATGGAGCACTTAAAGGTCAATATATTGAATTCCCAGCCATAAAGTGGGTTTGATTTGTATCAGTTTTAGTGCTAGGGCTAATGTGTTGAGATTTAAAAGGATAATTACATATATGGGATCATCAGAAAATTTTATTTAAATTTTGAAATGGCAATAAATGGAGGTTGAAGTATGTGTTTGTTGAGCACTGGATGTTTTTATTAGGACAGAAAGTTTATTAGGGACTTCAAGGTCAAGGTAATTCGGTTTAACGGAGTACCTAGCGAAGTGTAAGGTCTTCACTTTAACCAACATGTTGTCTAATTAGGGGATAATTAGACTGTAACCTTGACAATGACCATTCGGTATGGTTAACAGCAATACATAGATTCAACAACATGAAGCTCAGAAAATATATAAAATAGGAAAAACAATAATAAAAAATAGGGACAGTAAAAAGTTGCAATGGCACAGCAAATAAACAAAAAGTGACAGCACTAACAAAAAGATGTATTTTAGGTTTTTATAAAATTTTAAAATTTTTATTAAGCATTTTTTCAGTTTTTTAATTTTTTAAACATAAAACAAGACAAAACCATTACGTGACGCAAAAAATATACGAGAGTAAAGTAGCGGAATGATACGATACCCAAAATATTGGAAAACGAAAAAATTAAAATAAAAAAAGCCAAAAAAAAATAAAGAAAATGGTACTTCACCATAAAATATAGCAAATAACAAGTAATTAGGCAATAAAACATAAAAACGTAATTTTAGGAAAATTTGCAGGTTGTGGTCGTTGCAAAATTAGGGACTTGGTTGCCTGCTAGATAGTGTTTTGTATATTTTAGGTTAGTTCTTTATTTTGGTGAAAAAGTTAAATATTTAAGTGAGAACAAGATTTTTTTTTAATGTATGTATGAATCTGATAGGGAAATGGAGGAAAGTAATTTTTCATTGAAAGTACTAAGGTTTACTTGGAATTTCCGGTGTCTTGCCAAATTTTCATGCAATAACCCTTTGGGAGAGTTGTCATTTCTTTGTCTTCCCTACACCCTACCAGTGTGATAGATAGCTCGCTATCTGCCTATCCTAAAAACTTCTCTTGCATTCATGTTTGGGCCAAATGATCAGTCCCATTTTTATCCTCGTAGTGATATCTCAAAATATCTTACGACAAAAGTAATTGACAGGACAGTAAATTCTATGTGAATGCGTTGGTTTTAATGCAAACATTTTTCTAAATTTCGGGTAGCACTGTTTTATTAAATATTTTTAGTTATACATATTGGTAAAGATGAAAATGTACCACAATAGGAATAATATTGTGGGAGAGTAAATATAGGATAAAATAAATATATCTCCTGCAGAACATTTTTCATTATATGACAGCCTGTTGCAGAACATTGAAAAGTATTCTGCTGTGGGGGTTATGAGTTTTTAAATGAAACAGAGAATCATTTCTTTGTCCTTCTTGATCAGGTTGGTACAGCTGGTCAGGGAATTGAATATTCCTGTAAATATCAGGGTAATCATCTAGTACTTTTAGGACCAAAAAAAGTTCCATTAATCAAAATTTTTTTAAAAATTATTCTCCAATTTCATACTGCTTGTTCATTTTTTTGAAAAAATGCCTTTTTACTGTTAAAGGAGAATAGGGAGGAACAAAAAAGGAAATGTTTAGAAAATGGAGCAATAGAAAAAAAAAATCAAAATGGATTCAAAAGCAACTGAAACACAACTGAAAAACGTCATTCATCTGATGAGAAAACGAATGCTATTATGAACAAATTGAATCTTCAAGATAATAGTGAACAATTCGGTTGCTGTATTTAAGTAGAAATAAAATGTGGGAAACTAAACTGCAAAAGTTGTCAAAGGTTTTTGGATGAATCCTCTCTTTTTAAAAGAATTTCTCATTTTAGAAAATGAAAAATAAGTTTATTAAGAACTTTTATTTTAACCAACAGTCCCTAATTCTTGTCTGTCTTTAATATCCAAATTATATTAACATTTCCTCTTTTCAGATGCATAAAATTTATTGATTGTTACTCATATTTCGTGCGCATATCATAACAAATCCAGGAGTCCAGTAACAGGGAATTTGCAAATTTTAAAAGTATCAGGATAATTGTATCCTTTTTTCTTCAAATAGAGAAATAATCTCTATAAAAAAATAAATAAAAAATAACAAAATCTGTCAGTCAAAAGAAGAAAAAAAAATACTTATCCATTAAAGACCATTTGTGTATGCTTTTTAAAATGTTTATTTGCTGATAAAGAGAATTTAGAGAAATGAAAAAAAATAGAATCTTCAGAAATTGAAGCAATTGGAACAACAACAAAAAAAAATTAATAATCAAAGATAAAGTTAACAAATAAATGATTGGAGTCTTTGAAGTAATAATGTACACTTTTTAACTAAATATTCAGATGCACTATTTAAATACAAATAAAATGTGAAAGAGCAGAATCGAAAGAGTTCTCATAGTTTCGTTTTTTTTTATAATTATTTTCACAAAATTATTTTATCTTATGCAGGTTATTCCAAACATCTCAAAGACAGAAAAGAATATATTTAAGTTTTAAATGTACTGGGAATTTATTTATTTTTATTGAAATTTATAACTGTGTTTAAATATAAATTTATATCTAAAAATAGTTTTTTGAATGCAATTGTGTGTGAATTTCAGAGGAAATGTTGTAGTGGTTGTGGTGATAATGGTGTTTTTTTTTTTTTTTTTTCCATTTAGTTTGTTCCAACGGGTCGTGACAGTGCTTGTGTGGAAGTTCTACGAGATATTGATGCTGGGGAAGAAATCACTTGCTACTATGGAGAAGATTTTTTTGGTGATAATAACTGCTATTGTGAATGTGAAACATGTGAAAGGTAGGTCAGAAATATAAGCCCATCCATACGAAAGCTGAGGGTGCCTAAAATTGACCATAAATTAAAAACCTGTATGTAAGCCAGAATGAATATAAAATATCTCTCCAAAAAGAGAGGTGAAACAGCTTCCTGTCCAATTGCTGCAACGTAAACTCAAACATCTCCACTGCTACAGTTTGAAAGACAAATAGGTGGTCATTTCTTAGCAGCTTAAGTGGTCTAAGAAGTTTTACTTTGTCACAGAATGCGAAATTTTACAAGTTAGAAATTGTTTTTTTCCTCACCTACCAATCAAAGTATAATGAAATTCTTACCAACAAATGCTTGAACTTTTCAGAATATTTTTTTTTTTCACATCATAGAAAATAAATTTAAAAGTACCATAATTTTGCATGTATAGTCTGCACCATCCTATAGTCATTGTGTGCGATTTTTTTGTTTAAAAAATTTCTTACATCATTAGATAGTCCACACCACTAGGTAATCCATGGACTATATGTTCAAAAATATATATTTTAGTATGACAATATAAGCATAAAAACCTATGTACAGTAGAGTCTAGATTAGACTCCATTAATTCCACCTTTTAAAATTTGAAGTTTCTTCTGCTGTAGCTTCAGAGACAAATTTAAACTGGAGAAACATAACAGCCTACATTTCTCTGTTCAATAACCCAGCTATTTAAATTATCTTAAAACTAGCATATAGCCCGTCATATGACGGGATCAGTAAAATTTTTAATTTTCCAGAATTGGAAAGGTACCCTATGAGGCAGGTAAAAAAATGGCTTGTTTTTTGGCTGAGAATTATCTTTCTACAAAAATAATGGATTAAAATTATCACATATGTACCTAATCTATTATTTAAGCCAAATATAAAAGAAAATTAATTAGGTAATATCTAAGTTTAAGGATAAAATGTATGAAATTAATGCAGACGATATTTAAATAATTTAAAATAAGAAATGATTCAATGAGATGTTTAAAGGAATGACGTCATAATGCTAGAAAAAATGTTATTTTTACCTATTTATTATGTGATAAATTGATAAAATTGAATTGCCTGCTCCTAAAATAGGGCTTGATATAATGGAATGAAACGCTCAAAAAGGGGGACGTGGTGGATTTCGAACATTTTAAATAGGACAGTATTTTTTGCTGTGATACCACGTTTATTCATACCAATTTATTTTAGAATCGGATCTATAGTTTAGGATAAAGATAATTTTTAGAAAGTTTAGGATTAAAATAAACTTGACTCGCTTTGAATTTTGCTAACGCTAACTCGTCAAAAATCCAATATGGATGCTATATCTATACCAAGTTTAACCACTTCATAAATTTGATGACAGACAGACTTAGGCTATTATTACATTACGAGAAGAAAGTTTAAGTCATAAAAAGTTGAAAAAATAGTAAACATTTATTTTAAAAATAATAAAACAACTTTAGGTATAAGAATTTAAAAGAAAAAGCAGAAAATATTAAATTAATTAGACATTTAGAAAAGTTTGGCAGTGTTGGGGACAGAACCGGCAACCTGAGAAGTACAATGATAAAATGGGCAGACCCTCTATCGAACGTGCTAGACCTACATATGGTAAAGGAACTAATTAGAGTATATGATCGTCGAGTAAACACAGTCCAGTTTAAATATTACGCCTCCACCCTCGCTGCTCCCTCTTATTCTATACTAAATTCATATCTAGAATGAATTTAGTATAGAATAAGAGGGAGAATAAGACTTGAAATAATAACATTAAATACTCGAAAAGGGGGGATGGGGTGGATTTCGAACTCGCTTTGAATTTTGCTAACCTTAACTCTTAAAAAATCCAATATGGATGCCTGTGTCCATTCCAGGTACAACTGCTTGGATCGCTTTCATTTCATATTTTTAATGTTTTATTTTGCTTGTGCCAATTTCTGACTGCTTTCTCGTCGACCATCTGAATTACTTTCAGCTTGAAATCAGCAGTAAAACTGTGATGATGTGTTAAAGATATAATGAATGACCAAAATTGCTATTAATCAAAACTCTGAAAATAAAACACTCTGTTACGAGTGATCCTCTTGGTGAAATGGCCTTCGGCTCTCAACCTTCGATCTTGAATCCATCCACTTGGTGTTGTCAATCAGAGCTCTAAGTAGTGACTGTTGATATTTTCTTGTACTCCAGGACACAATTTAAGATTGCGCTACTTGACGCTTCTGATTCGTTCTGCTTTATGGGTTGTAATTTTTTTCATGGTACGATTTTCATAATACAATACGATACTATGTTTTTTTGACGTCTTGTGAGTGGGGCTTTTGTTTACATTTGATCATGAGGCATTCGCACAACATGTTTTTTTCCCCCCTTCTCC
Organism: Pardosa pseudoannulata; assembly: GCA_032207245.1. NCBI lineage: Eukaryota > Metazoa > Arthropoda > Arachnida > Araneae > Lycosidae > Pardosa > Pardosa pseudoannulata. Next base: position 1,834,396 of record CM063509.1, read on the forward strand.
CGATTTTGATGATTTGAGCAATGAACAACCAGCAGATAACCCGTGGTGAAAGAAATTTGCTGTTTAAAAACAGATAGTTTGCAGACTATACATGTGAAATTACTGTATTGATAAGTTGGATTCCTATTTTAAAATCAAAATTTTACTTCTATTTCCCGTGTGCAGGATTCTAATAAAGATATGGGTGCCAGAAACAAACCTCCACTTGTTACAAAAAAGAATAGGAAGTATCTTGAATGTATACCTAAAACCGAAGCATTTTAACAAGATTAATACTTTAATTGAATATGATTCATGTGTTTAAAAAGTTATGTAAATATAAAATACAACTATTTAAAATGCCAATTAATTGGAGATATAAGTTATTCTACATGACAAACTGAATATATCTACCGAATTTTATCAAAATGTTTCATATAGTATTCGAAATATGTGTGTAATAGTAAAATTTTAGAATATGAGAAAACTATAATGAAAGATAGAAATGTTTTCCTTTAACTGTGAATAAGTCTTTTTTGTTACTTTTTGTTTTAAAAAAAATCTACTTTTATTTTTGTGCCTTTTTTTTTTGCCAACGACATGGGCAAGAAGAGCATCTGCCTCAGGAATGGATCCCCTACCCACACTTGAAGTGTAAAAAAAAAACCCCTTAACATTCTTGTTTTATACATGGAAGTATATGCTACATATGTAATATATCAAAAATTCTCCTCATCCACATTCTAGTTTTCTTAATCTTTTAACACCCAAAATAAGTCAATGATTTGTAGCATAAATATTGGCATTCAGAACTATAGATTGAAATAAAATGTGCTACTATTTCTCTTCTGTAGCCCAGCTGTCCAGGTAAACTGAAGATTTTTAAAACTTTAATGTTGTCTGTAATTTCACCAGTAATGGTTTTAAGAACACCCAAAATAAATTTTGATCTCATAAGAAGTCATCCACGTTTTTCTTTTCTTCACGATAGGTCAAACCAAAGCATATTTGTCTCTTGGCCCATTTGCGTCATTGAAAAGAGAGGTTTTCAACAAAGCATTTCACCTGGTTAAGCCTTTCTTGACAGGATGGCTGCATTAGAATGACATTGCCAAGAAATTAAAAATTAGAACTATTTCTCTCGTGTAATATTTATTTAATCATATATGTGCATATGTATACCCTATATTTCCAAATACAGGATTCCCACGGTCCTTAAAAGTCCTTAAGACAAGAAATTTTAGCTTCCATTTTTAAGGGCCATTAAAACTACTTAATTTTTGTCAAAGGTCCTTAAAAACTCCTTAATTTTTAAATTGGAACTTGGAACAAGTTATCCGTCATCATGTGATTTCCCATCAATTTTTGCCGTACTCTCCAAACTTTCTGATTTTGTAAGTTAGGAGTTAAACTTGCCCCAAACGAGTTCTAATTAAGAATGCAAGTACAGGTGATAAGTACTAGTCAAAGAATATATAAAATATTTCTAAATATTCATAACATTCTTTTACATTTTCTAGCCAAAAGTGCAGTATTAATAATTAAGAAAATCCTCAAATACATATGTTTTTAGTGTATTTCTGTAGGAATTCAAAATTCCTTTCCTTGATATTTTTAAAATATCATGAAAATACTTTTAGTTTATTAGTACTTTTTATGATCATAAGCTAGAAAACTTTTTTGACAAATAAATAATCTTTCGCATACTGAAAAGGTTTATAGAGTCAGCTACCCTTTCCTAATAGCTAACAGTCATGCAGATTTTAATTAAACGAAGCATGGAGGGTGGGGACAGGTTGTAGATATTTCAGTTACTTATGGAAGTTTAATTTTCTTTGCATTGAATGCAATAGAAAGGTCTAAAACTTTCTTCTTTCCCAGGCAACGTCAGGTATAATCAGCTAATATATACATACACACGCATATATATATATATATATATATATCAGAATCATTTTTAAACCCTCAGAAAGTACTGTTTATAATATTATATTTTATTCACAATTTATTTTTAATTTGATCACTCAAAAAGTTAAGATGTACATTTTCAAAATGTTTTTGTCAAATAATTTTATCTTATATTAATTTTTAGGTATTTTTAAAAATGTAGTTCTAAAAAATTGTAGGGCATTTATTGAACATGTTTTGTCTGGTTCATAATTATTAAAATATGGTCCTTAGGAAATAGGGTTTATGTCGTTATGCCGTTTATTTCAAGTAGGTCCTTATAAAAAGTCACTTTGGTCCTTAAAAAGTCCTTAATTTTTGTTCTGGATAAAGAGTGGGAACCCTGAAATATAAGCCCATCTGTGTATAAGCTGAGACTGCATTTTTTCTTTAAAAAATTTATCACAAATTTAAAGCCCATATATAAGCTGAAATGAAAAATAAAAAAAAAAAAATCTGTAATGTCCAAATATGTCAGCAAGCAGGTAAAAAAGGTGAAATTTTTTCCAATCCAATTACAACAGGCCATGGCATCCACAGAGGTAGAAGATGCATGGGCATCTCTTCGTACGTTTCAACAGTCGTGAGTTCTTAAGTCACTTCATGCTGTATTTCCCAATTTTATGCTGATTCTGATCCAAAAGTTTTGAAAATTTATATGGGTTTGTTCCAAAAATTATAACAAAAGATTTTTCTTTCAAAAATCAGAAAAGAATTTTTGGAAAAATGTTTCTAAAATAAAATAATAATAAAAAAAAAAAACTGTCTTAAATAAAAAAATTTAAAATGAATTTCGCAAATAATTAAACAGTTTTCTACCTTTTCTCACCATTTTTTCTTTTTTTGCTGCATCAACAATTTCTTTTTATGCCACAGAGCAGTAATAAAGTCTTTAGTTCCCTTGTCCAGTTCTTAAAGGTAAAAAATAACTGTGTGACACGGCGTACATCTTGAGCTGGTGAGGTTCTAGTAATAATCGCACACCAAACCCATAATTGTGTTCATGCTGCAAAATGCTTATGTTTTCTAGAGTTTGAGTCTGGAAAATCTACTATTTTTTAATGTGGCCTATTTAATACTGCAATTTCAATATGGGGCAATTTTTTGCACACATATGGTAAAAGGTAACCTCTTTCTTTATGGATATTTCCTGATCACATGGGTATGTAATGAAGGGGATGGGGGAGATGCTTTCACAAATAACTTACAAAATTTTGCTGGTTATTTTTGAAAATTCCACATCAATATCAATGCTTCATTTTTTTGTTTGCTTGTTTTTGTTTTGAAATCTGATAAAATTTGCTAATTGCTGGTCAAAAATCAGACACGTTAACGACAAGTAGCCCATAAAAATCTGATTTTCTATGGCATTTTTCAGATTAGTAAATTTACAGTATTTTTAAAAATCAAAAATTCACATTTTTTTTACATCAGATTTTTCTTAATCAGTAATTTTTTACTGTATTTTTTAAAACTTAAAATTGGGCATTTTTCAGTTCAAAAATCTGTGTTTTGTAGAATTCTGGGAAAAAAACCCGAACTTTTTAACAGTAAATTGTCAAAGAAAATGGTTAATAGCACGAGTCAATCCAATTTTACAGAATGCAAAATATACATAAAGTCCTAGTTCTGGAGAATATCAGATTTGAGTGTTTTTATTGTACAATGTAACCCAAATGTATGGAAATGTAGTCTAGACTTTTATTAGTTTTGAAAATCTATAATTAAGTTTAATTTATTAGAAAATATTATTGAGAGTTGTTTCCTTTTTGCTTCATTTTCCTTTTAAATTCTATTTTTTTCTGTTTTAATTAAAGAAATTACTTAAAATACTTTTTATTTTCCATTCAGGGTTTTTTCTATACACTTTATATGTTAAATTATTCTAGTTCGGCATATAACTGCATCGTTTAATAAAACATGGTAACTTTAATAATAAAATTATATTTAGTAATTTTATTTCATTTTTATTCAGATTAGAAATACAATAATTTGTTTCTTTATACATTTAGTTAAATAGCCTAAAAATATCATTGTAACGCTAATAAAATTGTGTAGTTAAAATATTTTTTCATTTCTATTCAGTTTCGCAATATAATGATTTGTTTACAACTGTAGATAAACAAGATAGTACCTCAGAACTGTGACTGGCCCGAAGAAATGCATCCTTTTTACATAATATATCTGTTGTTAGATCTATGTAATGATACAAGAAAATTTACATATTTTGTTTTTTTCATCTGATTAATTTGTTTAACTTTCTGAAAGGTTTGAATAATATATATTTTAGATCAAATATGTAGGAAAGCAATTTTCTTTTTTAAAGCAATATATTAAAATTTATGTATCAATATTAAGAAATTGAATTTTAGTTTTATAGATAACCATCGCAGACATTAATATATGTGTATATTACTTTATATAGAACAAACACTCTTATGTTTGCAACCCTATAATAATGTGATATATATTAGAACATATTTGCATATCGATATTTGGTAAATGATATATCACAATATTAAAATTCAGATATCATTCAGCTCTAGTTTTGACATCCAGAAATAAACCTTAACACATTAAAGGCAAAGTTGTAGTACTAAGATTTATCTCGACTGTACCTTAAAGGCGGGAGTTGTAGTAATATGATTTATCTTGACTGTACCTTAAAGGAGGGAGTCATACTAATGCAATCTATCTCGACTGTAGCTTAAAAGTGAGAGTTGCAGTAACACGATTGCGCAATCCATGTGCCACTTAACATTTTTATTTAGTACGTTTTGTGGTTTGAAGTTGTTCGTTTGTTTAAATTCTACTTACAATAAATTTTGAAATCCTTTAATATGGTTTCACATGAAAATACAGATATATATGCAGATGATTTTTCATGAAAAAGTTGACTTGCTTCAAGTGCAAGTTTTGCAATGCACCTCTTCACCGTGGCGAGTGTTATCAACATTATCACACTCATAAAAAATACTAGATTCCTCTCATAAATATGTACTTTAAAACATTTTTTGTAATTAGTGTTTAGTTCTTTTTAATATTTCTTGTAGTATTAAGAGTTTAAATAAACGATTTTAAGTCTAAATTTTTTTATGATTACACAAAATATTGCCCGCTCTAGGACGAAAAATGAGGCTAGGCAGTCGCCATGTTGCCTAGCATACTTTCGTCAAGATTCCCTACCTTTAATGTGTTAATATAATTTTTATTTTAAATTAGAAATGCATACTTTTTCAAAAAATTTGTGTGATGTTTAGAAAATTTTTTTTTTTACTTAGAATCACCCATGGCTGACTTTCTTAGATGACTGCAGTTTGAGAATTGTGGCCCTAAACTATTGTGGCCAGTAATACTTAGATGCCAATCACAATTTTTCAACTCTGGTAACCTTATTTGAAGATAGCACTTTTTTGTAATAGAAAGTAAAAAAAAAAAAAGTTGAAAGTGCTATGTTTGGCAATTTATATATTTCTTCCAAAATTAGTGGAAATATGTTTTTTAGAAGATTAGCCAATTGGCTGCAGATGTAATATTGCTATTTTAGTACAATTATAACACAGGTAAATGTCGTAAATTTTTTTTTCTCATTTCAAAATTTTTGCAAGTTTTATTTATTTTTTTGCCATTATATATATATTTTTCATTATTTTCTGTTTTAAAAGAACAGTTTTGATTATTTTATCCTATTTGGTGATATACTACATCTGTTCCACAAATTCCCCCCACTTTAGGTCTATATAAAGCCCCCAAAATTCTCTGCTTATGCATGGAAATCTATGATATAGATTATTTGTTGAGGAACATATTAAGTTTATAATTTTGGATTGTGGCATTTCTAGGAGGGGCAGAGGAGCATTTAGCTGCCGAACTCCGAAACCCAACTCTTATTTGGAATCTAGGTTAGCATACTGCCTACGAGAGACGGACAACAGACTGAATCGATTTAAGAAGCAAGCAAACACAAAGGACAAAGGAAACAGAAGGAATGACCTGCTCTCCAATGGACCAGGTAAAAGGCACTCCCTCACTAATAGCATAATACAATTATTCTATTATGTAATCTTTTTATTTTGGTACATTCATTCAAATTGGAAATTTACAATGCAAGATGAAAATTGACAATGTTCTGAGTGGCATATTTTGCAGTAAATCTGCAATTTTATCGGTTTTGGATTATACTTGTCCTACATACTTTCAATTTTGGAATTTTGCATTTTTTTTTTTTTCAAAAATGGCTGTGTATATATTGATCAAGCATCAGAGGCTTTTATCAGTAAATGGGCAAAATTTTCCAATATTCAAATTAGGCTCTATGTACTTTAGGTTTTGCAATTTTGCATACTTTTTCAAAATTGAAGAATTTTATATTTAGAAGATGTTGGAGACACATATTTTGCAAAGTTTTCTGGTTTTGAAATTATGTTAATTCAGAATGTTGTGATCTAAATAATTAATATGTACCTATTGTATGGCATAAGTAGTCGGCGTAGTCAGCTATCTCGTCTCTAGGTCTCTCATATCTCATCTTAAGCTTTAAAGTCTTCATTGTTTTCTAAGTAAAGAAGCCACAACTTGTTGTAATCTTAATAATTTTGCATGTTTTTTAAATTTTTATTTCCATTCTTATGATTTTTGAATAATTATTTTCAGATTCAAAGATATCTAATAACAATAGCGATTCCAATAATGTTTTGCCTGTTTTGGAAAGCCAGAAGAAAAAAGTGAAGAATCGCAAGCAGTCTAATCTTAAAGTCCCCACTAAGGCTAGTTTGAAAGAGATGCCTGAGAGCGTAATGGATAAGGAAATTCAGAGTAATTTTATTAGTAATTCTTTCCCCAGTGTCTCCCCATCCGAACAAGAAGTGAAAGACATCGAAGTTGCATCCCAGAGTAGTGTTCCTTTACCTGATTCCCAACACATGTTCTTAGATGATGTTCCCTTTCATAGCACAGTTTCTGACGTTCTTAGTTGCCAGCAGACCTTTTGTAACGAAACCAATCACGATTCCAGTAGTAGCTTAGAAAATGGTGATTCTGCAAACACGCCTGTGGAAGCAGCCCTACCTGTTAGCAGCAAATATCAAAGTGACTCAGGAATCGGTTCTGAGAGCAATGACTTCCCGGCCAATTTCTCCGTCACGCCAGAGACTGTGATAACCTCTGTTCCGGAGGCTGTGAACAACACTTCGTTATTTCCAATTGTCGAGACTTCAGCAGACAATGAAGCCGATTCCACCTCCGGAGCATTGCTCACTCACATGAAGCAGACTCTGAAAGCAATTACTGGCAAAATTGAGATCTCATCTCCTGAAAAGCAAGAATTCCTAAGACAAAAAGATTTGGTCGAGGAAGCTTCGTATCCGTCCACAATCAAACTGAAGTGGACCAGTGCTGAGCAAAGTGATATGAAAATTGCCTCAGTCGCCGAGAGAGACAATTTGCCTTCATCTCCTTGCGAACGCTCAAAACTGATTCTTCGAATTAAGAAGACATACTCGAGTATTATTTATCCTTCTAACAATCCATTTGGTTTCGGGAATTGTGTGTTTACGGAGCAGCACAGTTGTTGCCATCCAAAAAATAGGTTTAAGAAAAAGAAGAGCAAGCACAAACACCATCGGTGCAACAAAATCCTCAAGCGCAAGATGAGTGAACCCAAATTGCTGGACAGCCGCGTAAATGGGGAAAACTTTTCTCAGTTTTTACAGAGAGTCGGAGAGGTGAAATACAAACGTATCAAATTAAAATATGGCAACAATATGTCATTAAATATAGACATTCCACCTTCAAAACATAAAAAAGTGTCTTAATTGTATATCGTAAAGTTTTTATAGCAATATTGTTTACTGTAAATAGAAATGTTCTTAAACACTGCCATTGCTTGGTTCTTAAATTATGTTTTTCTGTCCTTTTTGATTTTGTGCAGTGGCAGAGAGAAAGCAACAAATGTTGGTTTCGATTCAGAATCATGTAACTAGGCTTAAAAATTGCTAGTCTTGACACTTTCCCATATTTAGATGTGTACATATGTATACTTATATATTTGATATCACAAACTGATCATTTTTATTACAAGGTCTTGTGTATTCTTGTAGCATATTTTTATAGAAATGTTTCATTTGATAAAAGTCACAGATGCACACCCTACAAGTTTGGATGGAATGGAAAATTCATAAAAATTCAATTGGGAATTATTTCCCTTTACTACTTTCTGTTTATTTTAAAAGTGCAACCCCCAAATCTTAAAATGTTTTGCCTTTTAAAATGAGATCTGTTTTTTGTGCAACTCTTTGATCTTTTTAAATGCGTTTGGGTTACTTTCATGTATTTATTTTTGTTTATTTTGATAGAAGTAATTTAATCCTCTCCCACCCATCCCTCAGAAATGTTTTTGCATCACTTTTCAAAGTAACTTATCATCATTTCCAAAATTTTAAAAAATAAAAATAGTTTTATTTGCATTAATATTTTTATGTCGCCTCGGCGTTGCTGAAAAGCTTGTTAAAAATAATGCCCCAATTTTTTTAGCATGGGTTCGATGAATGTTCTATCAAAGATTTTGAGGTTCTAAAGAGGAATTGAGTGTCACATGAATGAGCCAGCTTGAAAACAGCAGTGATGGAGTTATCATTATGAATGACTAGAGAAGCATAACATACATTTATTGTTAATTTTTTGAACTTTTCAAGCTATGATTTCATTTCTATAGCTACTTTAGGTAATGCTTCTACATATAAAAAATTAGCAGCAAAAATGTCGAAAGCAAGTTTTAAAGTAGATGGAAATAGAGTTGGTCAAATTATAAGCACCAAAATCAGGCATTTTAGAAACAGTGGCTATTTATGGAATTTTAAAATAATTCCAAATGTTGTAGTGGGTTTATGTTGTTGGGACCAACCTGCCAACCCTGATCACAATAGCATGCAAGCTGTGCACAAAAATATTGTTCAATGTCAAAATTAAAATATTCCTCCCCCCCCCCCCCTTTCTGAATATCATTTTTTTTTGCCACAGCAATTAATTTATTTGACACATCCAGCTTATGGAATATTGTGAGATTATTGAATGTCAGAAAAGGTTATTTATTATTAAGAGGATCCATAAATAACATTTAACATTATTAAAATGTTATATTTGTCAGATTGTTAACATTAAGAAAAAAACATTTTAAAAAGTCGATTTTACAAAACTGGCCAATTTGTCAAATTTCATCTTTTAGAATGATATTTCCCTTATAAATAATACATAGAACTCTTTTAAACAATTTCAATGTCAGCCATTCAAAATATTGTACGACATTGACCAATATATTTGTGGTTACTGAGGATAGAGCTTTTAATAAATGAGGAGTTTCAATCGAATCTGAGATGTCAAAAAATGGAGGGTGTGCATCTGTTTGAAGTTGGTGTATTCCAAAAGTTTATTTTCTTTTGGTATTGATACTTTCTTTGTCTTAAGCTTCATCATTACCTGTTTTGCCACGGAGGTTATTTTAAATGTTTTGTGCAATGGAAACACCGGTGTATAAATGGCTTTATATATATATGTTGATTCTTCATTATTAAGTTATTTAGAGTACTGTTAAACCCCTCTATCTCAAATACCACAGCATTGGGGGGCATATAAAAATTATAATAATGGCTTGTGCCAAATGGAGTAGAGAAGCTATATAAACATGGTTTCTTTTCTCTCTCTATATTTCAAATGAACTCTTCTTTTAACTAACAAATTAGAAAATGAGCAACTTTATACTTATGTAATGTATAAAAAGTTACATTACTTTCCTAAATTTGGGAGTAAGTCGATGACTTCATCGTAATCATTGCTGTGGCATAGATATGATTTGGCTAGAAAAACATTCACACTAAACTGTCATTGCAAGGTTCTCGATGCAGTTCTGAAATTATATTCTCTGGTGAATGCCTTTTCAAGTTGAAATTTTTCTAATTTCCATGCATACTCTTTTATTAATAAATCTGTCTTTGAACCCTACCCTTTAACTAGACATATGGAAATTATCTTGTTAAATAGTCCTTGTTCTGATCCCATAAGCAATTTGTGCTCCTCAGTAACTTAAAAATAATACACTGAAGAAAGTCTGTTACAGTCGACCCTTGCTTTGGGGAACTGAACATTTTCAGTTTTTCAAAAGTTTTTTTTGCAGAAGGAAACAATTTAGACATTCCCTAATAATTTCTGTCAGTTCTTTTATAAAACTACTTTTAGATATAAATTTAAAGTTAAATACAGTTAAAAATTTTAATAGAAACAAAAACTTAGAAATGTTCTTTTCCATCTTTGGGGTGTTCAGAATAGCCTGCATAAGAAATAGAGAATCGATCAATTTTGTTAAAATAATTATTAAAAAAAAAAACCTATAATGTTGCAGATCTGATTTTTGCACATTTTATATTTAATTACTGCAGCCAAATATATCATTTGAAATTTGTACATAACTTTTAAATAATTTTTTTAAAAATAGATATAGGTTTTGAGATAGAATGGTTTACGCATATTAAAACTTCTATTTTTATGTATATTTTTTTTCGTTTTGTTTCCTTAAAGGGGATTTGTATTTTATTGTTCTTTAAGTAGATTTAGAAAGTTTATGTTTTGGTTGATGTCTTTATTAGATATTTAAGTTAAATGTAACTATAAAATCATATCATTAAAAGCTAAAAAAAACCTTAGTATATATATGTTAAAATATAATTGGTGAATGATATTTGATATTAACTTCCTGAAGTTTTATTTGTGGAGGAAAAGATTTAAATGGGGTGGATTTATTATTAATCTTTATATTTCAGCACAAAAAAATATAAAGTATTCAATCACTGACTCTTCAGTAATTTAAAAATGCAGATTAAGAAATTAAATCTTTTTTCTTTTCTTCTTGATTGGTAATGAATGAAAATTTTGTGAAAAATCTTTTCTTTAGGATTAGGAATAATTGGCGGAATTTTTATGAATGCAGTCTTATCCCATAAATATAAGAATTTTCAAAGTATAATATTAGGTTCATAATAAATAATTTTTTTTCTTTTTTTGAGGCTAGATTTTTTAAAGAGTTTGTCTGTTTTGAGGATGACCAGGAGTGAAAAAGTTAATTGCTACTTAAAAGGTTATTTATCTTTTACATACATTTAGAAGTTTAAACATAGTTTTATTGATAAATTCTCTGAAAGAGTTGTTTGCAAGTTGTCATTTTTGTGTCTTTTATAACTTTTTACAATAGATTTCCAGTTTATTTTTTAAATCACAGCATAAGTTAAACCTAAATGATTAGCTTCTTTTGTGCTTTATTTATCTGAGTTATATAATCTTTTTAAAAATGTCATTAATATCACAAATCTCTGAACCCTTTTGTGGGCCTCGAAAAGATAACTTCCTACTTTGCTGAACCCAATAAAGATCAGCCAACATAGCTTGTGAGCAAGCAGCAGGGCTTCAAACTGGAATGAACTGAAAAATAATATCGGTTTGTATTGGTAAGATATATCTTCAGTCATTTTCTTACTGTAACCTATTTATCAATATTTTGTAATTTAACGTCGACTCTATATTATAGTCATTGCTTCTTGATTTCTAATTTTGATATTTGTTGTAGCCTAAAAAGGTTAAATTAACAACATTGATAAGGTAAAGATAAAAAGTTTATGAAAAATTTCACATTGAAAGAAAAAGAATCCATGCTTTTATGGCTGTATCTTAACCAGAAGAAAAAGGGGGCGGGGGTGTTTACTAAAATTTATTGAAAAGTATATGTTAGGAAATTTTGTACAAAACATAGTTATTTTGCGAAGAATTATTTAATAATTACAATCTGCGTCTCTCGTTGCAAATGGAGCTTCTCTCAATTAAAGTCGATAAAAAAGGATAAAAAGATCTTGATTCTACAGTGAGTGATTTAAGACTGCAAAATCGAGCAATGTTATCTATAGAACAAGATATTACAAATAAAAACAATTTTGAGGACATTATACATGAATTTTCACCTAAGAAAGTTAGAAAAATAAATATATAAGTTCACCCTTCACAGTATGTTCATTAGATATCATCTGACTTATAAATTTAAAAAACAATATTTTTTCATGTTTTTTTTTCCTGTAAATCAAGTTGAGGTATATGATTTATCTCTTAAAAATTATTTATATAAGTTTATTAAAAAAAATCCCACTGTTTAATTGATTTGAAAATAGGAAAGTGCAAAAAAGCCATGTACTAGCAAACTCTAGAGATGACCAGGATGAATGTAGAGAACAAATGATTTGGGTATGCACAGGAGGATCTACATCTTTCTGTGGAATTGGATTCTCCCAAAAGTTATATCCAAGCTAAGGAACGGAACATTTTATTTTGAAATGGGGATTGCTGTGTAGCATTTAATGAGGTTCCTATAGAATGTTCAATAATTAAGTAAATAACTAAAATAGGAAACATTTTCGACACTTCTATATTGTTTGCTTCTTATATTATTTTTGAAGGATATGTGACATCTAGAACATTCTAATCAAATTTTAAATAATTAATAAAGGATGCTGTAAACATCTACTGGAGAGAATTCTTGACATCTCAAGCTACATCGGCACATGAAATGACTGACATCGTTGTATGTTAAATTGAATTTTCTGTACAACCATAAATGGTTCTGTGGAGACGTACATTTCCCTATTTATATTTAAAATTCATTTCATAAAGCTGGGTAGAATATCAAAAAGTTAATTGTGCATTTTCCACCCTCGTCAAATTTCTAATTTCGATTTTTTTTTTTTTTTTTTTTTTTTTTGTTACCGACCCCCTAATATATTGTCAATGTGGATGTTGCATTCTATTGACAGGCTTTGTACACATTAACTTCTTCTATTTATTGTGTATTTATGTTTGTTGCCTCAGTGGTTGGGGTTCAATTTTTGTACATAACATATATTTATTTTTAAAGTGTTTGTGTGTTGAATATATTCTACTTATATATGATGTAGAAAGTGATAATGATCTGAAATTTTTTGAAAGCAAAATTTCTTTTCTTTTGGAAAAAATTTCCATTAGCTTTAAATGTTACATTTTCAGGATAAGAAATTCACTTGGTATCCATTTAAATGAATCTTGAAATAATTGTGAAAATTTATATTCTTTTACATAAAGTTTCTAATTTATTAAGGAATTATTTATTAGTTTTTAATGTGTACTCAGGTTTTTTTTTTCAGGATAAGAAACTATGTCAATTTATTCTGTATCAGTGAAATGGAATAGCCAATATTAATTCTTGATTATGAACATGAAAATTTCTTTGGGAAAAAATTTCTAGTTTGCTAATGAATTATTTGTTAGCTATATATATATTTTTCTTTTGAGGATAAGAAATTCTGCGAATTTACTTAGAATAAAAATATAATGGATGTAAAAATATAAATGGATTAAAAATGATGTTTATTTCATAAACTAAGCCATCTATGATGAATTTTATTTTCAATTACAGATTAAAGTGAGTCATTCACTTTTTTTTTCAAATCTACTTTGTACTTTAATTTTTTAAAAATATTTTTCTAATTGAATAAACACTCGTATAGTTAATATACTATGTAAATAACAAGTAATATTATTTATCTTGACCTGTATGATATTGTCTTGTGTACAGATTTTTATTTCAAGAAAAATAAAAGAACCTGTTGGTGCTGTTTTATCTTAATTTAATTGCATTTTACACAATTATTGTACGTAGAACTGAAATGGTTTATATTTTGTGTTCCATTTTAATGGATGCATGATAATTTCTTTTAGATGTTATGTATTATATCATGTTTTTACCTCGAGTGGTTCAGAGACAATGAATCAAAGTTTGTTTAAGCATTTTATATATAAATATATATCTGTATATATACTTAAGCTGAGAAATAAATCAATGCTTCTGTTTTATTGACTCTTATTACTTCCCATGCTAAATTGATTCTCACTCGGTACATTTAAATGGTTTCTTTCTTAAAAATGCACACACATTGGAACTTACGATATTTTTAGCAAGCAATTAAAACTTTATGAAAAATGTATTAATAAGTTAGTGAAGGGTGTTTGAGACTCACCACAAATGAGTCATCAAAATTGGATACAATCACTACCGGCTATAGCAGGGTTTAACTTGCCCCAAACTGGTTTTTAAGAACGCCAGTACTGGTCAAAGAATATATAAAATATTTATTAATGTTCATAACATTCTTTTATGTTTTCTAGCCAAAAGTGCAGTATTAATAATAAACAAAATCCTCAAATGCATATATGTTTTCAGTGTACTTCTGTAGTCATTCAAAATTCCTTTCCTTGATATCCTTAAAAAATTAAGAAAATGCTTTCAGTTAATTAATACTTTTTATGGTCACGAGCTAGAAAACTTTTTTGACAAATAATCTTTCGCATACTGAAAAGGTTTATAAAGTCAGCTGCCTTTTCCTAATAGCTAACATTCATGCAGAGTTTAATTAAACGAATCATAGAGGGTGGGGGTTTTGTAGATATTTCAGTTACTTATGGAAGTTTGATTTTCTTTATATTGAATGTAATAGAAAAATCTAAAAATTTCTGTTTTTGTCAAATAGGTTTATCTTATATTAATTTTTAGTTATTTTTAAAAACCTAATTCTGAAATATTGTAGGGCATTTATAGAACATGCTTTGTCTGGTTCATAATGAAAATAATGTTCCTTAGGAAATAGGGTTTATTTCATTATGCCGTGTATTTCAAGTAGGTCCTTATAAAAAGTTTCTTTGGTCCTTAATTTTTGTTCTGGAAAAAAAATGAGAACCCTGTATAGGATCAGTTTTCTGAAGTCCCGTGTAACTTAATAGGGAACATGTGTTAAAGCACACCGCTTAAACAGTAATTTTCTTTTTCTTGTTTCTGGTTATAGGGTCAGTTTAATGTTTTCAACGAGTTTCCTTTTTTATTTTAAAAAGAAGTCAACCCCCCCACTGATAACAAGTGGACATCTGTCTGTTGGTTGAAGTTATCTTCTGGCACATGACCTTGGGTGTTATTTTACTCATTCCAAAGCAGCAGATGATCATTTAAAAGTTATTAGGGACTTAGAAAAAGTTGTGTTCACGACCAAGAAAAAGAAGCAAACAGATATCTGATTATTTTTAAATACATTGAACATGAATGTATGTGTGCTGTACTTCGATTAGTCAGGTAAGCTAATAAATTTTCCCCCAAAAAAATATTGCATATTTTTAACCCTTTGACAGTTTCATTTTTTTCCAGAATTCGGTCAAAAAAATGTCACATTTTTTTATTGCATTGTTTTGTTTATTTTACATTTTTAAGTAAAGATATGTTATTAAAATTAACATTTCTAATATTTTTAAGCATTTATTACAACTTTTTTTCTTTCTATGAAAGGATCATAGAACTGAAGTTTACCTTTAGTCTCATGGATATCCAGTTCATTTTTGGAATTCCATTGAAAGCAAATCTAGGAGGCGGATGTGAAGGGTTATCACAATTAATTTTAAAAAATTGTCTTGCCTGACTGTTTCCATCTGTACTACTATCAGAGTCATTACTATCCAGGTCATCTAGTAAACTTTCGCTGCTATCATTTACAGGTAATTCAGTTTCTGATTCCGAGTCGCAGTTCGAATCACAAGAAATGAGCTTCATACGTTCTGAATTATCCATTATTTAAAAGTAAAAATATATTATTCAACTCTTACATCAATAAAATTATTAGGCGGTTGGCAAAATATAACCAGAAAGCTATACACTGAAAGATAACAATTCGTCTTCTGATACAAAATATGCGAAAAAACCAGCGCTTTTGAACCAGTCAGAATAGAAAATACAATAAACTGAAAACTATCATTTACTGGACAACTATTGTCATCTATATGAATAATTTATTACTAAA
The DNA here is from genome assembly GCA_032207245.1 of Pardosa pseudoannulata. NCBI lineage: Eukaryota > Metazoa > Arthropoda > Arachnida > Araneae > Lycosidae > Pardosa > Pardosa pseudoannulata. The sequence continues at coordinate 1,850,223 of CM063509.1, forward strand.
ATTGGAAAAAATACGGCCGAAACAATGCAGTACGGGCAAATCAGTAAAGGCCCAAAAGCTGTGCCCGTACGACGTACGGGCAAAACAGGGAAGGTGTTAATGTAGTTTTTACTTCTCAGATTAATTTTTAAAATGTTTCTAAAAGTATAATTATTTTCTATGAGTACTATACCCTGATAGGTGAATATAATCCTGCCACCATTCAATAGGTTTGTATTGTTCCGCATATAGGGTTACTCTGCTTAAACAGTCTGATTTTTCTGGACCGCTGAGCTGACCCTATAACCCATACAGACTGTATTAACATAGTTTATTGAGACATCTTGTCTTTTGCCTCCAATACAAGTAACATGAGATTTTGGACCAGCCAATCAGTGTTGATATTAATCACAGCAAAACTAAATAACAAAGGGATTGGTTTTGGTGTTGCCACAATCAGAAGGGAAACAGACATCTCCCCCAAAATTGTCATTTTAGGGATAAAATTACCAGAACTTTATTTTAAAATACAATTAAAATTAAGTTTGTTTTGGGTTAAAATATCATAGTTTCTGGCTCAGAGCCTTTGATAAGTAAAATAAGAAAGACACCCATTCCAGGCATTAAAGTTTTGTTCGAACGTCATATGCCACATTAGCCATTTTGTTATCAAACAAGTCTAGCAGCAACAACAGGATTGATGGTTCTAACTTGGTTTTTTTGCTTACGAAATGAGACATAAGCATGGAATTTGAAGAAAAGTAACACAGATTATTAAAAACCGAAGAAAAAACTACCTATTGCTTTTGTTTAGAATCTATAAATCTTTAGAGTGAGGAATCTATGTTTGCTCCAAGAAGCAGTTTTATAATAATCACAAATTTCAATTACATTCCAAATTAACCACAATTAAATAGCAGTATTGTTTCTTTTTAGAAAACTGCTGATTTTTGTCTAAAGTTTTGCTTCAAAACAGTTTTATTCCAAATAATACACACAAAAAGAATTTCAAAATCAAATTGAACTTATTTAAAAAGAAACTTTTCTTTTAATCTGGTGAAAGTTCACCTACTATTAAATTGATGCTAGCAGCACGTACATTGTTTTTACATCCATATTTGGTTCATAAAATTATTTTAAGCAGTGGTTTAAGTCTGAAGAAAAAAATTAGAGCCACAGAAAGTTAAATTCAAGGGTAAGTGTTAAAGCCAAACAGAAATTCCCATGTTAGGCATTCCTTTAATAAACACCAGATGCCAACATACTAAGTTTGAATATCTTACAATTTCATATACTAAATACGTAGGCTAAATATATATTAAGTTTATATATATATATATATATGTAATAATATCAATATCTAAGCCCTAAAGTGTATCCAAAATTATCCCTTTTTTCCATTCATTATTCTAAATTTGAATTTCTCTTATTTGAATTTGAATTTATATTAACCATATTCCATAGCCATCCAATTTAAATGAGGATGTTTTCATTCCTTCAGCATAACCCTGTAATTCTTTCTTTGATTCTCAAAGTAAAAAATTATATTGCTGGCATTTTAATGAGGATGCAATAACTATCCCAGAAAAATCTGTAATGATCAACAATAATAGTCATCTGGAACGCCACATTTTGACAGATGTCTCTAATCAAAGGTTAACTCTCTATAAGCAATTAACTGTCGCCTCAGCATTTTCCCACAACACTAAAACATATATGGTATTTGGTCGTCTGTTGCAAAAGGTTGGCATTAGAGAGAGAGCGTTCTGACACCGTCCGGTTCAAATGCCTCTGGATTTTGTCCGATTTTAAGGAGATGAAGTAAAGATTGTGTTCGGCCACGACGACTGATGTGTTTCTTTCAAACAGCCCAGCATGCCTGGGCTGAATAAAATAATAGGGACAATTTTAGAATGGATTTCAAGTGTAAATTTGGGGTAGTTTTTATGCGATTAGTTATATACTATTTCCTGCTTAGACCACTTTTCTTAAGAGAGATGAAAGAAATATCAGCGATAATCTTTATACACACATTTTTCTTACCTCTTATATAACATTTCCAAGTGAGCACATAAATAACTTTGTACCATAGTCAATTAAAGCAGCGAAATTAAAAAATAAACTTGACAAAAATTTGAATGTGTAAAATGAGATCTAGAAGAATATTGCTCAAACATTGTTAGAACTGGATGAATAAAATAGCATAGCTTATAAAACAGGGTTCCCACTCTTTTTCCAGAAGAGAAATTAAGGACTTTCCAAGAACCAAAGTAACTTTTCGTAAGGACCTACTTGAAATACACGACATAATGGCACAAACCCTATTTCCTGGGGAACCTATTTTAAAGATTATGAACCAGACAAGGCACGTTCAATAAATGCCCCTCAATATTTCAGAATTAAGTTTTTAAAAATGCCTAAAAATTATAAGATAAATCCATTTGACAAAAACTAATTTTGAAAAATGTACATCTAAAGTTTTTTGAGCGATCAAACTAAAAATAAATTGTGAATAAAATGTTATAATCAGTTCTTTCTGAGGGTTTAAAAATAACTGATAAATATATATATATATAAACTAGCTGATTATACCTGATGTTGCCTGGGAAAAAATAAAGTTTTAGAATTTTTTTATGACATTCAACACAAGAAAAATTGAACTTCCATAAGTAACGGAAATATCTACTAACAACCCCCCCCCCCTCCATGCTTCGTTTCATTAAAATCTGCACGACTGTTAACTATTCGGAAAGGACAGGTGACTTTAAAATTTAACCTTTTCAGTATGCAAAAGATTATTTGTCAGCTCGTGACCATAAAAAATACTAATAAACTAAAAGTATTTTCATAATTTTTTAAGGATATCAAGGAAAGGATAAAATTTGTATTTTGTGTAATGGAAATTCAGAACTATTTTCAATGAATTCTAACTTTCATGATGCATCAATTAAATACGGAATTCAGATCAGTCATATAAATGAAATATTAAACATTAAACTAGATACTGGTGTTTAGCAGCTATTAGGAAAAAAAAAAAGTATAAAAATGCAAGAGAAACATAGCCCTGTACTAAGTTTCAAACCTCAAGGTTGTATGTTGACATACAACCCGACTAGATATTTTCTGGAGTAGATATCTATAATGAATATTAATGTCGCTATCAGATGGCAGTACTTGACAATGCTGTTAGTTTGAGAAAAGAAACTAACTTTCAACCATGAATGGAATATGCAAAAGATAATATTGCTGATGCCTCACAGAAAATAATAATAATAAAAAATGAGTGTAATTTAATAATTGTGGAATCTACATAAGAATTATTATTTTGAATGATATTTAATGATGAAAAGATATCACAATCAGTTTTTAAGTAAAATTAGATTTTAAATAACTAGTACAATCGAAGTTTGTTTTCACATAACTGCAACCTTTTTTCTTTCTGTTATTCTGTAATGCAAACTGCAAGCTTACTTTGAAATCAATTGGATTGTAAATCCAGTTCTAAGATGGGATGGGAAAAGACATTTACTCCTAGCTTCCTTCACGGTTCCCACGGTCCTTAAAAGTCCTTGAGAACTTCTTAATTTTAGCTTTCATTTTTAAGGTCCCTTAAAATTACTTAATTTTTGTTAAAGGTCACTTTAAAAACTAATTAATTTTTAAATTGGAATGCGATCCATTTCTCCCTCGATGTGATCCACAGTCTCATGTGATTTCCTATCCGTTTTCTTATATGACAAATATATAATCTTTTGTACACGGAAAAGGTTTCAAGTATAAAGTCAGCTGCCCTTTCCTAATAACTAACAGTCATGCAGATTTTAATTAAACGAAGCATGGAGGGATGGGGGTTTGTAGATATTTCAGTTACTTATGGAAGTTTAATTTTCCTTGCATTGAATGTAATAGAAAAGTCTAAAACTTTCTTCTTTCCCAGGTAACGTTGGGTATAATCAGCTAGTATATATATATATATGTAAACTCTTATATAAATTTATATATCAGACATTTTTAATCCCTCAGGAAGCACTGTTTATTTTTAGTTTGATCACTGAAAAAACTTTAGATGTACATTTTTCAAAATTGGATTTTGTCAAATAGATTTATCTTATATTAATTTTTAAGCATTTTTAAAAACTTAATTCTGAAATATTGTAGGGCATTTCTTGAAATTTCCTTGTCTGGTTCATAATCATTGAAATAGGTTCTTCAGGAGATAGGGTTTATGTCGTTTATTTCAAGTAGGTCCTTGTAAAAAATTACTTTGGTCCTTGGAAAGTCCTTAATTTTTGTTCTGGAAAAAGAGTGGGAACTCTGTTCCTTACATACACACACTCACAGAGTGCATTAAATATTACATGTAGTAAAATTGTATCAAAAGTGTATTATAAGAACTGCATATGCACGTAATGATAAGCCTTGTATGTTATAAAAAAATTAAGTTATTATACAATAACTGAAATAACTGATGCACAGACATGTGTATACAAGACAAACCAAGGGGGGAAAATGTATATCCACAAGAAAATCTCTCTCACAAGAAAAAAGTTTTTACTTGCTTTTTTTGGCGTTTTTCAGTTGCTAGCTCTTATTTTTAAATTATATAAAAAAATAATTAAGCAAATTAAAATAGTCCAAAAAAAAAAAATACAAACATGTGCATAAAAAGTAATATTTCATCCAATACTGACTTAATTATATTCTGACTTTTAATGAGCATTTTTCATCTCATATTTCGCAGGGAAGGGTCATATAAACCACATGTATTTGCAGAAAGAGCCGCCTATCCAATTGAGCTTAGAGTACAAAATACTAAACAAAAATACACATACTGCAGGCTTGCAACTGCTGAGGTACTTTCAAAAAGGTGAGAAAAGTGATAAACAATACAGAATAAGTGACCAAAAAGTGACTAAACATTGAAAAAAAAGCAATTTTTTTCTCCCCTTGATTACATATGGTATTGTTAAGATTCTTTATTTATTTTAACTCTAATTCAAATGATTCATGCAAGACATGATTTTAGCGTCAAATACAAAAAAGGAATTTTGTTTAACACAACTCAACACTGTCTTTTATACAAGAAAATCTATAAATTAGATTTGAATACTTACAATAAATTAATTTTATAATCACAATTTTCAGTATATATAAATGATGTTTTGAAATATGTACATAGCTAGATTAGAGTATCTAAACAAAAATGGTGAAGAAAAAGAAAAAGAGAAATGTGTGCTTTGATATAAGTTACTACTTTAATGTATTAAATGTACATTTCAGTACAAATGTAGATTTCAGGAACTTCTTTACGACTCTTTAAAATCACTCAATTCTGGAAACCATATGAGTAATTACATTTTAATAAGAAAAATAAAATTAGAGCATCCCTTTTTTGGTCTTTTATTAAAATGTTTTGTTATTAATTCAGATTTTCTTTTTTCAACAAGAGACTTTTGCTGTGTTACACTATGAAAAAAGTGACTGTTTACTTAAAAAAGTGACGGAATTGCAAGCCTGCATAATGGAATAGCGTTAACATCTAGTTTAAAATACATGATTTCCCATAACATAAAAAATTGTCTGGTACTACCATCTGTTAAGCAAAGAAGGAAAACAGACAAGTGCAAGAGAGAAGAATTTGGTAAAATCTTTATTTAAATAAAAAAAAGGGAAATCAACGGTATGAGGTGGAATCACTCGATGTCCTCTGGGCGCACAGGATGAGTCAGGGGGATGACAGATTTCTTACCCACGTCTCGGGACAGCGCTTTTCTCATGTCTGAAACAAAAATTTCCATCACTGACGGAGAAGTACAGGGAATACATGAATCTACATGCATCTTATGTATGGCATATTATTATGTAATGGATCAGCAATTTTATTGGTAGAAGCTTCATTTATTTGTCATTGGAAAATGAATACATCATGTCTTTTAGTGGATGCTCCAAGCATTTGCCTGTTACAGATTGGAGGCTGTTTAATTTATGCTTCACTATTCATTAAAGTCATTTTATGAATAAAACAAATATTGAGAAAGGAATTCCGTTGATATTTATGACATACCTATTTGAATCCATAGTGCAATGGTGGTTTGGAGTAGTTGTAAGATGATCAACAACGAATATTACTCTCAACAATCACTGTGGGATTCTTCCATGTTTGGTTTGGATCACACAAATAAAGTGGGTAAACACTTAGAAATTCTTTCTCTAATAATTCCCGCATTTGCAAATTTTTTCCTGATAAATTTATACTACAGTCTGTATCGGTTATATGGTCAGCTCAGCGGTCCAGAATAATCAGACCCTATATGCGGAACAATACAACCCTATTGTGCATATACCGTGCATTTTTAATCCACAACAGAAGAACCTTATCCACATTCCCATAAGGTGACGAGCGCTGATCACCGATTTCAATCCTTGAGGACCCAAGTTTGGCAGCTAAAATGTTGTTTCTTGTCGCACGGGGAATCGAATTGGCTTTGGCAAAAGTAGCCTTTGAAAGATTAGATTTTTTTAAAATTTTAAATCAATTCATTTTTGGCAGCAAATGTTAAATTCTTTCTTTTTAAAGCCATAATTAAAAATATGAACGTTCTTATTCGTGACGTAGGATCCAAATGCAACAAAATTCTCCTTTACTTGTTTGGTCTCAGTTTCAACTTAAGCAGGGAGGGATAACTTCAACCCATAAACAGACAGATGTCCACCTCTTGTCAGGGGGCTAGAGAACGGAGAGAGGTGGTGGCTACACAAACAAGAAAGGGAGGGAAATAAAGGCTTGAATTCAGGTCCTCTTCGATTTAACACTGACTTCTTACAAGAAAACGGAAACTCGTTGAAAACATGAAACTGATCATATAACCGGCAACAAGAAAAAAAATGACTGTACAAGTTGTGCACACATGTTCCCTATTAAGTTAGATGGGACTTTAGAAAACTGACCCTATAATCAAGGTGACCTTATAAGCGGGTACTGACTGTATTTAATACAATTTCTTTCAATTATTCTAAAAAACTTATTTTAAACAAATTTATATTTAAATAAAATTATAAATTTTTATAAAAACAAATAAAATTTTAACACACTAAAAACATTGTAATAATCTCTTTAGGGTATTCAGAATAACCTACATAATTAGCAGAAGATAAATTAATTTTGTTATATTAATTATTAAAAAAATATGATAACAGTTGCAGTTCTAATTTTTTGAAATATATTTATTTTTAAGTAATGCATTCTAATATATTAATTCAAAATTGCTCATTAGTATTTTAAAGATTTCATTGGCTCCAGTCATTCTTTGATTATGGACATTTTTTGTTCTTATGTATTACAAAATACATTTTGACTTTTTCTTTTGAGCTAAAATGGCTTCCTTTTTTTAGGTTCATTTTTCCATATTCTCATTTAACAGTAAATAAGTATTTTAAAAAGAATGCACAACAGGCCTTTCATTGAAGATTATACTCAATATTTTGTGTTTTTACGAGACAATACTGTACCAAAAGCATCTTCATCCGGATCACCCGAGTAGTATTCAAGAACGCGTCTGTAGACACTGTACCCAAGCTGCTTGTACATGTCGACTGCCACTTTGTTGGACACTCGAACAAAAAGATCGACAAAGTAGGCCCTCTTCCTGTAAAGCACACAAAACTCTACACTTCACATTTCAGATAAAAATACTACACTCTCATATAAAGTGGGATAAAAATTAATGTATGTATAGGTTGTAAAGATTAGGCAAAAGTATAAATGCCATACCTCCTATTTCTGACTATTAGTTGAGAGTGCTAATTTTGTTCAAAAATTTACCCAAAGTTCAAAATCGGTATATAAGTTTAAATGAAAATAAAAAAATTTTTATCCATCAAATATGTCACTGAAAATGGAAGGTAAAATGGGAGAAATATTTTCTAAAGTAAAATGCTGACAGCATGCCATTGAAGTACCACTGAGGTAGAGAACAATTACATGGATATCTTTTAGTTTGTTTTGACAGGGCTGAACAAAAGTTTTAATTTTAATTTTTGAATATTTTCATTCTGTTTTTATTAGTTTTATACTCACTTTTCTAGATGCAACATCTACTTTGAGAACCATAATGCTAGACCAATAATATTTTTATTTAACAATAGTTTTACAACTCCAGGCTTGCAACTGCTGAGGTACTTCGAAAAAGGTGAGAAAAGTGACAAATAATACACAATAAGTGACTAAAGAGTGACTAAACATTGGAAAAAAAAAAAAAAAGCGACTTTTTTTTCTCCTCTTGATTACAGATGCTATTATTAAGATTTTTCTATTTATTTTAACTTGAAATCAAATTATTCATGCAAGACATGATTTTAGCATCAGATACAAAAAAGTTAAAAATTTTGTTTAACACAACTAAACATTGCTTTTTATTCAAGAAAATCTGTAAATTAGATTTGAATACGTACAATACATTGACTTTAGAATCATAATTTTCTGCATATATTAATGATGTTTTGAAATATGTACATAGCTAGATTACAGTATCTAAACAAAAATTGTGAAGTCAAAGAAAAAGAGAAATGTGTGCTTTGACGTAAGTTACTTTAATGTATTAAATGTACATTTCAGTGCAAATGTACATTTCAGGAATTTCTTTACGACTTTTTAAAATCATTCAATTTTGGAAACCATATGACTAGTGACATTTTAATAAGAAAAATAAGATTAGAGCATCCCATTTTTGGTATTTTATTAAAATATTCAAATTTTCTTTTTTCAACAAGAGAAAGAACCGGAAATCCAGGCAGGGTCTGAAATAGCCCCATGGGGTGATGGTACTTGGAAAGAGAAGTGGGTCTGAACAGCCAAGGGGTGATGTACTTGTAAGACATTCGCCAAGTTTTTCCCTCCCACCTGTAGCTGTCCAACCAACGATTCAATAATGTACTAACCCAAGGTCATCTGCCAACCTACGACAGCCTCACATGCAAAATAATATAGAAGGTTTCTATTCGGTCGTGTTGAGTGATTGTAGAGCTCGCGCTAAGAACGAAATACGGTTCAGTACATTGTCGGACCCCGTGATACACCATGAAAAAAGTGATTAAAAGTGACTGTTTTCTTAAAAAAGTGACTAAAAGTAATCAACTGTAAAAAAAGTGACTAAAGGTGAGAAAAGTCACGGAATTGCAAGCCTGCAACTCTGGTAAATCTAGCTACAGGGAGCACTTTTTTATAGATTTAGTTTTTTATAAATGTCTGTCTGTCCTCGAACTTATGAAGTGGTTGTATTATGAGCAGTTGATATGGATGCCTGGAACGGATTCAGGCATCCATATTGGACTCTTAATGAGTTAGGATTAGGAACGTTCAAAACCCACCCCTATTTTTAGCATTTATGCCATTATTTCAAGCCCTATTTTACCCGATTAAGAGCAGGTAATTAAATTTATCAGTTTATCACAAAATAAATAGGTTAAAAAAACATTTTTTCTAGCATTATAATGTCATTCCTTTAACCATCTCATTAAATCCTTTCTTATTTTAAATTATTTAAATATCTTTTGCATTATTTTCATACATTTCATCACTGAACTTAGATATTACATTTTTCCCAGTATTATTATCAGCTAAGTTACTTTAATCGGTGAAAGATATTTTTGCTGGTTACAGTTCAATAAGAAGTTTACTTTTCTGATATGTCTTCGAGACCAGCCATGAGGGTTGCTGCTAAACCAAGCCTCCTGTACTCTGGAGCAACTGTCAATGCTGTAACGTGGCCATGCCAGTTTTCTCCATGACCTTCTGCTTTACCCATAACTGAAATGAGAAATATCACAAATGTTATTTAACCACCAAAGTACCAGACAATTTTCTAAGCTAAGCCTAACTTTACTTAAAAATTCATTCAATTCAATAGGCTGAGATTTATAGATTATAAACACTTACTATAAACGAATCTTCTATACATAAAAAAAAAAAAAAAACCATTTGTGATGTTTAAAAATCAATTATAATTTTTGAAAATTACAAGCAAAACTAAATTATATATATATATATATATATATATATGCAAATTTTCTAAATTTAATAAATTAAATAAATAACTCCAGGAATGCCAATTATTTCATATTCGTTTGCACTTGAATTGTTCTCATGGTTATCCACGTAATCAATTACTTTCAATATCATATGAAAAGCCTGCTTAACTGTTACTTGAATTAGAAAAATTACTTTTCTCCATCCATTTAAAAATCTTTTTCTTTAAAAGTACTTCATTCTCTTTTCCATGATGCCTAAAATAAAACGGACCTCAAATATACCAAACCTGAAAAGGACAATTCTACTCAGACCTCTAACCAATAATTATTCTATCCTCATTTATAAACACCGAGCACACAATAAATCACAATGTTCTATATTATAGCTTCAAAAATTATATAAAAATTTTGCATAAGACGAAAACGACACTTGATCCTTAATCATTTCAGAGACTTGGTTAATGGTTGATCAGCTTCCAGAATGTTTAGTAAGGAAAAGTTCTTTGAAACTATTGTTAAATTTTTGCACTCTTATTTTATTCTTATCATATGCTTTCACATCTTATTGATGTACAACTCAAGTTTAATGGAAACTGAAGTATTAAAACTGAATAGTATTATAATACACTTATAATAGAAATACATAAATATGCCAATGACTCGAACTGCACTGTGATGAATTGAGAGAGTTACGCAAAAAAAAAAAAAAATCTTTGTTTAAAAGTAATACATTAAGTTCACGGTAGCAAAGCACGGACACACTTGCTAGTATCTCTATAAATGTCATTAAAGGTAACTTATGAATATGAAATTGACTTTATCAAAATAATACAAAAAATTCTTTAGATTTCATAAAATAAAAAAATAAATTCGAAAGTTGTGGACAGCAAAAGTAAAAAATAAATTTAAAATTAAAATGTGTAAAACTGAGATAGCAATTGCAACTTATTGAGTACTGAAGTTATTTATTTATAAAATATAATGATATAATACCAACTAAAAAGTTCTTTAGAAGCAGAAAAACAGATAGCAAATTTTTTGTCACAGATTATTTTTAATTAAGTCATTTTCTACTAAATCATTTTAATTTCTTAAAAAAAAAAATCTTTACCTTAAGATAAATAGACACTAAAATTTTAACATTCAGAGTAAATTTTGAAATTCAGAGAATTTTGGTTAGTTATGAAGACTTATTCAATAAGGTTTTTTTGTGTGCAAATTTTTTTAATTAAATGAGTTTGAATTAAATTGAATGATTCAAAATGCCCTGTTCTAAAAAAGATAAAGTACACTAATATTTAATGCATTCACCTAGTTGAATTTTTGTGGTTAATTGAAATGTACTCACTATAGCCCATGACATCTCCATTTGGAGCTTCAGCGACTTGAAAATATTCTGGCCAATGAGCTAAATATTGTAAATAAAATGAAAGTCCATACTACTTCATAAAGGAAAATAGACCTTACTTAACATAGCACATATAATTTCTACCACTTAACACTAGAACATCTGGGATTTCAGCATCTACTGGACACTGCAATATAAAGTATATAAAATAATTTTACAGTCAGTATCAGCTATAGGGTCAGTTTTTTAATGTCGTAATAGAGAACATGTGTTAAAGAGCACCGCTTATACAGTCGTTTTCTTTTTCATGTTAACGGTTATAGGGTTAATTTCATGTTTTCAATAAATTTCTATTTTTTTTTAAAGAAGTCAGTGTGAAATCGGAGAAGACCTGAATTCAAGCCTTTATTTTTCTGTCTTTCCCCCTTTCTTATTTGTGTAGACTCATCGTCGGAGATTTCTACCTCTCTCAGTCCACTGGTAACAAGTGGACATCTGTCTGTTTATCTCTCTCAATTGTTATTTTACTAATTTCGAAGAAGCAGATGAGCATTTAAAAGCTATGAGGGACTTAGAAAAAAGTTGTGTTAACAACCAACAAAACTTATCTTTAAATGCATTCAACATGAATGTATGTATGCTGTACTTTGATTAGTAAGGTAAGGTTTCCCCCCCAAAAAAAAATATTGCACAGTTTTACTGTACTTTTTACTTCTCGGATTAATTTTTAAAATGTTCTTAAAAGTATAATTATTTGTTTATGAGTACTACATTCTGATAGTTAAATATAATCCGGTTGTATTGTTCCGCATATAGGGTCCGATTTTTCTGGACCGCTGAGCTGACCCTTTAACTGATACAGACTGTAATAACTAAATAATTGCAGGACTACTGTTCAGTACGCTTTAGTTTCAGAATTTTTTAATACTATTTCATGCAACTATCATACATTATGACCCTTTATATAATAAAAACTGTAACAAAACAAATTAATTATTCTTGTAAAATGAAATCTCCTATATAATAATAGCCTAATTTATCTGTCCGTCTGTCTTCGAATTTATGAAGTGGTTGGACCTCGAATGGATAGAGGCATCCATGTTGGATTATTGATGAGTTAGGGTTTACAAAATTCAAAGCCAGTAAAGTTTATCTTCTCCTAAACTATTGATCCTATTCTAAAATATATTGGTATAAATATGTTTCATATCACATCAAAAAATACTGTCATCTTTAAAACATTTGAAATCCACCCCTTCTCCCCTTTTTAATGCCATTCTTTCAAGCCCAATTATCCCCGATTAAGAGTAGTTCATAATTCATCTATAATTACAATTCATCAATTTATCACATAAGTATATGAAAATAACATTTTTTCTAGCATTATGACACCATTCCTTTAACTATCTCATTGAATCATTTCTTATTTTAAACTGTTTAAATATTGTCTGCATTATTTTCATACATTGAACTTACATAATTTTCTTTTATATTTGGCTTAAATAATAGATTAAATACACATGTGATAATTTCAAATTAATCATTGATTATGTTTTTGCAAGATAATTCTTAGCCAAAAAGCAAACAATTTTTTTTTTTTACCTGCCTCATCGGGTACTTTACAATTCCGGAAAATAAAAAAATTTACTGATCCCGTCATATGACGGGCTGTATACTAGTAAAAGAATAATATTCATAAATATTAATATAATAAGCAAAATCCTCCTTTTTGTGAGAATGCAAATTTTTAATCACTTTTCATCACTTTAATGCATAATGTTATCGTTATATGCACAATGAATCTAAATTAGAAAAAGACAGCTCACCCCTATCCGATTCATTCTCAGAAAGCTCTTATAACATATTAGCAATTTCATCAGAGCTTAGACCTTTTTTAACAAGCCATCATTTAAAGGCACTTGCTCTGAACAAGGTTCAAATATAGAATGAAACTTTTTTATTGAGTAGATAAGCAAATGCTATGAAACACTTAGACACAATCATTTTAGTATATAATTGATTAATTTCTGCTATAGTATCTATCTAGTGAACTATCTTTTGTTGAATGACAGCTATTTATAATGATAAATAGCAGATGTTCCAGGTACAGGCTTGCAACTGCTGAGGTACTTTCAAAAAGGTGAGAAAAGTGACAAATATACAGAATAAGTGACTAAACATTGAAAAAAAAGCGATTTTTTTTCCTCCTCTTGATTACAGATGCTATTATTAAGATTTTTCTACTTATTTGAACTCTAAATCAAACAATTCATGCAACAGATGATTTTAGCGTCAAATACAAAAAAAGGTTTATTTTAAGCACTCCATTCATTTCTTTGTTAGGTTTGTCTTTGATTATTAACATTTTTTGTTCCCATTGCTTTTATTTTGGAAGATTCCTTTTTTCATTTCTCCCTATTCTCCTTTAACAGCGAATGAGCATTTTTATAGATAGGTATTTTTTTTATAAATTGTGACAGAATTGTGAATTTCAGACATGCTAACATTGAAGCACCTCTGTCAGGAGCAGCAGCTGAAGTTTAAAATTTAACATGCTACCCATAAATTAAACATGTATGCAATTTACATACATAAATTAATAAACAAATAAAATCAAATTATATATATATATATATATATATATATATAATTAGATTAATAAACAAAATAAAATCACCCAAAGAGATTATACATAATTACATATTTTATTGGTTTCTTAAATATATTAATCAAGCATATTAATTTAAAAACACACAGTACTCAATTATAAAGTAAAATTTAAATTATCCTTTAACAATATAGCTTTCTTTTCAGCTTTAACATTATTTTTAGAAGAGTGTTTCCTGTAGAAACATTGACCCTATAAATATCTATCATCAGCAATTCTAGAATTTGTCTACTCCAATTTGACATAAATGGAGTTTGGTTTTTCTGCACAGTACTGAACATACTTTCACATGCAGTATTACCGTGTGAGAGCACAGTAATACTGCATGTAATACTGCACAGCAATACAGCATTATTTGATTGCTGAATTGTGATCTTTTAGTTATTTAAAAGTTTTGTTATTTTTTGGAGCTATCTGAAAAGTTTTTAAAGTTATTAATTTCTCTCTTTCTCTAGAGCAACTCCGGAGAATTCAGAGTAGTTGGTATGTCTGGAATTTGTTCCATTTCAAACATTTTTTTTATACAGAAAATTTCCTGATTTTTTATTTCTTAAATTTAAAATTATCCTGATATATTTAGAATTGTCAAATTCCTTATTGCAGCATACACAATATGTGTTATAATCAAAACATTTTATACATCTGAAAAGAGGAAATATGAATTAATATAACTTTATTATAAAAGAATGACAAGAATTAAAGGAATGTTGATTACTATACAAGTTCTTAAAACACTTAATCTTTGATTTTTTGAAATGAGATATTCTTTTGAAAATACTCAATCTCTCCATTGCAAAAGGATCATTTTCTAACAGTATGGATGATAAACATTTGGTGAAACCTATTCACGATCATCTATTAGGGTATGACAATATGGATCAGGGTTGGCATTTCTGTCATTTTTCAGTTGCTAACAGTACAAATACACTATATATTATTTATCTGGCTTTATGTGTATGAGTAAAATTATCAAAGATTTCGATAACATTAATTCATGTTACTGTTTCCTAATAACAACACTTTTATGATCATACAACTCAATAACATATTAGAGAACTTCAGCAAGAGGGAACATTTAATTTCAAGCCTTGTGAATAGACATCAATGCAAATTTCAATTTACAGATAAAGGATACAGTTTCTGTTAACGGGTCCAAGTTCCTGAAACAAGATCAAAATTTTATTATCTACATATTAATCAATATGTACGGTAGAAGAACGTAAAACGTATTACTATTGGAAGTGATAAAAAAAGTATCTTACAAAATGAGCTTCTTTCATATTTTAACTTGATGTTAAAGTAAATAAAAAAGTCACATTCTTTATGATCTCATCTTATATATCAAAATACCGGTCTAATTAAAATAAAGATCACATTAAAAAAAATAATAAATTATATATTTTGATTTCAACACTTCTCAAGAAGTACATAAAGCATTACATAAATCATTAATTTAATTTTTAAAAATTTCTGAAAATAATTTTGCCTTAAAGCAAAACACTACAACTTACACATTGTTGAAACGAAACATATCTTCACAGGTAAATGGTCGTATAGTTGTCATTTTTTTAAATTTAAGTTTTAATTAAATAAATTAAATTAATTAAAAAATACGACTCGAGGCTGCGTGCTCCGTTACTATGATTTGTTTACATTCGGTTGAAAGACATCGGATTGCCCGGAATGAGTGATTTTTTTTACAGTGGCACTTTTCCTAAAAGAAAATAATTCAGGAGCTGATACTTTAGCTAGAAACAAATGCATATTCATGTATAAAAGACTTTTTTCTTGTGTGGTTGCGATGAAAGACATAATTAGATATAAATATAATGGCTTGAAAAATATTTATATCCCAGTTTAATATACATGCATGCAAAAATAATTATTTAGAAAAAAAATAAAACAATATTTTTGTTTTAAAAAAATGAAAAAACAGCAATTTTGATTTTCTTTTTAAAAATTCAGATTTGAATTTTAAAATATTCTTTTAGTGCTTCCAAATTATCAATTAACATATATTAATTTTTTAAATCATATTTAACAGTCGACCTAAAAATTCAGATATCTTTAACTAGCAAATTTTACCATAAATATATATAGTTTAAATCTAAATATCCCACTAAAAATGATAAATTTTAATGACAAAACAAACAGATTACTTTTTTGGCTTTGAAGGACTTACTGTGAAGGACATTGAATGGAATTATTTATAAATATATTACGTTTAAAATTACTTCAAATTCTTCAAACGCATAATACACTGTATTGTCATTCATGTTTATAAAATCTAATTTTACCGTTAAAAAAATAAGATTCTTAAAGATAAGCATTTATATACTCTAACAATAAGTTTATGAGTCCTTTAAAATACGAGGGAAGTCTAATCATGATGTCAACAAATGACGAGTTGCGCTTTACGTATGCGCAGTAGCTGAGCAGAAATAGCCAGTGAGGCTCTAGACGCTTGTCTACTTGATACTATATTGCCATTAAGTGACACAGGAACTGGTCTTTGACTCCTCCTATTACGGCTCCACCCACAATTACGTTTCTGATAAAATCGGAGCTAATTAATGACCTCTACCCAGCTAGTACGGAAACGTTGGATTTTCGTTGGCTATAAGTTGGCTGTTGGTGTTTGGTTGGGTAAACGTTGAAAAGGGGAAATGAAGTGATGGTAATTAGTTGGCAAAATGTTTGGTTGGCTATCGGTAATTATGAAACGTTGGCCAACCGTTGGGCCAACGTAAGAGATTTTCTGTTTACGCCTCTTGCACAAATATCGGCATACCATTGGCTAAGAAATACAAAAGTAACCACCTATATCTACGAGCATGTGCAGAAGCTCCGCTAAAAGAGAAAGTTGTGTATCAACCGCCATCTTTAGGGTTAACGCGCCATCGCTGCAGGATTTCAAATTTGCAAGGTAAGTTCTCTTGATATTTTTATGTTCTATCATATATATATGATATGCCCTCATTATTATTAATTTATTCCTGAAGAAAACGATGTTTGGCTATCTGAACTGTAGTTTCTCTTTTGTGTTTTTAATAGTAACATACCATTTACAAAAGTATATACACGGTGTTTTGGTACACTTTAGTCTTTAATACCTTTTAATACACTTCTTTAGTACAGATTTAAGAAAATAGCAAATTTTAAGTCAATTTAAGATAGGTGACATAATTTTTTTTAAAGCATGCTGATTTAAATTATCGTTAGGTTACTCTTTTGTGTTTTTTCTTAATAATAATAATAAAGTTGTATAATGATATGTAAATATTATGGATTTCACTTTATCATAGTTATGAAAGTTGTTTACTTTATAACTTTATTTTATTTAATAGATGTAATTATGTTTGCCTTTACTTTTTTACATATTCAAATCATCTTTGAATCATTTTAAAAAGGTAAAAGGATAAAAGGAAATGTTTGTGGTAACATTAAAACATTTTATAATATATACTTTTTGAGTTACTTATTTGTGTTTCAGATGCCATGAAATTATGAATACAGAGAAAATGTAGAGAACTTTGGTAGATGGATATGGTGGCCGAATTTAAATTTAAAAAAAATGTAAATAAAAGAAAAATAACTAAAATATCTATATATATATTTTTTTGTTTAGCCTCTGTTGTGTTGTGCTTTTCTTCAATTACCTATTTTTAGCTCTCAGAAGGGGAAATTTTTGTTTTTCTTATTTACGAAACAGTTTGTATCATTAAAAAATTAATATAGATTTCAAAGGAATAAATGGATTGCCGCAGAGTAAGTATTATATGAAATGTGTGGTGTGGACTAAAATAAACTATGTCATTCTTTTTATATCTATTTTCTATTTTTCAACTATTGCAAAATTTAAAAATGACTTATGTTATAAAAACATCAGCTTATTTCAAAGTAATTGCACATGCCCATTCTATATTATACACTATAGCAAAATAATAAACAGAAATATAAACGTTGGTATTCCGTTGGCCCATCGTAGTATTACGTTGGCCCACCGTAGTATTGCGTTGGCAATATGTAAACAAACCTCCATTAGCCAACCATTAACCAACCGTTGGCCAACGGTTGGCCAACGTGTCATATCAACGTTGGCCCAACGTATGCAGTACAACGTTGGCCCAACGTAACGTTGCTAGCTGGGTACTGACCAATCAAAAAATTGGAAACAGTGTAGATATTCTTAGCTGCAAAAATTAACTGCGTTTTATTTTCAGAACCATGTGCTCGTTTGAATCAGTTCTAGTTAGTTTGAATGTGTGGTGCCGTGCCTAATGTATTCTACATTTAATAATTATTCCTGTTAGGATAGTTTGTTTCTGATAAAATTATGGAAATATACCAAAGAGTGATTTTTATATCCATTTAAAGAACCGGGATAGTGAATAAAAGTAAAGTTTAATTTTTCATCATTTAATCATCTCTATGTAGATAATTGTTTCAATTTTCAAACTTGTTCATTGTTTTTTATTTTATAAACATTAACCTATTACGTAGCTGTTTATAATATGGTGTCTATAAGAAACTTTTTTGATAGTGATTTGAATTCACCATGCTTTTTTCATGGGCAGTTGTATGTGGCCTGCTCCAGTATGGCCAAAGGGGAAAATCTTTTTTGTACACACTCCAAATGGAACTGCCAAAAATTTGTCTATCTCATTGCTTTAAGATAAATGTACCATTTTATTGCATGCAAATAAACAGTTTTGTAAGCTTCTACAGAAAACCTTATTTTAAACCCAGGCAATGCCGGGTACTTGCTAGTATATATATATATATATATATATATATATATATATATATATATATATATATATATATATATATATATATATACATATATATATATATATATATATATATATATATATATATATATATACATATATATATATATATATACACATATATATATACATATATATATATATATATATATATATATATATATATATATATATATATATATATATATAGATAGATAGATAGATAGATAGATAGATAGATAGATAGATAGATATTGTGATAACGGTCCAGAATTTTCCTTAACTTTTACAGCTGCATTCTTAAATTCAGAACAGATTTCAGTCGTTTCAGGCATTCCTTTTTGTGATTAATGATACCGAAAGGTAAACACAGTAAGGAATACCTTAAGAGCAAATTTAGCTCTCCTTTAGATGACAAATTGCTAAAAAAAAAACAGGGGTACCACAAAAGAAAAACTATCACTTGAAATAATATGACTTGGCGATACATCTCTGAAGAAACAGGCCTCACCAAGAAAATGACGTAAACGTTGGTCAAACCAATCGTAGATGAGAGGAAAGAGGTTATCAGAATGGGCCCATTTTTGAAATAATTATCGTCCCTGAAAATCGATAACCGTGCCAAACTAGGAAGGTGAGCATCACAGACTATACACATAATCATAGACAAATTAGTTAAATTAGTATATCGTGTTAATTTGCCTATGGTGTTCATGAAGTAGTACCCTGTATGAGGTTCTGTCAATCCCGATGCATAGTTCTCCAAGCTTGGCGCCTTTTTATCTTACTCCAATATATTAGGGGCGTGGTTTCCTCGCACCAGATGAATCGAAAGACTAAGAATTCGATTTGTAAAACGACTTATTTTAGCAGAAATTGGTTCTAAGTGATTGAGAAACGTGTTTCTAGACATATCGAAAGAAAATGTAGTCTGGACTTAAACAGATTATAAACAGAGACTGTAATTTTAAACATATATTTATCACAGTATTATTTCCAAATAATAATGGTTTCTTATTTACAGTGTACCATAATAGAGCAATTTCTCACAACGGCACGACTACTATAATGCCCTTTCCATTCATTTTCATGTGTACAACTGCCAATAGACAAACAACAAACTGCCCTTTCGTTTGAAACTAAAGCCAGAATTGTCATAAATTGATATATGCCCTTCTGCGCGAAATCGCCTTATTGTAAATACAGCTCTCGTTAAGAAGCCAAGTTGCAGCCGAATAGGAGTTGCCAACGAGAAAATAAATATATCCCCTGATTAAAATTGTTTGGCGAAAATATACTCCTGAGATAATGACGTAACATATATCTGGACAAATCGTGGACGAGATAAAAAGGTTACTGATATGGCTACCTTATTTCAATAATATATATATATATATATATATATATATATATATATATATATATATATATATATATATATATATATATATATATACAATAAAAAAACCCCAAATTATAAAAATTTTATAAAATTGATGCTTGCGTCAGCATAAAAATTCTCTATCCATTTTAAACTTCCTACTTTTATTTAAAATTTCTTTAATACTTTATCAACTTTACTATTTTTAAACTTCTATCTTCTAGGTCCAAATTGTTTGTTCACCTTTATGTAATTTATTAACTTAAAAATTGTTTAACCTTTAATGTAATCCTGATGCTCACCCTGAATGAATCTTTATAACGGGGGATACAGCTTCGAGCTAAGGCGCCACGAACAAACTACAACTAGAGGGCAACCCAACACCTCCTAAAGGAGCAAGCCGTAGTACGTTGTACCAATATGACGTATGACGTAATATAGGATACGTAAGCCCACGAGAAGCAACGTACGTTTTCCACATTTTAACTTTATCATATGGCGCGAATTGGCGTGAGTTTGGCTTCTATGTAGCTACATTGTTTACTGCGGCAGACGATTGTATTTGGGGTTCTGTCCCCGGCGAAGACAAAACTTCAAATTCTAAATTAAAATTAATAAAAATTGTTTTTTTGCGATTATTTATCATTATTTAGGCCCCTTTTGGATTTTTAGAGTAATTTATTTATTTTTAAAACACATATTTTTATTTTTTCCAAATTTTTTTTAACTTTACCGTATCTGATCATTATTACTCAATAAACAAAAATTTATAACACCTAATCTAAGTCAATAAAAATTATCGTTATATTTAAAAATTATTATTTAGGCCCTTTTCTGATTTTTAATACAGCTTAGTTATTTTTAAAATTTATATTTTTAATTTTTATAAAATTTTTAAATTTTTTCGATTTTGTTCATTATTATTCTAATTTTTTCGGCTTTTTTTTTCATAAGGATGTCACTGGCCACAAAAATAATTTATGTTTTACTATCCCTAAACTCTCTACTCTCTAGTATTGTGTTATAAACTCACGAATCCAGCCTTCTATCTCTTTGCTCTTTTATGTGTTTATTTCTTCGCTCGTTGCCATTTTTGTGCCCCTGTCTCGGCCCACAGGGTGCAGTTGCATCACCGCCTTTGATGCCTTTGATTGTATTTGGCGATGTTTTCATCGGTACGCGCGAAAATTTCTGTTTCGAGCATTCTACGAGTACGAGTTGGTCGAAGTATTTTTCTACTTTATAATTATCTGTTAGATAAAATGGTATATAAATGCATTATACCAAAATGCAGAGGTAATTATCCCAAAGATACGCAGAAAGTGTCAACTTTCGGTTTTCCAAAGAATTAAGAAAAAAGTGGATATCGGCGATTTCACTTGATTGCAATATTACAAAAAATTCCAGAAGAAGTATTTCTTACATATTTTATCTGCTTAGTAACAAAATTAATTGAAAATATTATTCAATTTTTTGAGTTTTACTAACATAGCTTAATTTAAATTTTGTTTTTAATATAATTTGAAAATATACGAAAATTTCTATTTCTTTGATACATTGTTGCTTCATATTAATCTTCCTTTATTCATAAAAAGTTATTTATATCATTGATTTCTCCCTATGAATATAATGCAACTATTTCAAAGAGAAAAATCTAATATTTGTCTCATTCGGCTACAAAATTTTAAGAACAATTTTATATCTTACTGTATATAATTATATACAAACGTTCACAATTTAAAATTTTTCATTTTGGAGGTTCTTAAAACTTTGCAAAAAATATAATTCTTTCATAATAACAGCAGTAAAGTAAATAAGACAAAATTACTTTTAGGAATGAAATTTACTTTTAATATTTTGCTACTAATAATTTTCCATTGCTAAAGTTGTAAAAGTGTGAATGCTCCAAATCACATCTCACTATAACTAGTTATATAACATATATATAAATTATAACTTTTTGTAAGGAATTTACTGATCTTAGAACTACTGTTTTGTTCCCTGCATATTATATCTTATATTATTATTATATTTTGATAAATTTAATAATTAGCGGTAATCCTTAATTGATGGGAACTTCATTTTGCAAAACATGATATAAGACGTTCAACAGCAAAAAGTGTGACTAGGACCACAATACAAATGGAGCAGCCAAGAGTAAACGATCGAGCTAGCCTTCCGAAGCGTCATTAAAATTGTAAAATAAGCTACTAACTTATTGCTAAATTTCAAAGGCAGAGGTAAGGAAATTTAAAATTTTGATTGAGTCGAAAGATCTTAAAGGTTAATCTCATCATGGCCATATATATATATATATATATATATATATATATATATATATATATATATATATATATATATATATATATATATATATATATATATATATTTTTTTTTTTTTTTTTTTTTTTGGGGGGGGGGAATTGATCTCCCAGAATTATTAGAGAGGGACAAACCTATAGTTTTGCCCTCCAGATTTTTAAGGTTTTATTGATATACAAACATATAGCCCGTCATATGACGGGATTAGTAAAATTGTTACTTTCCCAGAATTTTAAAGTACCCTAAGAGGCAAGTTTAAAAATAGTTTGTTTTTTGGCTGAGAATTATCTAGTACACGCACAATAATTTGTTTACCTTCATACTTTTCTAAAGTCTTCCGATACTGTTGATGCTGTTTAGAATCACGTCGAATTCATTTAGTCAAACCCAGTGGTTATGTATAAAAAACAAACACACAAACGAACAAACTTCTTAATTTTCAAAGATGTATAACTTAAACGCCAGACATTTATTACTCTTTGAAACAGACTCCTAGGCTTTTATGGAAATAATTTGTTGTTAATCCCGGGGATAAAATTTTCATTGCAACAGAGAGTAATCGAGGATCAAATTTAAAATTATCACATGTGTACTTAATCTATTATTTAAGCCAAATATAAAAGAAAATTATTGATGTACTATTTAAGTTCAGTAATTAAACGTATGAAAATAATGTAGACGATATTTAAATAATTTAAAATAAGAAATGATAAAATGAGATGGTTAAAGGAATGACGTCATAATGCTAGAAAAAAAATATTATTTTTACCTATTTATTATTGATAAATCGATAAATTTAATCGCTTGCTTTTAACCGGGGAAAATAGGGCTTGATATTATGGCATTAAACGCTCGAAAAGGATGGGAAGGGGTGTATTTCGAACGTTTTAGAGACTTGCTTTGAATTTTACTAACCTTAACTTATGAGGAATCCAATATGGATGCCCCTATCCAACCGCTTCATAAATTGGAGGACAGACTGTCAGACAACTTAGGGAATTAAATTGTTGATTCAACATTTTAATGAATGTTGAAGTTAATCTGTTTTAATGAGCGCGCATAAAATTTATTCCAATTACAATTATAGTTCTTTCCTGGGGCATTTTTAAAGCAAGTATAAATATTCGAACTTGTAGTTTTGCCCCTACAAATGATTTGGGTTTTATTCATACATTAAACTTTTCACATTTTAATGAATGTTGAAGTTATTCTGTTTTTATTAGTGTGCTTAAGACTTATTCTAATTACGGTTATCCTCCTTTCTTGGGACATTTTTAAAGCAAGTATAAGAATACGAACTTGTAGTTTTGCCCCTGCCGATTTTTAGGGTCTTACTAATTTATTTAAGGAAATATAGGTACTCTGTAGGATTCTGGATTGTTTCAAGACCTTTTTTGAGTAATAAATATATGCTACAGAAAAAGGAATCAAGAAGAAACCAACAGATTTCTCGGTCCCCCTCTCCCCCCGAAATTCTAAAGTTCTGTAAGACCGTGTCTTGCAAAGACAATGGACCACGTGTGCCCTCTCCTTGGCTATAGAAAACAGTTATAGAAAACTTGGCTATAGAAAATCCATGGCATCAAAGGAATTGGAAATATGGTTTCTGATATCGAAAGGCAGCACACTACCTATTCAACTATCAACTAACAATGAAAATTTACAAAAAAAATTTTTAAATTACATTTTAGAAATTCTCATATGTATTTCTTAAAAAAGTAGATTACCTCAAAAGAAATATAGAATTTCTTTTAATATTCATATCCACTATCATTATTAAATAAATGGTATGTACTGCAAAAATTTTAATATTTATCAAATGTATACAAAAATTACATTTAAAGATATGTAAAAGAATAAATAAACCTAATTACCTTTAGGGAATTTGAAATATAATGTACTGTGTAATGTAACAAAAATTTTAGGCGACAGTAACTTCTAGTGGATTATTTATAATCAGACATAAACGGATTACATAGCAGAGCCGAGAGAGTGTCTTTCTTAGATTTTTGATAAAACAAAGATTACATAATATATGAAAAATGGTACAAAAGAATTAAAATCTATTTAATGGCACTGATTCAACTGATTTAACTGAATATACTGCAGAAAAAACAAGTAAATCTGACTGAATATTATGACATTAAAAAAAGTAGTTTGGACAGTAAAAGGTGAAAACTCACCCTTCAGTGCCTTCACTTTTAAAGCTTAGAATTTATACACTCAAAAGCCAAAACATTATGACCACCCATTCATTTTGTAATGAACTCGCCTGGACGACGTGGAAGGCACGTGATCAGGAGGAAGTGGTACTGAACTGCTGCTGGAGAGTCTGAAGAATCATTCTTTCACTTACTTCTGTGTGTGATAGGAAAGGCTGCGGATCTAAGCGAATTTGACAGAGGGCAGATTGTAATGGCTCGGAACAAGTATTTCCGAAACGGCTCGACTCGTGGGTTGTTCGCGATCTACAGGTGTGAGTACTTATGCAAAGTGGATGAGTGACGGTGAAACCGGCAGTAGACGACAGGGTGTTGGACGTATCACACGCTATCATAGAAAAAGGTCTCGCATGGTGAGGAAAACCGGAGCCGGACAGTGGCTCAGCTGGCAAATCAATACAATGCAGGGCCAAGTCGGAGCACACTGTTGAGCGGACACTGTTGGATAGGGGGCTACGCAGCAAACGTTCCACTCGTGTGCCTTTGCTGACCAAGCGTCGTCGCCAACTGCACTTACAATGGACCCGGGAACGTCGCGACTGGTCCCTGGATCAGTGGGAGAGAGTTGCCTGGTCAGGTGAATCACGCCGATGGCCGTGTCAGGATACGCCATCTTCCAGGCGAACAGTGGCTCCCTCAATCTACAGTAGGTCATACACAGGCCAATATTATGCTTTGGGGGACGTTCTCTTGGGCGTCTCTGGGACCCTTGGTTGTGGTAGAGCAGACCAGGAATGCTACAGGGTATCTGAACACCATCGCGGACCAGTTGCCCCCTTACGTGGCCTCTGTTTTTCCAGCTGGAAATGGAATGTTCCAATAGGACAACGCCCCGTGTCACAAGGCTAAAATTGTGTCGGAGTGGTACTATGAACAGGATCCAGCCAATGTCCTGGCCGGATTCCATCCCATAGAACCCATTTCGGACGCCATGGGACGGCAGCTCCGAGTTCCAAGACCACCCATTCGCAGTATCTCGGATTTGCGTCACCGTCGCTTCAACATCTGGTCCATCTACCGAGGACTTGTGGCATATCCATTGCCAAGGCGGGTGGCCAAAGGTGGGCCAACTCGTTATTGACAGGGGGTCATCATGTTTTGTCTCTTGAGTGTATTTATGTGAAGCTCAGCAGTTAATGTTATAAATTTAAAGTATGGTGTGGATGAATGAGGAAACGGAAGTTATTGTTGCTGCTTCCAATTTAATTTCACGACTGGAGAAAATGTGACGTCATCACCTTTATCCATTTCACTGAATATTACATTTATTAAAATGGACTCACTAAATTTTTGTGTCACTTAAAGTGTGTTTTTATTTATTTTTACCTTACTCACACAATTGACTAAAAGAGTTCATTACTTTGTTTCAGTTTTTAAGGAGCTTTACTTCACCGATTTCCACATTTAATAACTTTGTCTTGGAGCTTAGAACACCAGAATTCGTCTCCAATATAAAAAATAAACTTGATTTAGATGCGTGAGAGTGGCAACAGGCTTCGGTTTCAGAAGACATTGGCAGAGACGTTTTTCAATTCTTTCATATTTTTGGCTTCCTCGGAATCTTCGTACTGCGCCAAGGACATGGACGGGAAATGCATCATCCACCTGGAAGAAATAAGTTGCTCACTTCTGAGGATTCTACAATATGTTCTGTTGTTCTAAATGAGATATAATTGGAAGTAAAAATTGATGATGCGCTTGACATTTATTACATAAAAAAGTTTTAGTAGAAAAATTTGCTGAAAAGTAACACAAGTGGTATTATTTAGTTTGATCAAGGTCTATGTTGAAAAAGTCATTTTTTGCCAAAAATCATATATTTTTTTAATTACTCTATTGTAAAATTTCAACTTTTAGGCTTCTAAATTTGTTTTTGTTTTGTCTCTACGGCATTTTAAAGAAAAGTGACAGCCGTTTAAACATCAGTGACAGCTGCCAAAACAAAACAGAAGTAACAACTTCGGAACCGGAAGTTGCGAATTTAAAGCCTTTTAAAGAGCATTTTTTGGACAAAATTTTTTAAATTTTCACGAAGATTAGTTTAAACATTTTTCTAGTATTTTTAATAATTATCAACTTGGCAATTAGAAAGTTTTGAAGCAAGAAAGTATGGGGAATTTTAAACATGTATTTTAATTTTTTAATAGTTAAAGTTGCTTTCATAAACTTCAAATGCATTTTTCTCGGAACGGTATTTTTAATAAAATGTCAAGACTTGAAAACATGATTTCTCAAAAAGCTCTTAGAGCATTTTTTTGAAAATTATTATGAATGCTTTTGATAGTATTTACTAGTAAATGACCTAAAAGCTTTAAATTTGAGTCATTTTCAATGATGTTACACTCCTAGTTAGATATAAAGGTAATAAAAATTCGTTAAAAATTCAATGTGTATGATTTTGAAGGACCAACATTTTTAACCAAATGTAAATTAAGCAAAAATTTGAGGTGATTCACTTGTCCAGTGCATAAGAAATAGGTTGCGTCAAAAAATATTGAAATAATTTAATTTATTAAAAAATGAGAACTTTTGAAAAACCCCGATTTGTTTTACTCAACTTCCTTCATTTATTAGAAATTTTATAAAAACCTCTCCAGGTATAAATTTTTTAAGTGCCATTCTCTATGATAAGATAGAAAAAAAAATCTAAAAATGTAAAAACATGAACGACTTTCTACGTTTATAGAAAAAAGTTCTCCGAACGTAGACGGATACCTTAAGTTAAGTCCAGGATCACTTGATGCCTCCATTGCAAGGAAAAGTGCTATTGTACCGGATCAAGCAGAAGTCCATTGCAGCTCTAAAAGAATTCCGTTGTACGAAGTAGGTACTAAGAGGTTCGATGCATAATGATCGTTTGCCAGATATTGGGTTGTGGGCAATGTCCACCCTCAAACGCGAGCATCTTTGCCAGATCAGCAACATGTTCTTTCCAGTCAGTTGTGGACCAGACTAAAAATGCACTAAATGCCAGGTGCGTCATTTGATTCATCTGTAGTTACAATTGGATCTCATTTGGATCAATAGAACGTCATCTACAATCCCCAAAAGTAGGGAAATTATTTCTTGTTAAACTTCGTGTATATAAATGTGATCCTATACACTGCCTACCAATAAGTATTTGGACACCTATGCAAATGACGCTATCTGCGGTCCTGAGATACGTCACGACCTCCGCCGGTACACGTCGTGTAGGAAACGGCATCGGCATGAGTCGCACGCAAGAGGCCGCGCCGTTCGGAGCTCTCTGATTTCGAGAAAGGTATAATTATCGGTTATCACAGAT